>VYZX01033803.1:0-207318 GCA_013401335.1 Brachypteracias leptosomus
TTGGCCTGAGGAGGAGGAGAGCTCACAGCACAACCTGGCATCGCGTGATATCAACCACACCACAGGGAGGCAATGCCACCAGGCTCCCCATTGCTGCTGTGGGATCACCCATCCCGGGCTCTGTGTGTCCCCAGCTCTGCATGGTGTGCACAGCCTGGGGCATCCCAGCCCCACGGTCACGGGCAGGAGGACCTGTGGATGTGTCATAGGGTAGATGGTGGGGGATTGATACCCACCACAATGACAATGGGCTGGCAGGCTCCCTTCCTCTCTCTTCCTTTGTGTAAACATAATAAATGATGTGTGACATCCCACACCAGGTTTGTAAATAGGGTCTTCTGAAGAAGAGAAGGATGTTTCCCATGCAGGAAAGGCAGGCAGGGTGGAGGGGTGGGTGGTTTGTGTTTCCCCCAGCCAGATGCACTCTTCTCCTCTTTCCAGTACATCCCTTCCGTGTTAACTTAACCAGGGTGAGTAATGCTACATCTTTCCAAGAACAAAAAGGAGAAAAAAGAAACAAAACCTTCTAGGCTGCTCCTAGACATGGCTGCCCTTTAAACAAGCAGGAGCAAGTCAAATCGCTGTGCTTTGGCTCCTTCCTCCTATTTACATCCATAGTACTGGAGCTGCAAGGTTTAGTGCCAAAGGTCTCTCCCAGTCCAGGTGGTGAAGCATCCTTGGTTGCACCTTCTCTTTCCTAAGCCTCCAATGCACAGGAGAGGCTTTTCCATGTCATTTCTCAGGAGTGACAGCTTTCTGCTTGGAGGAGGAAGCATTTCTTTAGAGACTTTCCCTTCCAGCAAGGTAATGTTTCTGTGATGAGCTGGCAAAGCTGTGACATGCTGTGTACTTCTGCAGGTGGGCGAGGGATGCTTGGTGTGACCCTCTCCCAGCCCTCAACCTCCCAGCCCCTCTTCCTTGTGAGGGGCAGGGGACCCCTTACTCCAAGAAGGACATTGAGGGGCTGGAGTATGTCCAGAGAAGGGCAACAAAGCAGGTGAAGGGTCTAGAGCACAAGTCTTGTGAGGAGCAGCTGAGGGACTTAGGGTTGTTTAGCCTAGAGAAAAGGAGGCTCAGGGGAGACCTTCTTGCTTTCAACAACTCCTTGAGAGGAGGTTGTAATGAGGTGAAGGGTGATCTCTTCTCCCAAGGAACAAGCGATAGGACAAGAGGAAATAGCCTCAAGTTGTGCCAGGGGAGGTTTAGGTTGAACATTAGGAAAAATGTCTTCCTGGAAAGGTTTCTCAAGGTCTGACCCAGGCTGCCCAGGGCAGTGGTGGAGTCTCCATCCCTGAAGGTGTTGAAAAGCTGTGGACATGTGATGTTGAGGGACATGATTTAGTGGTGGGCTTGGCAGTATTAGGTTAGTGGTTGGTCTTTTCCAACTGAAATAATTCTATGATTCTGTGATTTGATGGCTGATGTAATTTTTTTAATGGAAAATATTCTGGTTTTCAATTATTTCATTGGAAAGTTTGCACAAGTTTTGAAAGAGCTCGAAAATCAGTTTCAAAACTGAGGTGGAAACTCCCCTCTTGCACCATGTCCCTCAGAAAATCAAATGCAGAATAGGTGTCCTAAATAGTGCTTAGGGCTAAGGCAGCAACAGTCAGAAATCAGCTTTGGTGGGCAAGGTTCTGGGAGGCTGCTGTGACGTCCCACCCTAGGGAAACCAGCAGAGCCACCCCCATGAGGTCCCCTCCAGCTCTGAGATCATCTGTTTTGCTGGTTTTCAAAGCTGACTCAATGCTCACACGTGCTGCTCCTTGGCCTTATTTATTACTCTGACATGACATCCAAAATAAACAACGCCTGAGGTCCTTCTACCCTTTTACCCAGCACGGTGCTTCCAATGGGAGCTGCGCTTGTGCTGGGGGGACCTGGACTTCCCAGGCTTCTTGGATGATGATGAATCACCTGGCATGGGCAATGTCTTTCAGCTGAGCTCTAACCTGTTTAGTCTAATGGGCAAGGCAAGCTGAAATGAAAGCCTGGTTGGCAGCCCTGGTTTAAACACTGTGACCGAGGCGTCCCCCGTCCTCCTCCACAAATAAATCACAGTTCAAAGGAGCTGCCGTGGCAGCAGATGGGATGTTGGCTGGAGTGTGTTTCCAACCCATACCTCACCCTTCTTAAAACACCAAAGGGGAGCAGAGAAGCCATCAGAAGTGGGGCTCAGCCTTGGGTGGGTGAAGGGCAGGGCTCGCCTGGTGGTTGTGGGTGCAGGGGGATGGAGGGGAGGCAGGAATAGGAGAGGTGATGAGACCATGACTCCATTTTGCTGCTCTTTAAGCTGCAAATCTATCCCAACGGGCAGCTTGATAGATTTCATTTACAGCTATTCCTGCCCTACATAATCTCTGAGAAGAGAAGTGCCACTTTCAGTTTGTATATCTTTCACTGACATGTATATTTAGCACTCATTAACCACTTACCTTGGGCTAATAACTCAACTTTTGTTCCAAACTCTGAATTTCCCCATTTCCGTGAGTTCTTGGAGCCAGAGACTGTTTCTGACAGATTCATTTTGACTTTGTCTGCGGGTTTGTTATAGCCTTGTAGTTTATTTAACAGTATTTTCCATGGCTGTTTTTTTTTAAAGATTAGTCAGAGTGAAACGATCTCATGGCTTTAAACGTGTGAACAATTCTTACCTATTTCAGGTAAAAGCAAATTCAGAATATTAGTTGCTTTTTACAAGGAAAAAAGTAACTTATAACATCTAGGTAACATTACTTGCTGGCTGAAATGAACATGGTTATTTCTGCCTAAATTCTTTCCTGATCTGATTTCTAGCTGCTTTCATTGTTTTGTTCTAGATTCAGTGGCCTGCTGGTTTCTTTTCCATCTGTTTAACCTTTGTCAGCACATGAACTCCTACAATTGACAGGACCTGGAGTGTGTAGGCTTTGCACAGTATCTTTTTCTGCTGTTGTTTTAACTCAAGCACACGCTTAAACCTGACTTAAGAGTTATCTGAGCCTCTGTCTCAAGTGCAGGCAGGATTAGGGTTGTTCCTCAGGGGTCAGTATGTGTTCCTCAGGGGTCAGTATTGGGACNAGGGGAGATTTAGATGAGAAATAAGAAAGAAGTTCTTCACTATGAGGGTGGTGAGACACTGGAAGAGATTGCCCAGAGAAGTTGTGGATGCCCCATCCAACCTAGCCTTGAGCAACCTAGTCTAGTGGAAGATGTCCCTGCCCATGGCAGAGGGGCTAGAACTAGGTGATCTTTAAGGTCCCTTCCAACCCAAACCATTCTATGTTTCCTGCAAAATCATCTGAGGCAAGAGAGGTTATGGGTGTGGGGAATACCCAAGTGTTGGTGTTCAACTCTGCTTTGCTGTTTCCTGCCTAGGCAGAAACTAAAATGGTTGAAGGAAGTGCAGAGTGAACCACTGGGTTTTCCCCCCCCCATAAACAGAAAATGAGCTCAAAGAGGATCACAGCCAGACAACCTGGTTCACAGCTGAACCCAAACCGGAACCAACCTTTCAAGCACAGTCATTAAGAAAAGAGTTTAACTTGCTTTGTAGTGCCCAGATCTGGCGCAGTCCCCAGGTCTCCTGGGATGGGGAGCTGCACAGCTCGTGGCACACGGGGTCCCCATGAGGGGAGCTGGCATCTCCCCTTCTTGGCTGTTGGGCAGATGCCACCAGGAAACTGCCTGGGCTCTGGCAAAGTTTCATCATCCCACCTTGGGGGAAAGGTTTGATTTCAGCAGATGAGCAAGTTATTCCAAGAAGTGCTTTGCTGTTGGGTTTAGTGGTTAGAGGGGTTTTTATTGTTATTATTTCAGCTACTCAGCTGTAGAAGGAGGGATGTTGCACATGTACAAGAAATCCTCCCTGGACTGCAGGGAAACAATAAACAGCCCAGGCTGAGTAGGAAGTGGATGGAAACCCAACCCAGAAAGATGAGAAGTGAAGCATTCAGCCTTGGCTTGACTCTGCACCCGGTGATGCTGATAGCTGAGCTGCCACCAATTGCAGCAGTACTGGGAGCTTCTGAGAAACCCAGTCCTAGAGACTTATTTAAGCCCTTTTTCCCTCTCACACTGTTTTTTTTTCTTTTTTTTTTTTTTTTTTCAGGCAAATTCTACCCATAACTCTCATTTTAAATAATCAAAGACTTCCCATCCAGTCCAAAGGTTTGTGTCCTCCTTTCCTAGGAGCTCAGTGGTAGACAAGAACACCCCAAAGGCTCAGCATGAAGATCTTCTCAAAGTCCTCAGATGCAATAAAAGTAAGAAAAATAAAATCAAGGCTTGTGTATACAACAGTGGAAGAAACCACAGCGCTGGAGCAAGGAAAGGAAGCGGGGGAGGGTTTCTCCCTCTGGATTAGGTTATTGCCCTGGGCAGAGCTGGCAGAGGGGAGAAGAAAAGCTGGAAGCAGAACACTGGGACCTCCAGGGCTGGAGACACTTGGAGTCATCCCACTGGGCTGTTCTGCTCCAGCTTCTGTGCACAGCTCCCACCCTGGCTGCACGAGCATCGCTACTGTCGAGCTTTCAAGTTAGTGCTGTGCTAATTTGTGGTTTTCAGGAGAAACTCTTGGAAAAGAGAGAAGCAGCATGAACCCAAGCCAAACTTGATAATTTTGGCTGGTCTTCCTTTCTCTGGACTCCAGTTGCTGTTGCATTTTTGGTGTGTTTGCTTAAAAACACGGAAATGTGGGAATAAGAGAAAACTGAATTAGATTGTGAAGATTTCCAGTCACTACTAGGGCTGAGCAGGACTGAGTTTTGCACAGCTTTGCAAGGACAGGATATTCTTCTCCTCCTTGCTGTTTTTTTTCTGATACTGAATTATGTTTCATAGTGATACTGGGCTGAAGAGTGAAAATCAAACCTGAGCATCAGGCACCTCAAAAGTTGAATTTAGTCAAATGAAGACTAGTTTCACATTTGGTATGTTCCAGACCATCCTCTACCTGACATCAGTTGCCTCCTCACAGGAGAAACCCCAGCATTTTTAAACTCATCTTACATTGACACAGGGCAGGAAAATAATATTAGTGATTTTTTGATGCTGATACAGCCTCTATTAAATATAATAACGACAATCCTCCTAAGCCTTGAGGTGTTGGAGAGCTGGGGAACTCATGCTTGACCCATCCTTTTCTTGGATGTTAGCTAGTGATTTTGGTGCTGACTCAGATGCAAAGCTTCCCTTGCCTGGAGCATGGACTGCTGGCTAGATGTCCCGGATGGTGGGGACCTTGGCCAAGCCATGGTGGGTAGACATCCAAGGTGTGGTGTCCAGCAGCACAGACACTGAGTCACAAGCTCTGCTGCAAAAACACAGCGTTTGTTGGACTCGAGGTTAAGGCTGCATCTGCTCATTGGAAACAGATTTAAGAAGCAGACGAAGGATGCAGCGAGATGGCAGGAATATCAAATCTGTTTGCTCAGGGAAGGGTCATTTTCCATAACACCTGCTTGTTATTGTCTTCTGCTCAGCGTGGAGTCCTTTTACAACCTTGCGTTTAGGGAGCTGGGCTGGGCTGCCAAGAAAAACAGAGGGAATCACTCTTTTATGAGCCATCCCTTCCTCCCTTTTATGTTGTTAGGAATTTCCCCGTGTGTGTCTCTCTCACAAATTCCTTTTAATTATGTTGCATCCAAGCGAAAGTAATCCATCCCAGTTTGGTTCTCTAACGCTAGCAAATGGAGCTCTTGGTCTCCTCTTCTCTCTCGCCTGTTTTTTAGGGTTTCCAGTCCACCAGCCCAATGGCCTGCAGAAGAAAAATGATCTCAGGCGAGAACCAATTATCACAGCTGCCCATTCTGGCTGGAAGGAAATGTTTACCTTGAATTCCACTTAGTTGTGGGGATTCGATTAGGAAGCAGCAGCACATCTGCTGAACACACGCATGACAACGTGGGCGAAGTGTTGTTGCACCCAGCCTGGGTTAAAGACCATCTTCACAGCTAGGGCAGTGGGTCTACGGGTGAGGTAAGGGGTCAACGCAGCAGTGACTTGAAAGTAGAACCCTGGCATCTCAGCACTGTGTTTGTGTCTGAGATGATTGCACTAAACACAGAGCTGTGGAAACCAAGAAGTGGTTGAATGCTTTCCAAGCAAATGATTTATTTTTCTTTTTGACCTCGCCTTTGTCAAAAAGAAGAGTTTCCAGGAGAAAAATCAGCTTACAAAAATTTTTGATCGAGTCTGTCATTTGTTTGTTTCCAAATGTCTTTTTAATGGAGCCATAGAGCCATATCAGGCTTTGTAGAAGTCAGAATGAAAACAAGATGCATCCATTTCGTCAGTAAAAACAGAGCTGGAAAGGAAGATTATATAGCCCGTCCCCCTGCCCCTACATGGGATTGAATATTTTCAGGTAAAAAGCCAAGAGATGTTGACATTCCTTTGGCTTTGCTTTCATCCCCTTCCCCAAACTGCGATCACCCTTTTCATGTTGTTTTGCTACTACACGTTACATGCCCTCTGCTCCCTCTGGATTTCAGCTGATTAGCACAATTATGAATTTATATTAGAGTATCTCATCCCAGAGCCCAGCCCTTGGTGGTGTTCCCTTGGTTCCTGCTCTGGTCCTGATCCCACACAAGATCCTGTCACGACCTTTCCATGGCATCTTTGTCACCCTCTTTCTAACCAGTTTTAGCAGTTGACCTGGATATATTATATAGCAACTCTGGAGAAACTCCTTTCTATCCATGAGATGTTCAGACCAAACCCACACTGCTGCCACTATTGGATCTGGCCAAAAAGGGCAATTTAATGAAATCCAAACACTCTGGGAGAACGTATCAATTTCACTATAGTTTCAACAGGAAATTATGGAAACATTTCCATCCCATATGGTCAAGATGTTTCCTTTTGACCACTGCATTGGCTGTTTTTCTGTCATGACTATAACATGCAGAGCAGTTGATGTTCAGATTCCTATCTGACACTTTGTAGTATCAAAGTCAAACCAACCCAAACATTTCAGCTTCATTGGTAATTTGCTCTCATTTATATTTGGGAAAAAGAAAGTCACATATTTATACTCTTGCTTCCCTCCAGAGAAATGCTTTTGAGAGCGCTTTTCCCTAACTTTAATGCTCAAAAGTGTCAAGGAAATCTGAGTCACTTGCCTGCTTTGAACTGTAAAGAATAAATGGGCTTCTCAACCCCTTGGGCTGTTTCGAAATCTCAGCCAGAGGCCTCTATTAATAACCCGGCGAGTTCTTGTCTGACACTTTCTTATCCCGTCTCGCAGATGGGAACACAGCGTGGTAGTGATCCTCCAAGGTCACCCAACAGCGGAGTCGTGGCCACAGCCCAGTCCTTCTCCTGCTGCCCGTTGACCTACTTGAACCAGATCAAATCCATCATCCTCTTACACAGCAGCTCTTCTGTTAATGTGCACCAGAAAACTGGGGGTTTTCTTAGTGAAATATCCATGGGAAACCCTCTCTTTCCTGGTCAGAAATGTCTGTCTTGGGAAATTCTGCCTTTTCTGGAATGAAGTTTGAAACTTCAGGGAAGTGAGGGTTACCTTCCAGTGCTCCTCCTTCCCCACATGTCCCAGCTGGGGAGGAAATCTGTACGAGCAGAACTAACCACACAGCTGCAGTGATTTGATAATAGGTGGTTTCTGCAAATGTATGAGCCAAGGCTACAAGATGATTCGCACGCTGGCAGCACTGCCTGATGCTGCCTGTGCCAAGGGAGCACCAGGAAAATCTTCAGGCTACACCCAGTTATCATGTGTTGTTGCAAATGCCGTGGCATGTTCTTCATGGCTTGAGAATTACAACAAGCCCAATGAAGTCATCCTTTCAAACTCCCTTGCCTTAGAAGTCTGGTGCATTTGCCTTCATAAACCCAGTCCTCAAAGTCTCAGAGGGATAATGAGGAAAACATCCTCGTTGTCATGCTTGAGGAACAAAGAGCTCCAAACCCTTTTGTGATCTATCACCATCAGGAGATTTGGGTCTGATTTCTCTCTGCCAGCTGCTGGAAGATGCTGGTGGTGAGTGGTACATGACTCATAGGGAAGATTGGAGGAAGATGACTCTCAGGGATTTGTGTTATTGCTGTTTGAGCAGCTGCTTGGGATGTGCTGTGTTGGAATGAGCAGCTGGGGTGGCAAATAGGACCAGGCTGTTGCTGATCAAGCACTGACTGCACTAACCCAACACGAGGGTGGCACCAGCTCACAGCCTCCCCGCAGGAATGAGCAGGACCAGTGCAAAGACCAAGAGACCTCTATGAGAGGACACATGCAGAGGGAAAAGGTGGAAGCTGAATAGGGGCCTGAGTGCCAGGAGAGCCCCATGGCTGTTGGGTTATTACTTATTAAAGGAAGAAATATCATTCTTCCAATGTGTGCATTTCACTGTGACGGGAGATGCAACAAATCCAGTGGGTCAGTGTCACTGATGTGACTGTGGCCTCTGAACGTGATGAGATGCAATGAACAGGGACATCCTTGCTTTTTCTCTCCAGCTGACCAGTCTCTTGGTGGCCATGAAAGGGCTGAAGATGAGCCAGTGTGTGCTCAGGTGGCCAAGAAATCCACCAGTGTTCTGGTTTGTGTCAGCACTAGCATGGCCGGCAGAACAAGGGCGGGGATCGTCCAGCTGTACTAGGCCATGGTGAGGCTGCACCTTGAATCCTGGGTTCAGTTTTGGGCCCCTCACTCCAAGAAGGACATTGAAGGTCTGGAGTGTGTCCAGAGAAGGGCAATGAAGCTGGTGAAGGGTCTAGAGCACAAGTCTGGTGAGGAGTGGCTGAGGGACCTGGGGTTGTTCAGCCTGAATAAAAGAAGGCTCAGGGGAGACCTCCTCACTTTCAACAACACCCTGAGAGGAGGTTGTAATGAGGTGGGGGTTGGTCTCTTCTCCCAAGGAACTAGTGATAGGACAAGAGGAAGTGGCCTCAAGTTGTGCCAGGGTAGGTCTAGGCTGGACATGAGGAAAACAGCAAAAAGACAGTTGTGAGTGTGCCAGGTGAGCCCCTGGGAGACCCTACAGACCATGTCTGGTATAAACTCTGACATGGGCAGGGTTTTTAGGTGGCTGACTCAGCAAACCCATTACAGCAGCAAGGGGAGAGGTGGTTGCACCTCACCCAGGTGCTTTGCATGAAGACAGGGCTGGGCACAGCCAATTAGGCAGCAGCAGCTGCCTATGAAAGCCTGGCTGGGCAGGTGGGTTGGCTTGGTGGATGAAGAGGCAAGTGAGGAATTGAGGAAGGAAGCAAGGAAAGAAAGGAGAAAGAAAGAATGAGTGACTTGATGGATGGATACATGTAAGTAGGTGGGTAGAACGAGCTGAGAGCAGTAATTTTCTACTGGCTTTTCTCCCATTTGTTTCACCAAAAAGTGCTAGGCAGGTTGCTGGCCTGAGCTGGGGCTTGAGCTGATGAGGTTACTCTTCCCCTGGCAGAGCTTTTAGTGATCTTAGAGCACATGCTTGAGGTGGTGGGGCTGCTGGGGGTGGTTGGAGGTTGTTTAATGTTGGAGTTAACAGTTGGAGGCTGCTTGTTGCTAGTTAGTGCTGAGCAGGCAGCCTGTGCTGTGGGCTAAAAGTTAGGGAGGCTTCTTCTAGCATGGCCAGAGAAAGCTGCTCTTGATGCAAGTTACTCTCTGACCACTTCTTCAGCAAATGCTGTTAATGGAGTGGTCTTGTCCAGAGAGCATGCAGGACTTCTGTCTCTTGCATTAGGGATATGAAATAGGAAGGAGAGCATGTTGTCTGTGTTTCAAGGAGAGAGACTGGTAGGATGTGTGCTCATCAGAGCTTGGATTTGCAGAGGATGAGAGGGAAACAAGTGGTGATCTGAACAGGTATCTTGTTTTATTTTGGTGCTGAGCACCCATGGATGCTCCCTGGGCTATGAAGCTGTGTAGCATATTTCCCTCTCCAAAAGCAGACCTCTTTTTCTCTGTTATGCTGGTAGCTAACCCAGGCTGATTGTGTCAGTGGAATCCCATGGGGGAATCTCATTCCAGGATAGGAATAGAGAGCTATTTTAAACTCCTCCAAACTGAGATCATCTGCATGAAAATAGGTATTTGTATACCAGGATAAAAGTGTCTGTGTGGGAAGTTACACCAGTACATGCAGATGACCAAGAACTCACGTCCTAGATCCATTTAGCTAATCCATCCTAAATGGTAGGATTTTAGTACACAGAGAAGTGTGTACTCTTCTCTGTATACTAAAGTACATAGAGATGACATGCCTTGACCATGACAGAGAGGTTGGAACTAAGTGATCTTTAAGGTTCTTTCCAACCCAAACCATTCTATGAATCTAGGGCGTCCCATACACTCTGTTGTACATTGAATGAGGCTACCTGTATTTAAGAAACAGCGTCTTACGGCTCCTCTTCTTGTCACTGGTTGCTTATATCTCTAAATAATGATAATTTCCTACTTGGCTGCTTGTTGAACCTGTGTATGATAGCTACACCATTGCCATCAACTCATCTCAATAGGCTTCTCAAGGCTACATGTGTGGTTAAATACAATACAATGGTCTCTGTGCCAGCACTCTGGTGGTTTGTGGCTCTTTGTATCATTGAGCAATTAGGAAATTGGGAGCTTCAGGCTTACCAGGCTCCTCTATATCCCCAGGCTGGAGCAGTGAAGGGCTTCCAAACCTGACTAAATATCCCCTGTACCTTAGGTTCCTGGGATATATACTATATTAGTCCTAATTCACCAGTACTCCAGTTAAATGGCTATGGAAATGATCATGGGGAAATGAACCCAGTCTGAATAACAGCTGAGGAATGGCACCAGAGCAAAAAATGTTGCTGGTTAATGCCAAATGGATGAAACTTGGCATCTCAGTCCCACATCACAAACCGCAGGGCTTCCATCCCAAGGAAGCTGAGATGCAATTGAATCTTGCTTGGCTTTTGGGGAGTTTTTTTGTTGGTTGTTTGCTCCCAAGGGGAAACGGATTCTCCAAAACAGTTCCGTGCAGAAAATTCAACATTTGCAGAAATTGTCTTTGCCCCAAAGAGCAATTACAGTGGAGAAGTCCCAGCCAGCTCTGGAGCTCAGTTATTTAGGGGTGATCCTATGTCGAGATGTCAGCCACGCAGCCAACTATTAGCTAAGTTAGCTGCAGAATTTGATCTCTTACATATTTCTCTTTAATAGAAACAGAGCCATCAACAGACTTAGTGGTTATTTATGTGTCAGATAACTGCCCTCAGTTTGGGGAAAACCTTTGTTGTTCCTTTATGCCCAGGGAATGATTTCTTTAATGCAATAGTCTCTACCATAAAATAATATGTCAAGGTGGCGAGAGGCTTTATCTGTGTCTTATAAGCCCTGTCCTTGCTGTGCTGTGGGACGTGACCCTAAATTGTGGCTTTTTGGGTCCAATGTGGGCACGCACCCACCCACCCAGGAGGTCCAGGCTGCTCTCCTGGCCCTGTGCTGCCTCTCCTCAAATTCCCCAGCGATGACCTTCCTGCAGCTCTTTCCAGGCCTGTAAATCACCTTGCCCATGTGAGGCGATGCTGTTAATTATGTCACGCGAAGACAAATTTACAACGTGGAGCAACAGTAAAAAAAAAAATCTCCCCGCTTGAAGTGATGTGACATCTACGCTCAGCGGGTTGTCTGTAAATCACAGCCAGCTCCCTGCCCCGAGCTGACGGGCTCTCCCCACCCACCAGCAGAGGTTGTGGTTATCGGTGCTGACGGGCCAAGAGAAGGGAGTGCTCGGTGCCTGCGAGCCTCCAAAACCAACAGACATTACTCCAAGTGGATGAAAAAAGCCTCTTTGTAGATGCCCAAGTGTTGAGTGACCTGATTTTCTGTGTTGGTGGTGCTAGCACCTAAAAACATTACTTATGTGGGAGGGAATTTGCCCAGGATGCATTAGCTGGGGATAGAGCAATGATTTAGGTGTGTGGTGGTCTCCAGCTTGCCATCCATCTCCCTCTGCTCCTCCAAGTTTTCATCTGCTTTTAGTCATCCTTTGTCTGGAGAGGGCCAGGCAAGTGATGGTGCTGTGGCTTGGACACCTGGGGGTCCCTCTGTAGGCTGAGGATAGAGCCCTCCCCACTTGGGGGTGACCTAGAAAGGGGAAATGGGAGACACGGTGACACTGGCATTTGCTTAAGTGAGCCAGCAGGTATGGTCAGACCTGTAATCTCCTGAAGATCAAAGGCATAGTTGAAAGCAGCTATTTAACACTGAGCCAGGGTATTTCAGCATGCCTTTCCCACTTTTCCAAAGAAAAGGCATGTCTCCTAGGGCATCACCAGAGCTGGCCCCAGCTGACAGCTTTCCTCTCCCTCTTCCTACCACTGTTGATCTTTCCAGTTCAGCTAGAGAAAAAGCCAAAGTGAATTTTCCAGCTGAGGGGATGTCAGACAGATGTAGGGGCATCCTGGTGGGGCATGCCCAAGAGTTGGGTTACCCTTGCCCCAAGGAAGGTAGTTCAAGTTCAACTGTCTAGGAGCTGCTTATGGTGAAGAGACACTTGGTGTGGGCTCCCACACTGAAATTTGGGAACATCTTCAGCCCTTTCTGTAAAAACTTTTGAAGTCAATGCTCTTGGTGAGCAGTAAGAATGGGTTGGGTGCCAGGGAAGTGCTGCTAAAGGAGAACCCACAGTGAGGTGCCCACCTTGGCACACAGTCCTTTTCCATTTCTTGGCTTTCCATCATTTCCAAGGCTCTTTCTGTGTAAATCCACTGAGCAAACATCTCACTGCGTGGTGTCCAGGAGTCTGGACATCCATCCAGGTGTCTCCTTTCAGGTCCAGCTCTGCTGGCTGACACATCTATATGGATTTTCAGTGCAAAGTAAAAAATTAGGGCAATTCACCAAAAATTCTGGCAATTCATCTCTGAACTCACCTCTGTTTCAGAGCAGTCCTATGATTTTTCTCAGAATAGGAAAGAGCATCCATGACAGCCACAGGCAGCACACCAGTGGGCAAAGGGCTCGCTGGAGAGGGCTGAACCTTTTCTTCTTCATCTCACTGAGAAATGGTGTCAGTGCTTAGTAATGTGGGGCTCCTTCCATTGCTTTCTTGCTAAAACTATGTTTCTAGATGAGTTGGTTGACTTTCAGCACAAGAATTTCACAGCTTTTCTCCAGGTGACCAAAAAAAGCTGGGTTTGCTTCAGAGATGCTGTCTACCTCACTGTAGGATGCTGCTGGGTGAGCACCTTTTGGGGACAGTGCTGTGCCCTTGCTGCAGAGCAAGAGCAGGTTTTGTGGCCATGAGGTGGTGGGGATAGGTGGGGCACCACAACTGCCAGGTCAGAGGAGCCCAAAGGACTTGCCTGGGTGCAGCAATTGCTTCTGAGGCTGCTTTGTAGGTGGAAGTCTTTGGAGGCCTCCCACAGCTTTTGCAAGACAGGGAAAGTCTAGAGAGTGGCCACAGCCCTTGTCATCATGATGAAACTTACCCTGACACCCCCAGGGCAGCCAGGCAAATTCCTGGTGCTTTCATGGCAGCTGTTGAATACTCAGGCTCCAAAACCCTTCTGGGTGCTGAGGGTCCCATAAGTGGTGGGAGGACCCCCACACACCTCATCTCACCACTTTGCCAAGTCACAGCATCCCTGAAATTGGAGCTGCTCAGCATCAGCTTGGCCGTGGTGGGCTCATGGGACCATCTCCCTTCTCATGCTCCTCCACGTGCTGGATGAGACAGCTCCAGTTAAAATTACCCTGGTATAATGCCTCAGGGCTTTTATTTTTTGACACTGTGTATGGAAGGCAGCTGTCAATTAGCAGCTGAAAAAATAGCCTGCAGTGCTAATGAGAGCAAATCTAATAGAGACCTCTTCCAAATTGTTTCCATCCATTTTTCAGGGCTTTTAATTGCTGTCATATTAGAAGGATGCCAGAAGGAAAAGCACAAGGGAAAAGCCCCATTTGGAGGTAGATTCCTCTTTGCCAGGGCTGACTCAGACACAAGCCTCTTCCCTGAATTTCATTTACAGGAGTTTCTCAAGTCGTTTCCAGAGTTACATTTGGAGCTGAGCCCTGGCCAGCTCCTGCAATCTCTTTTCTCCTCCACAGTGAGGATGAGGATGGGGGATGTTGTACCAGCTGCCACAGCCAGGTTGAGAGGCTCCCACTCACCCCCAGTGCTTGATTTTAGCTTGCTTTTTTTTTTGATGAAATGTAGTCAAAAAAGGAACTTTATGTACTGAGACAGCACGGGTAAAATACTTAATATTTCTAGATTCTTACTAAAGAAAAGCTTCTGATGGTTGTGTTGGTGCCTGACTGCATCAGGCACTGCAGGCAGCAAGTGAGAGGAGAACAAGGCAGTGAATGAAACGTGGAGAACAGATAAATCACTTTGTTTCCCAAACTACTCCATGTAGGCAAAGAATACCTTTAATCCCAGCATGTATTTACACGTACCCAGCTATCCATTCCTGGCAGTGGATGTGTTTACCTGAGGGACTTTTCTTAGGCTCACCCTTTGTCATGAAGGGTGAGTGGCTGCTCTCTCATGGTCTTTTGTGGTGGGATTGGTGCTCCTTGCATGATGTGGGCAGCCTACGATGTATTATGTTGCCCAACATTAATTTTCTTCCTCTCTCAAAAGCTTGGGGCTCTGTAAATATTATCTGTCTGCTTCTCTGCCTGCATCACCACCCTGCTTCAAAGGTATCCATCATCTGAGCATCTGCTCCTGCAATCTCTGGCCTTGTATGGCTGCTGGCTTCTGGATCTGAGCTGTTGGTGCTTTGTCCAGCCCTTAGCTAATAAAAAAAGCTACAGGACTGTCGAGGGCAGGAGAACACAAACACTTGAAGATAATTGAGAAATAAGAGTTAAAAGCATGTGCTACATGGAGATAAGGGGTTGTACTCCTGGTGTTACCCTGGGGTAGGCTGTAAGAGGTGCTTGACTGGGTAAATAGGTGGATTAAAACACAAATAATACAGAGGTTATCAGAGAAGGCATTTAGCTGGCTTTTTGGGCTGATATCTGCTCTTTGTTAGTGATCTTTTTCAGTTGATAAGGTACCCAAGAGTTTGTAAAAGCATTTTAGGGCCACAAAAACAAAATGATACAAGGGCTGGAACCCCTCTGCTGTGAGACCAGGCTGAGAGAGTTGGGCTTGTTCAGCCTGGAGAAGAGAAGGCTCTGGGGAGACCTTGTTGTGGCTTTTCAGAACATAAAGGGAGCCTATCAGAAAGATGGGGACAGACTTTTTAGCAGGGCCTGTTGTGACAAGACAAGAGGTGATGGTTTCAAACTAAAAGAGGGGAGATTTAGACTAGAGAGAAGGAAGACATTTTTTATGCTCGTGGTGGTGAGACCCTGGCCCAGGTTGCCCAGAGAGGTGGTCGATGCCCCATCCCTGGAAACATTCCAGATGAGGTTGGACTGGGCTCTGAGCAACCTGCTCTAGTTGAAGATGCCCCTGCTTAGTGCAGGGAGGGGGTTGGACTAGATGCCCTTGAAAGGTCCTTTTCAATCCAAAGCATTCTATGATTCTATATTCAAGGAGAGAACCAAGGGTTCCTCTGAATGAAGGCAGCATCAGCCCTATCCACAGGGTTTAGGAATATAAGCCACTAATAAAATCTTGAATCAAAAAAGCAGATTTTACAAAAGACTGGGCTAAGGGTGAGCTGGTCCGGCCATTACAAGCACATTAAAAGTGACCTAAGAGGCTTGGGACCACAGCCACAAGACTGTGCACCATGGTGGCCTCGGCACCAGGAGCTTCCTGCTGCTGGCAGCAGATAAGGAAGCCCCAAGCAAGCAAATTCCTCTCCTTGCCAGTGCCATGAGTGCAATGTCTCTGCAAGGTCTCAGCTGCCCCCAGGGTCAGCTCCAAGCCTGCAGCCCATAAAGGGGTTTCCCAGGGTGGAGCAGTGTTTTGCTGAGCCCTGCTGTAAATCACTCGGTGGGAAAGGGATGGGAAGGGAGGAGATGCTGTTTCCTGATGCGCTGGAGCCTGCTGGGATTCAGTTACATTAATTAAAAGCTGATGCATTATTTTAATCCGCGGGCCAGTACAAGCTGGTGCCAGGGGCTGAAATCCCACCTGGGGAGGCTGCTGCCATGAATCTCCCAGTGTGGGGTTGCCCTTTCCTTGAGGACATGGGGTCATGCTCCTGCCACCGCCTGCTTGGGGTGCTGGGATCGGTGCTGGTGGTGAGGATGTGGGTGATGGGTCTAAGATGCAGCAGCCCTTGGAGCAACACATCTTTTTGAGGCTTGCTTAGCAAGAAAAGAAGGTGTTTCCTCCTGGCTTTGCCATGATGCTTGGCCCATCCTGTGTTTCACCAGCATGGCTTGAATAGGGGCTGATGCACCAAGGGTGCCTTTAATAACCTTGGGACAGTAGCAGCTTAGCAAGATGAACTTTCCCCAGCTGCATCAGCCTGGAAACGAGCCCTCTCAGCTGCTTCCCGTGCTGGCCCCTCTTTCTGGACCTGCCTCATGAATCTGGGCCAGATTGGGATAAACCAGGGATGACCCCAGCCCAGGGAACATGCTGTTCAGGGAACACCAGGTCCTGCCTGCTGGGACCTGGGGGGACCACAGGGAGAGTGTAAGGTCAGTGGTTTTGTCTTAGCACACCTGCCCTAGAGACAGCATGGAGAGCTGCTCAGCACGGCCGAGGGTCGGCCTGGGAAGCCTTGGAAATCTGGCCTGAGGATGGATCTTTGGCTGCAGTTGGATGTGCTTGCTATGGGAGAAGAAGCTTAGCAGCAAAGGGAGAACAGAGGAGAAAACCAGAGGAGGTCCCCATCCATGAATGTGCTCTGCAGGACCACCGTAAGTACCTTCACCTTCTCCTCTGCCCTCTCTGGAGGCTCTTCCTATGTTTGGACACTGATGACTTCCAGACATCCCAGCTGAAACTCTTGCCTTCATGTAAAATAAAACTGCAGCGTGGTGGCTGGTTGCTTCACCAGAAAGTCCTCACAAGATGAAGCCCTTTGCTCCTTTTCCTCCCATATTTATGGAGTACCAAATGTTTTGCCACCACATGCAAGGCAGAGAGGACCTGGAGCATTTTCTCCATCCATCCATCCTGCTTCCCTGGACCATGTTTACCCAGACCATCTGCGAGGTCGTGAACCTCCAACAGTGTCCCAAGCCCACGTGCTGGGGGGGGACAGTGTGGATGGAGTGGTCTGAGCACGGAGCCAGACCATCTGTTTTGGTAAATGCCACGTGTGCTCTCTGTTTTTAAAAGGGAACAAAGCAAAACAACCCCTCATGAGATCACGGCTTGCAAAGTCCTACAGAGCCAGCTCCTTCACTGCAGAGGGTCTGGTGGGTCGGGGCTGAAAGTCAGCTCTGCACAGCCAAGGAGAGGCAGGCACACAAAACCCTGCATGAAAAGAGAAACAGCAGGAGGGGCCTCCAGGCTTTAAGTTCAAGAAGTGCCAAGGAGAAGCAGGGAACAAACCCAGAGATGGGGTCAGAAAAACCTTAGGAAGCAGCTGGGAGCGGAGAAAGGTTCCAGGTATATGTTGATGTTTTGGAGGTTTTTCCATATGGTTGTGAAGGGGTTTTTGCATCTGTATTTCCAGTTTTGTGCTCAGCTGGCTGCTTTGTGAGGCTTTGTACCTACATGTGGTCAGTGTTTGAGGTGGACTCGGGTGGCATCAATGAGCTAGAGGAGGGGAAGTGTCACCCCTTGGTGTCAGGAAGCAGCAGGACAGGTCTTGGGGCAGTAGGACCGCTCCCTGGTGCAATGCCCAGGACATGGCATCCCAAAGGACACTCCTCACCAGGCCTTGAGCACCATGCAGGTACACCCAGAGGTGCCCAGATTTGCATGGAGAGCCAAGACTAGCAGGAGGGTGCACAGCAGGTGATTAGGGTCAGTCCATCCATCCATTCATCCCCAAAAGGAGCTGGTGTGTCAGCCCTGTTAAGGTCTTGCCATGACACTACATTTTCTCCCTCTTCCCTGATGAAGAAGGTGCTGGATTTAGGTGTGAGGTGAAGGCTTCTCACTCCTATTGAACATGGAGACTAAATCTAAGTCTTCTCAAGCTGAGATGAAGCCAACATTTTCTTCAGCCAAGCTCTTGGCAGCTTCCTGGAGGCAACTGGTCAGAGGAATCAGTGGCAGGCCCTACAGTTCTCCTTGGCACGGGGTCTCCTACAAAAACAAGCACCTTGGTGACCTTGTTTGAGGCAAATGAGGTTTTGGTGCATTGGGAACATAGGCTGGATGAGCTGCCACTCAGGTTTGCATCAGGGCTGCCACTGGTTCCACTGGAGCAGCCCCTGGCCTCCTGTCATTGCCACCACCCAGGAGAGCAGTCTCCTCCAGTAGTGCTGGAGGAAGCATCTGCCCAGCTTTTATTTTTTTCTCTTGGACAGACATCTGGGAGATTTCATCCCCCATCACCTGAGGGACCTTCCTCTGCCTTTAAAGATTATCTTCTAAAGAGGACTGCTCAAGATCAGCCTCAGGTAGTTTCAGGGGTGATGAAGACGACTGTAAAAGGACCTGCCAATGACTTAAGACCATGGCAAAAATTATGATGTGTTGGAGAGATGCCTGCACAGGGAGCAAGACTTGTTGGGAGATGGCCGTGCCATCATCTTAAGCACACTTCATCCTTCCCTCCACCTGGGAATGGCACAAGGTGTTCATCCCTCCACCCCTCCTCCAGGCTGGAGCTTCTGCAGGTGTTAAAGACATCAACTGACCACCCTCCTGCTGGTGTTTTTCCATCTGCCTGGGCTCAGCAGATCATATTTTCTGAGCTGTAGGATGGGTGTGAAGAGTAGCAGGGCACTGCTGGGGTACCCAGGGACCTGAGTAACCCACAGGTGGGTTTGGGACTGTGCAGCACTGGGCTCTTCCAAGGCACAGGCTTGGAAGTGGCAACTCCAATGATGTTAAGTGGAAGGGAAAAAATGCAGCAAGACCTCCAGGCTTATGTCAGTGGAGAAGCAGGAGGAAAAAGTGATTTCTTCCAAGAAACCTCCCTTAGACCTCCCGTCCAAAATACTTTCTGTGCCTTTGTTGCTCAACAGCAGATCAGGGGAGATTCTCCAGGGGAAATTTGGTTTTCCCCTAGAAAAAAAAAAAGGATAATGTTTTCTTCTGAAGAAATGCAGCAGTTTCATAGGGAAGGGAGAGGTGTGGGCAACGGGGAGGTTTTGGGGGTGTTTTCTAAGGGATGGGGGGTCTCTATCTCAGTCTGAAGTCTAGAAATCTCTTTACCTCATCCCACACAAAATAGCCTCCCATCACTTAGCCCAGGTGCCCTCAAGCTTGCTAGGACCCTGATGAGGATGATGCCAGGGAGATGACCATTTCTTTCACCTTCTCCAGGCTCCTGGGCACCCTCACCTCAACCTTACCCATGCAGCAAGTGCCTCCACATCCCTCCTGAGCCTGGATCCAGGCTTGCATGGGTGCACCTGTATTCAAAAAGCACCCAGGCATGGCTCTAAATCTCCTGCCCTTCATCAAGGGTTAGGCATGTGCTTAAAACCAGGTGAAGCTGGATGTTGTCCACCTCCTGCTGTGCCCTTTCCCTGCAGGAGATGGCTCCTTGCATCAACAAGTCCTTCTGGAGACGTGTTGGGGTTATGTCATCTCCCTCGCCTCCTCTGTGGGTGTGAACTGGCACAACCCCATCGACTTCGAGGGAGCCCTTGGCTCTGGATCCACTTCTTTAATCAGCTCTATAAGTGAAAGAAGAAGGGAAATAAGTAACTCCCCAAATTAGCCAGCCAGCTAGGGTGGATTACTCACAGGCACCGTGCATAAACAACCTTGAAAATAAATTCCAGCTAAATTCTTTAAAAAAAACTTGAAGGGAGGGTGGAGAGGTGGAGTCAACAACTTAAAATTCCCACTCCCAGCCTTTCCAGCTCCTACCCAGCAGACAAAGGAGAGACCAGCCTCATGTGTCCCCTGGGAAAGAGCAGGACACGATGTCCTTAATCAGTATCTATCACCTGTGAGGGCTTCCAAAAGCAATCAGGGCTCCCCAGCCCTCCAAGGGTGTTTTGCAGCCATTTGGAGGGAAACTGGAGCAGAAACAAGGGCTTTGAAAATCCAGCTCAAGAAATGTGCTTCATCAGGACAAAGCAAGAACTTAATTAGGGCCGGATGGAAGGTTTGGGGTGGGTTTTTTTTCTCTGCAAAGCTTCTCTCGTGCAAAATGGATCTTTGGTCAGAATTAGGAATTTTAGAAACGAGGCAGATGCTGTCATCTAAAATGCAGTCTTCAAAAAAAAAAAAAAATGCTCCTTTGGGGGCTTTGAAGTGATTAAGTTATTTTTTCACTTGACTGCCAATGAAACTTTTTTTTTTTTTACAGAAAGCTGCTCTGGCAATGGAGCTTTTCCAGGCGTGGTGGGGTGATGGATGGATGGATATTTTCTCTGAAAATCAGTTAAAATTTCTCAGCCTCGCATTCAAACGGGAGACTTCAATTGCTGGCACAGCAGTTGATCAGTTCACCCTCGTGCTTTGAGCTGAGCAGCCTCCAGTAACCTAATAAAGATATATTTTAAATATATATTACTGGTTATATGTAATTTAACACATATATTCCTCCTGCTCCTTTGCCTCGCTTTCCACAGAAGACATTTTAACAGCTTGAGTGATGTCGCTTTTATGATGCACGAGTCATTTTGCTAAACAGCATGATAAAAGTTTGTTCAGGCAGGAATTTCATTAACTTCAGGGTCCTTGTTGCACTTAGCAGCACTGGGCTTGGCATGCAGAAATAATGGGTTCCAGGGCTTGAAATTTCCATTATTTTCCATCCGGTTTATTTAAAAATCATTGGATGAGTTATAAAATGCTGCTAAACAATGAGCAGGCTCTTGTTACTTGTTATTTGTTGCTGTGCCCAGATGTTTGGTGTTTCAGGGTTCCCTAAGAGCTCTTTGGGGTGCCACGGAAGGAAGTGCATCCTGTAAAATGATTCCTAAATCCAGATTTTGTCCTTTATAAAGTGAAATGATGAGGATTTGCAAATGGGGTGAAACAGCAGCAGGTTTTTGCTGGAGCTGGTGGTGCTGCTGAGCACTTGGTGAGCATTTGCATCGTGTCTTGTTGTGTGTGAGGCTCTGTGTCAAGCAGGACCATCCTTCTTCAGGGGAAGGGTTTGTAACGATAGGACCAGGAGTAATGGTTTTAAGCTAGGCAAGGAGAGATTTAGACTGGATATTAGAAAAAAGTTCTTTAACATGAGGGTGATAGATCAGTGGAATGGGCTGCCCAGAGAGGGGGTGGAGGCCCCATCCCTGGACTCATTCAAGGTCAGGCTTGATGGGGCTCTGAGCAGCCTGACCTAGGTAGAGATGTCCCTACTTGTGTAGGGAGGTTGGACAAGATGACCTCTAGAGGTCCCTTCCAGCCTAAAACATTCTATGATTCTTTGCAGAGGGGGAAACTGAGGCACAGTGAGGAAACCTAACACCCTGTGATTTCAAACCCAAACACAGGATCAACCCTTCTTTTCCATTCCCAAGATGGTGTTTTCCATGTGGCTACAACTGGATCCCTCCTGAGGGATGTCCACCATTGAGACGTGCCTGCATCTCTTCTCCCCCAACTTTGAACACCCTGTGGGAAGAGGCTGATGGGCACTGGTGTTGTGGGGTCACTGGCTCTATGCCTTCCAGCTCGCTCCCATCCATGGGATGCACATTAAGACAAGACCCACCTAAACCAGCTTTCCTCCCAGATCGTGGCCGGGGGGTTGGAACTAGATGATCTTTGAGATCCCTTCCAACCCTGACAATTCTATGATTCTATCTGGGCCATCCCAAGCACAAGTTTATAGGGGAGGGATGCACAGGACCTTATAATGGCTGTGTTGTCAGAGCCTGTCTCTGCTTACCAGCCTTTTGATGGGTCCCTGCTCTGCTGTTGGTGAAAGTCAGACAAGGCTCCAAAATAAATTGTCTCCTCCTCTGCTGGCCAGCAGGTCATGCCTGTGGGGAATGCCACATACTGTAAATAGATGACTAATAAAAGTGTGGTGTTCTTACGGCATAAATAGCCCTGTGGCTCAAATTAAATAAGTGAAATATGGAGATGCCGAGTGCACCCCAGAATATTCCCCCTGAGAACCATAGAACAGTTTGGATTGGAAGGGACCTGCAGTGAGCAGGGACATCTGCAACTAGAGCAGGTTGCTCAGAGCCCCGTCCAACCTCACCTGGAATGTTTCCAGGGATGGGGCATCAAACACCTCTCTGGGCAACCTGGGCCAGGGTCTTACCACCTTCAGTGTCAAAAATGTCTTCCTTCTATCTAATCTAAATCTCCCCTCCTTTAGCTTAAAATCATCACCCCTTGTCCTTTTGCAACAGGCCCTGCTAAAAAGTTTGTCCTCATCTTTCTGACAGGTCCCCTTTAAGTACTAGAAGGCTGTGATGAGGTCTCCCTGGAGCCTTCTCTTCTCCAGGCTGAACAACCCCAACTCTCTCAGCCTTTCTTCATAGGAGAGTTGCTCCAGTCCTTCCTGGGAGAAGAACACCCAGCAGGTCCCATCATGAGAAGCTGTGGGGTTGGTCCTCTCTGTCATTTACATCCTCCCAGCCCTCTGGAAAGGATGGCTGTGCTCACAGGGCACTTCCAGCCTAGTTCTGGATACCTTTTGGATGAAGAAATTCCCTGGTCGGAGCATTTAAGTGCCAGTAACTGTGAAGGGAAGGGAGTGAAGGGGGAGAAGAGCAGGACAGGAGGTGCAGAAAGCAACCCCCATCAGGGGGGAGCTCACATCTTTAACAGTGGCAGTTTCATTGCCATCTCCATCAAGCTTCCTCAGAATGAAGGTATGATGGGTGTGATACTGCTGGGCTAAACCACAGCAGGGTGGCAGAACAGAGACACAACCCAAGGAAAGCCTTTCCCAGAAATAGCAATGTTCAAAGAAGCTGGGGGTGTGGGGACTGAGGAGTAATTTGCTAAGCTTATTCAAAAGGAAAGGAAACAGAACAACTTTCTGTTTCATTTTGAGTGACTCTTTTTCCATGGGTGTTGCTCTCCAGAAGCTTGTACAAACAAAAAAAAATTCCATCCTAAAGCATCAGCAGAAATGCTGGGGTCAAAAGGTAACTGTGAGGGCTGGAACCCCTCTGCTGGGAGGCCAGGCTGAGAGAGTTGGGGGTGTTCAGCCTGGAGAAGAGAAGGCTCCAGGGAGACCTTGCAGCATTCCAGAATCTGAAGGGAGCTTACAGGAAAGCTGGGGAGGGACTATTTACAAGGGCTTCGAGTGATAGGACAAGGGGTAGAGGCTTCAACCTGGGAGAGGGGAGATTTAGAGTAGAAATTGGGAAGAAGTTCTTCACTGTGAGGGTGGTGAGACACTAGCACAGGTTGCCCAGGGGGGTTGTGGATGCTCCCATCTCTGGAAGTGTTCAAGACCAGGGTGGATGGGGCTTTGAGCAACCTGATCTAGTGGGAGGTGTCCCTGCCCATGGCAGGGGGTTGGAACTAGATGATCTTGAAGGTCTCTCCCAACCCAAACAATTCTAGGTTTCTATGAGTGTGCATGTCTCTTTTTTTTAGAAAATTATTTCAATGCTGACTGATATTGCTTCGGTCTTTTAAACAACCAACTTTCCTTCATGGTTTATTATATTCCTTTTCAGTTTGATAGCCCAGCTTGTGCTGAAAGTCCATCTCCCTGTGATGCTGTCACATTACTGATGTAAAAGGAGCTGTTGCCAGTGAAAAGCCAACAGCAGGACCAAGGTTGGTATTTCCCAAATCCTTTACACACGTTCTAACATCAGGCTGATTAGGAAATTATTAATAAAAGCCAAAAAAAGCAGCCATGCCTCAGTTTCCCCCCACTTCATTGAGGGGTGGTGAAGACAGCAGCCTATTTCACCCCAAGGCAGGGCTGTGCACCTGGACCAGGCACTGACCTCCATGCCAGCTCTCTGCAAACAGCTCCTGTGGGGTGTCCTGCAGCACTGGTGGGCTCACGTCTGTCTATGAACTGATGGGAAACCAACCCTTAAAGACCTCTATCTAACTCTTTTTCAATTCATTTGCTCCTCATCCACATCTAATGATGCTGAGTCCACAGATGCATCTGATGGTGCTTAGTCCATGTAAGAATTACACTTATTCTGGCTCAACCTCCTCTTTGAGCCACAGGTTTAAGTCTCCTGAAGTAACTTGTCTTAGAGATGGTTTTTGCCTGCATCAGAAGGGCCAGAGGTGAGGAGCAGCTACAGTGAATGGTGGCAATTGCTTCCTCCCAGCACAGGCTGCAGACACAATTCTCTGCCCCACTGGACATCCCTCCTGCATCCCACTGCACCCAGGATGGGCCCTCTGCATTGGCCACCTTGGCAGTGACATTATTATTCTGGAACATGGGTGATTTGCTCAGAGACCAGCACTCCCTGACACAACAGCACAGAACGGGTGGGCTCTGAAGATGCCCAGCTTGGTTCAAGTACCATTGATATTACTTGTCCAAAGAAGAGCAACAAAGCTGGTGAAGGGTCTGGAGAACAAGTCTTGTGAGGAGCAGCTGAGGGACCTGGGGTTCTTGAGCCTGGAGAAAAGAAGGCTCAGGGGAGACCTCCTTGCTCTTGACAACTCCCTGAACGGAGGTTGGTGCGAGGTAGGAGTTGGTCTCTTCTCCTAGAGAGATATTAGGAAAAATGTCTTCCCTGAAAGGGTTGTCAAGGCCTGGCAGAGGCTGCCCAGGGCAGTGGTGGAGTCCCCATCCCTGGAGGGGTTTCAAAGAAATGGAGATGTGGTGCTGAGGGACATGGTTTAGTGGTGACCTGGCAGTGCTGGGTTAACAGTTGGACTTGATAATCTTAAAGGTCTTTTCCAACCTAAATGATTCTATGACTTTATTTCATGCAGCAGAACGCAGAGGCAAAAGCACCAAAAAGACAGTTGTGGGTGTGCCAGATGATCCCCTGAGAGACCCTACAGACCATGTCTGGTATAAACTCTGACATGGGCGGGGTTTTTAGGTGGCTGACTCAGCAAACCCTATTACAGCAGTCATGGGATGGGTGGTTGCACCTCACCCAGGTGCTTTGCATGAAGACAGGGCTGGGCACAGCCAATTAGGCAGCAGCAGCAGCTGCCTATGAAAGCCTGGCTGGGCAGGTGGGTTGGCTTGGTGGATGAAGAGGCAAGTGAGGAATTGAGGAAGGAAGCAAGGAAAGAAAGGAGAAAGAAAGAATGAGTGACTTGATGGATGGATACATGTAAGTAGGTGGGTAGAACGAGCTGAGAGCAGTAATTTTCTACTGGATTTTCTCCCATTTGCTTCACCAAAACATGCTAAGCAGGTTGCTGGCTTGAGCTGGGGCTTGAGCAGATGAGGTTACTCTTCCCCTGACCTTAGAACACATGCTTGAGGTGGTGAGGCTGCTGGGGGTGGTTGGAGGCTGTTTAATGTATAGACTGCTTATTGCTAGTTAGTATTGAGCAGGCAGCTTGTCCTGTGGGCTAAAAGTTAGTGAGGTTTAAGTTGGATATTAAGAAAAATGTCTTCCCTGAAAGGGTTGTCAAGGCCTGGCCCAGGCTGCCCAGGCCAGTGGTGGAGTCCCCATCTCTGGAGGGGTTTAAAAGCCGTGTAGCTGTGGTGCTGAGGGACATGGTTTAGTGGTGACCTGGCAGTGCTGATTTAACGGTTGGCCTTGATAATCCTAAAGGTCTCTTTTAACCAAAATCATCCCATGATTCTCTTCCTTTTCCTGCACATTCCTCTGCCACAATGAAAATCCTGCAAAAGCCCAAGATCTCAAGAAAATGTCAGGAGGAGGTGGAGGAATGGTCTTGCATTTCCAGAATCAAGGATGCTCCCACACCAAGGGATGATCCCACGGCACTGGCAGTGACCTGTAGGACCACATTACCAGCCTTGCTGAGGTGGCTTTGGTCCTGATACATGTCCCCTGGTGCAAGATCTTCCCAGGATGTTGTCTCTGTGTCTGTACCTTTTCCTTTCATTCTCCTTCATCTTTTTTTTTTCCCCAACAAAATTGTCAGTTCACCCAAGATCATGATCTCCCCCAGGGCCAACTGGCTGGCCTGTCACTCCCAGGAGAAATTAATGGAGAATAAAACCCGATTGTGCCACAGATAAAGGCACATCTACAGAAATCAACAGCCTGTCCAGCTTCAAGGAGGGGATTTGCATTTGCCTGAGATATTGCAGAGAGCAGGGGGAAATTCCCAGCTCTGAACACAAAACAGGGTCCTGAAAAGTGGGGCAGCTCAGGGAGATTTTCTCCTCACACCCCTCATCCCTTATAATGTGCAAAGATCCCTGGAGTTGATGGGAGACTTGCTTTTCAGCTAAACAAAACCTCTCCTGGAGGGTGTTTGCCCTCCTCGAGATACAAAATATTTATGAAAATGGTTGAAGTTTGTAATAAATCCCAAGCTTCTCTAATGAAAAACTTTTGCTGTCTTTCTGCAGCTGGTGAAGAGCATCACCCCAGCTAAGGGCCCACGGATGGGATGCATGGAGAGGAGATCCCACCCTTCTTCTGCACCAGGCACCCAGTGAAAACCATGTTGGGTCATGGTAAGAAACACTGGATTTTTTCCAAGGGTGAAGGGTGTTTTTGTCTTTCCTCCTTGGATTCCCTTTCTTCTGTGTTTTCCATGAAAATTAAAGAAAGAGAGAATGGGGTTTGGCTTTCTACCTAGGAAGTGCTGCCTGAAGCAAACTTTGGGGACAATCTGAGCCATGGGACAAGGTGGTGGGGAGCTCTGGGGGGTCTGGTGGCCACAACCCTTCTCCTGCCACTGGTCCCTTTGGAGATGTGCAGCACAGCAGGTCTGATCCCCATCCCCATGGGGGTGACAGACCCCCATGATCAAGGAAATGGGACAGGACCCTCTCCAGACTGGCATGGGTGGTTTGGAACAGTAGGAGTTTCTCCCACCATGCACATCCAGGCTCAAAGCAAAAATGCTGCAAAACGATGATCTTCAAGGAGTGTGGGCTAGTTAGAGCCACAAAGATGATGAAGGGAGTGGAACATCTCCCTTGTGAGGAAAGGCTGAGGGAGCTGGAGCTCTTTAGCTTGGAAAAAAGGAGACTGAGGGGGGACCTTATTAATGTTTATAAATACATTAAGGGAGAGTGTCAGGGGGATGGCGCCAGGCTCTTTTTGGTGGGCTCCAGTGATAGGACAAGGGGCCATGGGTGCAAGCTGGAACATAAGAGGTTCCACCTAAATATGAGAAGAAACTTCTTCCCAGTGAGGGGGACAGACACTGGAAGAGGCTGCCCAGGGAGGTTGTGGAGTCTCCTTCTCTGGAGACATTTAAAGCCCACCTGGATGTGTTCCTGTGCAACTTGGTCTAGGTGATCCTGCTCTGGCAGGGGGGATTGGACTAGATGATCTTTCGAGGTCCCTTCCAATCCCTGACGTTCTGTGATTCTGTGGGTTCTTCAAGACCTCACCCCTGCAGAGCGCAGGGACGTGTCCCATGTGAGATGGGAGGGGAGTGCCAGGGACATCCTCTCCTCCCAGTGCAGGAAGCCACTAAGCACTGGGAGGTGACCTCTTCATCACAGGGGCTTGGACCAAAAGCCTGGGGTGTGCCTGCCTGCACCATGATGTATTTGCTCCATGTGGCATGCTTGATTTTTCCAAGCTTTTTTTCCCCTTTCTTGTTTTATATCCATCTCTTCCTTTCCAGACCCACCTTATCCCAGTATTTATGGGACATAACGTGGCAAAAGAGCAGAAGGGTGTTTTTTTACCCCTTGTCCTTGTTTTAAGAAGTTCTTCCCCTCGCTGTCCTGCCACCAAAGACCTGTGGAATTTAGGGATGGAAAGGACCCACAGGGTTGGGTTTTGAGCCTTTTCAGAGCAATGAGTCTCAAGCACTTTGGTTACTGTAGGTTTAACAGAGCCAGGTGTGTTGCTGATGCAAAGATGGAAGCTCAGGCTTTCCAGGACAGGCACAGGGAGAGACAAGCTTCCCTTCTCCTGCCTTAAAGGCAGCCTGGTGACCTGGGCTTGGCTTCGAGGTGCCATCTCCTCATTTCTTGGGGAACACAGTGGCCACCAAGGGGGGCTCTCTCAGGCTGAAAGCCACCACAGGAAGCTATGACCTTCCCCCAAAACTAAATTCTGCTTTACTGATGCTGATATAAAGCCAGAGAAAGTCTCTATGGATGAAAAATCAAATATCTTGTCCTGATGTGTCCCTCTCCAGCTTGCAGAACAGAAGTTGGACCACCAGTGCCCCAACTCTGCTGCTAAACATAGATTCACAGAATGGTTTGGGTTGGAAGGGACCTTCAAGATCATCTAGTTCCAACCCCCCTGCTGTGGGCAGGGACACCTCCCACTAGACCAGGTTGCTCAAAGCCCCATCCAACCTGGTCTTGAACACATCCAGTGATGGGACATCCCTGGGCAACAGCTCCTGCTCTGTGTTCTTGCCACAGGCTTTTGAAAAGCAGCTGGTGCAGCCCAGGATGGTGCATCCCTAGATGTGGAGATGGTATAGGGGGATTATAATAGGGGAATAAGAAGTTTTGGTGTGATGCATGGTCCCTATGGTGGCCTAGCTGCAAGACAAGGTTGTCCCTTGTTTCTGTGGTCACAGTACAGGGTGTTTGGAGGGGGGCTAAGAGCCCAGGGGGTTGTGACAGAACTATATAACCCTGGAAAGGCTTAGAGGGAAAAGTTGGCACTGAAAATGGCCAGCAAACTGCTGGGTGTAGCAAAGTATCAGCATCTCACTCTTGTTCCATCCATACCCAGAGCTACCCTGGAGATTTAATGGTTTCTACAGCCCCTGGAAGTCATGGTGACATTTTCTGGCTTTTAGATCCTGCTCTTAGGACATAGATTTGGATCCTTGGAAATCAAGGAGCAAACAAGCAACATATTTCTTCTTCCAGTCTCACAGAAGCACCTCATCAGAAGGAGCTTTAGTCCTCCATCTCTATTAAGGGAGTGGAACATCTCCCTTGTGAGGAAAGGCTGAGGGAGCTGGGCCTCTTTAGCTTGGGAAAAAGGAGACTGAGGGGGGACCTTATTAATGTTTATAAATACATTAAGGGAGAGTGTCAGGACGGAGCCAGGCTCTTTTCGGTGGTGTCTAATAGGACAAGGGGCAACAGATATAAGCTGGAACATAGGAGGTTCCACATAAATATGAGAAGAAACTTCTTCCCAGTGAGGGTGACAGACACTGGAAGAGGCTGCCCAGGGAGGTTGTGGAGTCTCCTTCTCTGGAGACATTTAAAGCCCACCTGGACATGTTCCTGTGCAACTTGGTCTAGGTGATCCTGCTCCGGCAGGGGGATTGGACTAGATGATCTTTCGAGGTCCCTTCCAATCCCCAACATTCTGTGATCCTGTGATCTCCTCTGGGCCAGCCCACAGCATCTTTGCATGGGGAGCAGCTCGGGTGGAGCGGGGGCTCTTCTCCCCACGTAGAACAGGAACCATCCCTCCCTCGGGGTCCTCAGGGATGCGCACAGGGGGTCCCGTGCAGTGACCCACATCCCGGCTGCCTCCCCTCTCCCTCGCCTGCACCCTGGCACAGCTGGATGGAGAAGCCAGCTGTTGGCAGGCCAGGCTGAGGAACAAAGGGGCCATTGCAGCGTGGACTTTGAGTAATGGAGAGCAAAGCCCAGCAGCTCCCAGCAAGCGCCGGGGGCCATGAAATGCGATTCGTGCCCCTCTGATGGGGAGGGGACCCCGAAGGCGGCGGGCTCGGGTGGCGGGGAGGGACAGGTGGCCCCGGGCTGGGGAGAAGGACCATAACAAGGCATCGTGGACACAAGATCTTCTTTGTTAGGATGTTAGTGAAGTAGAAGAGTGACTGCGGGAGAGGTTTCGGCGCAGCTGCCTGAACTCCTTACCTCCTGGAGATCAAAGTCTGCCTTTCTAATTACGTCTTCTATTGCCCTCACCCGACCGCTCGCCCGGCATCCCGGTGGCTCTGGGGGGGAACAGGTGTCGGTTAACACGGGGCCATTACAGGGGATTAACGGATTTAAAAGCGTGTCCCGGGAGACACGGCAATGCATCATGCTCCTGTTAAGGTGGGGGTGCTGAGCCCGTGTCCTGGTTGGAGCTGGGACAGGACTGATTCTGTCCAGTGCTTTCCCTCCTCAGCTCAGTCTCTCCTGACTGCACTGGCTGAAGTTCAGGGCAGCTGTTCCCAGCCAGTCTCTGCTCCCAGCAGTGGTGACGCTCCATGGCCAGAGTCACTGCCAAGGGTTGGGCTGTGCAGAAAGGCTCTGGCTTGGACTTGCTCCTGTGCAGACCAAGGGCACTGCTACATCTTGTGCCCCACGTTGGGCTGCACCTGTGGGGAGGAGTGGCCAGGACAGGTGACCCCAAACTGATCATCAGGGGATTTCATCCCATGTGTGGTGTATTCAGTATAAAGCTGAGGGATCACGAGGGGCAAGCCTCTTCTTCAATGGCTGGTGTCCAAGGAGGACTCTGTCCTTTCTGCCTTCAATCCTGATACTTATTTTTTGAATCTAGTTCCTGAATCCGATTCCCATCTCCTGCTGAGTCCAGTCTGGGACTTCCCCAGTGCCTGCTCCACAGCATCAGTGGTGATGTAATTGCCATTGGGGGGTTGGGTTCAATATTGATTTTTAATAGATTTGTATATATTCCATTTTATTGTTACTACTTTCATTAGAGTTGTTTTACTTTGCCGCTCCATAAGTCTCTCTCCCTTATTCCTTTTCTCTTCCCCATTGGTAATGGAGAGGGGTTAATAAAGAGTGTTTGTCACTTGTCCAGTGGCTGGCCCAGTCCTCAGCCTCGACAGCTGGGCAGGGACCTTTCTGACAGAGCATCCTTGCCATGGGAGGCTCATCCCACCATGCAGGCAGCAGATACCATGGGGCAGCTTGGGGCAGAGATGTGCTCCCAGCCAGCCCCAGCTCAAGTTGGGAGGTCAAAGGAGGACACCAGGCCCTGAGGCTCACAGTGCAAGGAGCACCCCTGGGATGCCTTGTGCATCCCATCCTGCTGATAAGGACATTGGTTGGAGAGGGGCTGCTGCTTGCTGAGGAACTTCTGCACAGGGGTGCTTCATCCCTCAAATGTCCCAGCTGGACCAGAGACCTCCTCAATCCATCCCCCACTCCCTGTATTCAACTAAGGACACTTCATCCCACCACCTGGGGTCTTTGCATTCCATGTCCCATGCTGGATAGTTAGAATCATAGAATTGTCAGGGTTGGAAGGGACCTTAAAGATCATCTAGTTCTACCCCCCCTGCCGTGGGCAGGGACACCTCCCACTAGAGCAGGTTGCTCACAGCCCCATCCAGCCTGGCCTTAAAGATTTCCAGGGATGGGGCTTCCACCACCTCTCTGGGCAACCTGTGCCAGTGTCTCCCCACCCTCATGAGCAAGAACTTCTTCCTAACCTCTAGTTGATCCCACCTAAACACTCTACAGTACAGTGGGGATTCTGCCCCTTTTATCCCCCCAGATTTGGGGGATTTCAGGGATTTCCATGTGAGGGAGGAGTGTGGTGGGAGATACAGCGAGGAGAAGAGCTGTTACATTGCTCAAAGATGCTGAAGGTCTTTGCCATAGAGGATTAAAATATGTAGACAACAAGAACCGCTGGCCCAGGAGCCAGGGAGGGGCCAGAAACTTGGCTGAGGATCCTGTAGAACAAAGCAAAAACAGGAAAATGCACAGACATGCCTAGAAAGTCATGAAAACAAAGTTTAGGTTAAATACACACAGGGTCTCTCCTCCCCTTGGCAGGTTAAGAAAGGGCAATCTTTGCCTCCAGAGCTGCTGGGAGAAGCCCTCGCTCTTGGTGAGTCCTGGGAATCATGGAATCATTTGGGTTGGAGGAGACCTTTAAGATCATCAAGTCCAACTGTTAAGCCAGAACTGCCAGGTCACCACTAACCCATCTCCCTCAGCACCACAGCTACATGGCTTTGAAATCCCTCCAGGGATGGGGACAGGACACACAACCCAATAGGCAAGGACAGCTGGGTGGCCAACCCTTAGCACCTCATACCACACTGGTCACTGTGGTCTCCTACTCATCCTCCAAGCTCCCCAGCCTCCCTGATTTAGGGATTTCCTTTTAATTATCCTACCATGCTGTAGTAAAAACCTACATAACCGAGATCTCAGGTTGGAGTTGATAAGGATGGAGGAAGGCAAAAAAAAAAAAAAGTAATATCCCAGAAAGCTTCTTGTTTATTGGAGTTGGAACCAACGCCCTTATCAAAATGAAATGATAAGAAAATAATTGTTTGGGAAAAAGAAATGATAGTTCCCCATCCACCCTTCACCATTTCCTTTCTGCTGGGCTCAGGAGGTGTTTTGTCCCCTTTGATGGTGTAAAATGAGCTTTGATGGCATGGAAGGAAATAACGTATTTAGATAGAGCCTTTGCTCAAAGCAGGCAGGGCTACTATAAATCAGGGTACAGAGGGGATGGGGAAGGGTGTGGAGAGCTTCAACTTGACCCCTCACCACCATTTTCTTGAACTTTCCCATTAAATTAACTTTCCTATTGTTCCATATCACCGCGTTCCATCTCACTCTCCCCATCATGATTCTTTTGTTCTCTTGCAAAGCCTTTGAAGCAGATGAGGAAGGGAAACCTCTTGCAATCATCTTTCCCTCCAGATCACAGGCAGCAGATGGAAACGACTGGGAAAATGAAGCCTTGTCACAACATCGCTGCTAACCTTGCTTGGAAAGGGATTTCTTGGTGTTGCTTGGAAAACAAGTGGTGGCTCCTTGGGACCATTTCCATTGCTGCATTAAAATTCAGGCAAGGCACAAGTGAGTTGCTGAGATTTTCATGCCATGGCTGCCGGGAGCTGAATAAAAATCACATTAAATTTACTTTACACTCCTGCAGCAGCTGGTGGCCACGGCTTAAAGTGCTTCTCAAGCCTGTGGGCCAAAGAAAAATCAGGATCCTTTCAAGTGGAGGAGTTTTCCCATTAATTTAACCTGGATGGCTTTGCCAGCAGGACAGATTTTCCAACGTGCTCAGCTCTTTTCTGAGCCTGGCCTCTTCTTTTGGTGCCTGAATTGAAGGGAAGCTCCTGGATAAAATAAATGACCCTGTGATTTCCCGGGATGGTTTTGGACACTGTCTGGAGGTGCTGGATGATGCCAGCATGGAGAGGCCAAGCTCATCCTGCACTGCCCTGGACAACCCTGGGAATTTATAATAAATATGTATAAATCCCAGATTTATAATAATCCTGGAAAAAGGAAAGATTTGTTGTGTTTGGTGATGCAAAAAAGCCTAAAAGATGAAAAAAATCCACTTATTCCCTTCTGTCCCTGAAAATGTTATTAGAGCTTTGGAAAAAAGGAAAAAAGAGAGAGGGGGGAATGTGGGACATGTGTGCAAAAGGGTAAATTTGGGCTGAATTCATCATTTTTCAGGAAACTTTCCAACAGAAGCTGTTTTCCACAGGATAGAACTGGTGCTGGCAGGGCAATGGGACCTCAGCCTGAGCCCCAGGACTTGCCAAGGGCTGTCCTCTTACCTGCAGGAAAATTACTCCAAAGGGGGTGATGCAATGATGTTGGGGGAGTAGTTTTATGTATACTTGCTGGTCTTGAAGCCTGCTGTGCTCTGGGCTTTGTAAATCCAACACCAAGGGGTCTGTAGATGGGCTGGATGGAGCTGCTCTGTGCCATTTTTGGGATGGGAAAGGAGAGCTGGTCTCTGTGGAAGGTACCCAGGAGTTTCTTTTCTTGCAAAGGTCTGGTTATGTTCTCAGTTGAGGCTTTGCTCTCTCAATACATCAGAATTAAAATACACTCAGACTTCTTGTGGCCTTCCAGTATCTTAAGGGGCCCTACAAGAAAGCTGGGGAGGGACTTTTTAGGATGTCGGGTAGTGGTAGGACTGGGGGGAATGGGTCAAAACTAGAGGTGGGTAGATTCAGATGGGACGTTAGGAAGAAGTTCTTGCCCATGAGGGTGGGGAGACACTGGCACAGGTTGCCCAGAGAGGTGGTGGAAGCCCCATCCCTGGAAATTTTGGAGGCCAGGCTGGATGGGGCTCTGAGCAACCTGCTCTAGTGGGAGGCGTCCCTGCCCATGGCAGGGGTTGGAACTAGATGATCTTTAAGGTCCCTTCCAACCCTGACAATTCTATGATCCTTGGCCCACAGCCACAACGTGAACCTCCATGGGGAACTTTGTCTTCCTGAAATTAGTTCCTAATGCTGAAACCAACCTGCTGGTGACACCTCTCCAGGTATGGTTGTGCCACCTTGTCTTGTGCTAGCTGGGGACCATGCTCCCCTATTAACCAGCCCCAGCCCCTTCTAAAGCAAATATTTGTGCTTTTTGGACATCCCTGACATATGGCATCTCCTAGTCCCCCACTCTGGTGCCAGGTAAAGCCCTCTGCAACTCCTGGGCTGAGAGAAACTGTGTTGGTGATGGTGTGGAAATTGCTCTTGCCCAAGACAGGAAGGCAAGAGAGTCTCTAAGGGCTCGAAGGACTGACCTCCCAGCCATGATACTGGGTTTCCTCCTTGCTTATGGGGCAAGGAAGGGGGCTGAAGACCCCAGCGAGCTGCTCTGGCAACATCCCCAGCTCTTGCAAGCACAGAGTTTGCAGCTCGTGCACATGGAGGAAACAAAAGACCATGGTAAGCCAATGTGGAGCACCAAAATTGGTGGCACAGAGCAAGTTTCCATCAGCAGAGGGGTTTTTCAGCTTGGTAGGAGACCTGGAGACCTCATAGGGAAGTGCATCCCCCTTTGTGGCTTGGCTTGGTGCATTAAGCACAGAGCATGGGGAGCACAGCACCCCAAGGTTTGCAGGCAGATGTCCCCTGGGGTGTTAAAGAAAGGTGAACAGAGAGGGATGGGGGGAAGAACAAAAAAAAAGAGAGAGGAAACAGCTTTTCCAGCTGCTCCTGTGCCTAGACACTACTTCCAGAGAGGTCCCAGTGGCTTTGGGAGGCTCAGCTAACCAAGCTGGAAAGCAACACTTCCTTTGTAGTCCCAAAAGCTTAATGAAATCCTGCAAAAAGAAATCTATCTATACATAAAAAAAAGCCTAAGTGCCCCAAAATGGAAAGAATTTCTCTCCTGGAAGCGCCAGTGGGATGTTTGGAGGTGGCCACAGCCCCCTCCCCACTTTCCTTGGACTTTTTAGGCAGTTTCTCTTGCAGCTGGTGCCCTCTCGTGGGAACTTTTCCTCTGCTTCAGTTTTACCGTTTGTTGATTTTTTTTTTCCCCCCAAAATGAAATAATTGCCCTGCAGAAAGGAGCACACACAGAAGCTGTGGTTGAACCCAGGCTCAGCATGGCCAGAGGTTCCTGGGACCAGCTTGTGCCTTCCCACCCAGCACTGGGAAGGAGGACCTACACTGGGGTAAGGATTGCAACCCCATGACATCCCACCACGAGCTGAAGAGCAGCACTGCCATCGCCTGGAGCCCTCCACCAAGATGTTCTCCTCCAGGCAGAACTCACGTTATTTTTATTTTTCCATAGCCAAGACCTCTCCTGGAGCACTCCCAGCAAAGGGGCCGGGCTTTACTCCAGCCTCCAAGCATTGAGAGGCTGAGCATCCCTACTCTTTCCTTTTTTCAGCCCAAAAACCTGGAGAACATCTCTGGACCATCCTGCCACAGCTGGGTCAGGCTGCATTGAGGTGATGAGGCTCTTGGGCAAGGTTGGGCAAAACTTTCTTATGAAGGGCTGGAGGGGTTCCTGGCCAAATAGGAAGAATAAATGTTTTGGGGGATCGACTGTGGGGGAGGGACTGGACCAAGCTTTGTTCGAGGGATATGGGGCTATGGATGATGGTGGAAAGCAAATTTGTTGTATTGGAAAGCAAGAGTTTGCAGAAAATGAGCCCCCCAGGCTTTTTTTTCCTAAAAAATAAGAGTTTCCACCTGTGGCTCTGCTAATTACAAAGATCTGGTTGCAGTCCTGCCATTCTTCCAGTACCTGAAGGGTACCTACATGAAGGCGGGGGAAGGTCTATTCAAAAGGGTTTGTAACGATAGGACCAGGAGTAATGGGTTTAAGCTAGGAAAGGAGAGATGTAGGCTGGATATTAGAAAAAAGTTCTTTAACGTGAGGGTGATAGATCAGTGGAATGGGCTGCCCAGAGAGGGGGTGGAGGCCCCATCCCTGGAGTCATTCACGGTCAGGCTTGATGGGGCTCTGAGCAGCCTGACCTGGGTAGAGATGTCCCTACTTGTGTAGGGAGGTTGGACAAGATGACCTCTAGAGGTCCCTTCCAGCCTGAAACATTCTATGATTCTGATTTTTCATTAATTCCCGTGCCTCAAACCAGGAATGTGCTCTGTGTTGCAAACATGTTCAAACCCTGTCCTTCAGGCATAAATAAGTTAAAAACACCATGAAGTCATGAACAGGGCTCCTGAGCCCAATTCTGGGGCAAGGCAGGCAGGTACTGGGGGTCCCAGGACTGCCCCACAGGTAGGACCTCACCTTAGGTGGGAGCTGTAGCCACAGAGAGTTCATGGCAGAGGGATGGTCCTAGCTATAAAACAGCTTATCTGCTGTTATACAGCATTTTATAGGCTATTTTGGCATATGTGCTATTTTATAGGATACATATAGATGCTATATTGCATCTATATTGTATTTCACAGAATGGTGGGGATTGGAAGTGGCCTCTGGAGATCATCTCATCCAACCCCCCTGCTATAGCAGGGTCACCCAGAGCAGGTTGCCCAGGATCACATCCAGGTGAGTTTGGAATCTCTCCAGAGGAGACTCCACAACCTCTCTGGGCAGCCTGGGCCAGGCTCTGGCACCCTCACAGGAAAGGAGTTTTTCCTGATGTTCAGATGGAACCTCCTGGGTTCCAGTTTGTGCCCATTGCCCCTTGTCCTGTCACTGGGCACCACTGACAAGAATCTGGTCCCATCCTATTGACCCCTACAGGCCCTTTAGATATTGATAACATTGATCAGATCCCGTGAGTTTTCTCCCAGCTAAACAGACCCAGATCCCTCAGCCTTTCCTCGTCATTGAGATGCTCCAGTGTCTTCAGCATCTTTGTAGCCTCCTCTGGACTCTCTCCAGTAGTTCCCTGTCTCTCTTGAACTGGGGAGCCCAGAACTGGACACAACACTCCAGCTGTGGCTTTGCTAGGGCAGGGCAGAGTGGAAGGAGAACCTCCCTCCATCTGCTGGCCACACTTTTAATGTACCCCAGAAGACCACTGGTCTTCTTGACCACAAGAGCATGTTACTGTCTCATGGTGAACTTGTCCACCAGGACACCCAGGTCCTTTTCCGTGGAGCTGCTTCCAGCAGGTCAACCCCTCACCTGTCCTGGTTTAAGGGGTTGTTCCTCCCCAGATGTAGGACCCTACACTTGCCCTTGTTGAACTTCCCGAGGTTCTCCTCTGCCCAGCTCTCCAGCCTGTCCAGGTCTCACTGAATGGATTCACATCTCTGGAGTGTCAGCTACTGACCCCAGTCCTGTATCATCAGCAAACTGCCCCTGTGTGGTGTGTATTAAAGGCTGCAGGGTGTGTATCTCACACACCACACAATATACGAGATTCACAAATAAAAAATAAACCACAAACCTGTTTATTGCGCACAACCGGACCGGAATAATGGGGGAAAAGGTTCAATCGGCCCGTGTGTGAGGTTTAATCGCCCCATTCCCTATAAAACCCGTCTCTGACGGATCCCGTGACTCCCCCGCCCTGGCGCGCCAAAACAGTAGCCACGCCCTCCCTGTAGCCACGCCCCTTTTGTTTGCCACGCCCCCGTCTCCCCGCCCCCTTAGTCCTCCAGGGCATAAAAAAGCGAGGCTAGAGCGGCTTCCGTTCCTCAGCCGGAAGTGCGCGCTGCCCGCGACGGAAGTGAGGAGCGGGGCGGCCGGCAGCGCTGGCGGGAGGGGAAGATGCCCGTGGCGGTGATGGCAGAGAGCTCCTTCAGCTTCAAGAAGCTCCTGGAGCAGTGCGAGACCCAGGAGCTTGAGGTACCGCGGGGCTGGGGGTGGTGAGAGGCGCCGCGCCGCTGGGGCGAGCCGGGCTGAGGCCGCGGCGAGTCCTGGGCGGCCGGTGCCGGCCTCCCCGCGCTGGCGGCTGAGGGCACAGGGGTTCCTGGCGGGGCGGGGAGAGCCGGCGGTAACCTCGGGCGCGGGGAGTACGGGGTTTTGCCTGAAAGGGCTGTTCTGAGAGCCTGGCCTGGTCCTGGAAGGGTGTTCGCGGCCCGTCGGCTCTGCCGGTGTTTGTGAGGTTGGTGGCGATTCAGCGTTGAACTTGCTGCTTGGGCCAAGCCCGCCAGAAAACGTTTCTGAAATTCGGAAGATGTAGGTAAATAAGTATATTGTAGCGTGATTGTTACGGTCCTCTTGGAGGGGATGTGTGAGAGAGAGAAGTTGGGGGACCTGGAGTTGTTGAGCCTGGAGAAAAGGAGGCTCAAGGGAGACCTTCTTGCTTTCAACAAGCCCTGATTGGAGTGAGGTGGGGGTCAGTCTCTTCCGAGAAACAAGCAGTAGGGCAAGAGGAAACTGCCTCAAGTTGTGTCAAGAGAGATTTAGGTTGGACATGAGGAACAATTTTTTCTTCTAAAGGGTTGTCAAGGCCTGTCCCAGGCTGCCCAGGGCAGTGGTGGAGTCCCCATCCCTGGAGGGGTTTCAAAGCCACGTAGCTGTGGTGCTGAGGGACATGGTTTAGTGGTGACCTGGCAGTGCTGGGTTAACAGTTGGACTTGATAATCTTAAAGGTCTGTTTCACCCAGAACAATCCTATAATTCTATTCCAAGTTCATGTGTCTCCATGCATTTTATGTGGTTGAGAAAAACAAAATCTTAGAAAGGCAGGTGGAGTACTGGAAAATTACTCTTAGATCAATGGTGCACGTATTATGGGAGCTCACACCAGAAGTTTTTTCTGTGCTGCTTTAAATTCTGTTGCTTGTGGAGTCCTGAAGTCTGATTGTGTGCCCTGTTAAGGTACCAGAGTACAGCTTGTGGTAAATCTGAGTGGCACTACGTTAACATAAAAGCATTTCATGGGTGATATTCATAGACCTGTTCTTGTCTTGCAGAGCTCCCTGTGCTTTGCTGAATGTGAAGCTCATGCATCTCACTGCAGCGATTTGAAAGAGGGGAGATCTTTGAATTTTCCTCTTCAGTGTAGTCTTTAATGATTCTAATTTTTGAATCTTGCTACCCATTAAAAGGAGAGAGTTAATTCTGTATGTGATCACTTGCCACAGCAGAAGTTTGGTGTTGACAAACCACACAGCCTTGCAGTGGAAAACACAATCCTTAAATGGAAGGGGTCCCTACTTATGGGTGTGCACCATGGAGCTTCAGTGGATGTTCCTGTGCACTGTTTCTGTGCTGAGCCCAGGTGCCTCTCATGTTCTTAGCATGGTGCTGCAGCATCTTAGTATGCCCTGAACTCTCTAGAATGGTTTGGGTTGGAAGGGACCTTTAAAGCCCATCTAGTCTGACCCCCCCTGCAGTGAGCAGGGACAGCTTCAACTAGACCAGGTTGCTCAGAGCCCTGTCCAACCTCACCTGGAATGTTTCCAGCAGTGGGGCTTCTACCACTTTTTGGGCAACCTGTGGTAGTGTTTCACCATCCTCCTAGCACAGAATTTCTTCCTTCTCATCTACATCTCCCCTTTCTTAGTTTAAAACCATCACCCCTTGTCCTGTCACAACAGGCCCTGCACAAAAGTCTGTCCCCATCTTACTTAGAGTTCTTACTCATAGTACAGAATGGCTGCAGGAACCTCTTCCCAGAGCCTTCTCTTCTCTAGGCTGAACAACCCCAACTCTCTCAGCCTGGCCTCACAGCAGAGGGGTTCCAGCCCTTGAATCATTGTTGTGGCCTCCTCTGGCCCTGCTCCAACAGGTCCATGTCTCTCCTGTGCTGAGGACTCCAGAGCTGGACTTAGTGCTCCAAGTGGAGTCTTATGGAGCTGGAGGGAGGTTGTTTTGTTGAAAATATGAGCTCTCTTCTGTCTCAAGTGACAGGAAGCCCCTGAACTTAGACTGTGATCTGCTCAAGGCTTCTGCTGTGTCTGTCAGCAGTCTCTTGGAGTAGATGGCAACAGATTCACCCCTGACAATCTTTTCCCAAAGGCATTGCTAAAACTGGGAAGTTATTTGCTCTGTTTCTGTATCTACATCAAGATTCTTGTGGGCACACTCTTATCTACTGACAACCATTGTGTCCCAGATCATGAGATATGTAAGCTGATTTTATTCTTTGCAGGATAGATGCAGCCACAGAACTTCCTTCAGTAAGACTGTAGGTTGTGAATCTGTTTTTGATGGTGGTTAGTTTTCTCTCCTGTTCCACTAGTCTTCTGGCAGAGAACCTAAGGAATTCTTTGTAGTACAGAGACACACCAAGGGTGACCTTCTGCAGCTCAGGCAGGTGCTGTGAACTGACTTGGCTTTGTGTTACTGGACATCATCCAAGGAGCAGTTGCAGATACTTGTATTTTTATGTAGATGATGGTCCCAGGGCCAGTGTAAGAATGGTTGGGTATGAGGATCTCTGCTAATCTGCTGCTTTTGGCTTAGCTGAGCCTGTAAATCACAGGTGTAATTAAAGAGCTGCATAATTGGCTTCCTGTGAGTGCTTGGGGCACTATCTCTTGATAAATTGCTAAAGCTTTATTGGAAATCTTTTCAGCTTTCACATGATTATAGACTTTTGAAATGTTTTAGCTATATCATAGCTTTTTTCCTACTCGTATGATTTGTGAGGTCTCAAGTGTGGCAGGTGTCAAAGCTTAGCTGGAATTTTTTAAGAAGGGCTGTTCAAGTGAGCAAAGCTGCTTTGGTGGAGCTGTAGCTCAAGATAAATGAACTTGTGGGTGCTTAAAATCAGCTGTTTGTGAGGAACTGTGAAGTGAGGTGGTTACCCCTTCTGTGAGCATAAGCTAGAACATTAGTTGAATGAAAGATGTAACCTTAAACACACCTAAGTTTCCAAATTAAAACTTGTCACACGTGCAAGTTAACTCTTCATCATAGATACAACTGCATTGATAGAGCAACTCTGACAATCCTGTGGAAAAAAAAATTGTCTTGAATGTTGAGTTTTCAATAAACCTATCTGCTTGCTGGTTTCTTCTAAGATTATTCTTAAAATACGTAACCAAATTGTTTATGCTTGTTTTTTAGGCCCCTGGAGGAATTGCAACACCCCTTGTTTATGGCCAACTTCTAGCTTTATACCTGTTGCATAATGACATGTAAGTGGCTTGGCTTTAACTTCAGGTACTGAATTTGTCACTATTCCCTCGAGCTGCAGTTGCCAGAATATTGGTAGTTGGTGACTAACAAAGTGCATGTTGGCAGTGCTGTGTTTGAAAATAAAATAAATGAATGGAATTAAGTCTTTCACCCCTTGCTCTGTCAGAAAAATGTTTCTCCTTTGCTTGCTTTTGCCTGTTGGTTTGGACTGTAGGGAAACAGCTTGTCTCTAGGAAGAAAGTTCCTTAAATAGTGAAATTTGCTCCTCTGGGAAGTGTTGAAGGCTTCAGTGGTTTGGTTTGCACCTTTTCAAGGCTGCATGTTTTGAGTAAGGTAGCATGCTGCTCCTTGGGTTTAAATTCCACTGGGAAGTAAATGAAACTCTGAACTATCCATGCTAAAAATGAGGGGTGCTGCTGAATGATCTAAAGCTACATGAAGCAGTAATCCTTTGAATTTGGTCTGCTGGGTTCTGACCATGTTCCTGTGTGAACCTGATTCACCACATTGAGGGTTTTATTGCTGATCATTTATTCAGGCAGAATAAATGACACTGCTGTTTGTCCAGCCAAAGTAAGCGTTGGTGTGGGGATTTAAAGGTTTGAGTGTTAACATGCATTATAGATGTATATTCTATATATATATTCTGATTATATATTCTTTCTGGGCACTTTCCTCAAACACTGAAACAAATTATTAGGGTTAATGCAGATAACCTTAGAAGGGGGGCAGTTGGAGAGCAGTGTAGGAGAGAGGGACCTGGGGGTTCTGGTGGACAGCAGGATGACCATGAGCCAGCACTGTGCCCTTGTGACCAAGAAGGCCAATGGCATCCTGGGGTGGNTAGGAATGGGCTTTAAAGAAAAGCAGTGAGTCTTTTCCTCTATTTAGCATTTTAAATCTTTCTGAGAACTTACAAACTGTTTCCTGTGCTCTATAGATTGGTGACTAAATATTTCTATGTCCAGAATGTATGTAGCAAAGCTGGATTGGGAAGAACACGTGCAAACCAGTTTAAATCTTTGGTGTGCAGAATAGGGTGTGGGCAGGTAAAAGAACTATTTTGTGCTATTAATAAGTAAAAGAAAAATCTTTAAATGGTGTTTGTTTTCAGCCTTTTAAACCTCTCTATTTGTATGCTTTTTAATGTACATACTATATTAACACGTATATAACTTACAACTATGCCTGGACTGGCCTTGCACACTCAAATGTTTTTCTGTTAATATGTGTCATCAAAGTTTGGAGAGCACTGACCTAAATGACCACTGACACTATGGAAAGCTTCTGTTTGTACATGTGGCCATCAAAGATGCAGCTATGTTGGAAATAAAACTGCAAAACCATCTCCTGTGAGATGCTGCCCAGGGTAGATCAATGAGAAACCTTTTCTAAACCGCTGTTAAATGAGGAAGTTAATGAACTATTTGTTGTCTACTTGAGAGTAACTTTGCTTTCCTACTTCAGTAGATGTAGCAGAGATATTTTTAAAGCACTGAGATTTAATTATAGCACCTGAACAACCCTTTTGGGGTGTCTTTGTAGCAGACATTTGGTTACTGAGAAGTCTTTTTAACTTCCTTTTTCTTAGGAATAACGCGCGATATCTTTGGAAGAGGATCCCTCCTGCTATCAAATCTGTAAGTCCTTCATAAAATGCCCTTTGATACTAAACCAGTTCCATATAAGCTTGCCAATAATGACTTTTTTTCCCTTAAGGATTCTGTTTGATGTGTAGACTTGGGCTCAGTTCTGTGCTGTGAAGTACTTGCCCAGCAGATGGCATATTGGGCTTTAAGATCTCCTCCTTGCTCCTCTGTTATCACAAATAATGTGGTGCAGTGGAATTCAGTAAATCTATAGACTTCTTAGTAGGAAGGCTCATGATAAAGGGCAGCCAGCTGGAGGAAAGTGATGGATGTGACTCTGGGGTGGTGCAGGATTCCTTGGGCAATGACAAGTGACTGCAGATAAGACACATAATTGAATTAACTTTCTGAAGGCACTTGTTCTGCTCTGCATTTGAATCAAAGATGCATTTTGAGGATTGAGCTACATATAATACCAGAAATGCCCCCAGAGTTGACTGTTGGATGATCTCAAACTAAAACCCTAATATTTTACAAGGAAACAAGTATTCTGCAGCCTCATACTAAGAAACCTCATGGTCAATGTGGGACCTGTCAGATAGTTTTGAAATAACTTTGTCTTTCAAGAAAAAGTAGTTGGATTAATAATAATCTGGACCAGTTTTTACCTGGCCTTTCTGTGAAACCTGCTGTGTTTCTGTGAAATCTAGCAATGGTCTAGTGGTCAGAGTAGTGTGGGTTGATGGTTGGACTTGACAATCTTAGAAGTCTTTTCCAACCTTAACCATTCTATGATTCTTTGAATAATCTGGCTTTTTTTGATGTAACTTGCACTACATATGAAGAATCAATCATTCTTAAGGGGAGAAACTCATTGCATGAGTTATTTCAGGAAGGTTACATCTCAGTGTGGCATTTTCTTATGTGTAGGTGTTGATGAATCTTCTGCTTATTGAACCATGTAATAATTGAGTCTTAACTTCAGAGACAAATTGATTCTCCTTAGAATTGAAAATATTGCTTTATTTTACCCAATTTGATTTCTGTTCTGACAGGGTGCTCTGGAGTCTGGTTGAGAAAATGAATAGACTGTTCTGGATTAACTGAGTTGTTTGGTTTTTTGGTCACAACAGGCAAATGCTGAGCTCAGTGCAGTCTGGTCAGTAGGACAAAGAATCTGGCAGAGAGACTTTCCAGGAATCTATACAACAATCAGTGCCCATCAATGGTCCGAGACGATTCAGCCAATCATGGAAGCACTTAGAGGTACAAACTGAACTTGTGGAGGGAACATGGAATTATCTGTTGCTTTAAATTGTTTCTCTGTGCTCAAACACAAATAGACAAGAAGAGAAATGACTATTTTTTTATAAAAAATAATTCAGGGCAGGAAGATTGTTGCCAAGTTTTGTAGGTTTTACTTCAAGGATTTTAGATGCCAGGTGTAAATAAAAAGCTCATACAAAAACTTGTGGAAAAATAATTGGTTTTTATTAGGACTGTGTATGTGATTGTATTTCTTTCATATGGGAGTTTCATACACCATATGCTTTGTTCTGTAGTATTACCCACTTTTGTTCACCAGTAATCTAGGGGACTTGGCATTTCAGAAGCTTGTGACACTTCTGAAAAGGGTTTTTCTTTTTAATGTGGCTTTAGACAAACATTTTATAGCCTGTGTGACAGTGACATGCAAAAGTCTCACTCTAGAGGGCAGTACAGCCTGCTAAAAAGCCTGCCAAGGTATTTCACAATAACAGATTCTCTGTAGCTTTAGAAACATCTGATTTTTAGATGCCTTGGTATCAAAGCAGATGTTGTGAAAAAGGCATGCATAGTTTAATTGCTTTTTCATTATTTTTTCTTCTGATTCTGAACTATTTTACCCACAAGCTTATTGCAAATGGAGAATGCCATCAGATACTGTTTCCTAAACTGGTTTAGATACTGGTGGCAGTTCCCAAGGTGCTGCAAACTGCATTTGGAAGTTAAATGTGGTTTCTGAGGGGTTTTGTCCTGGCATAGAGGAAGCTGTTGTCTCTGGCTGCTGACTGGTACTTCAGTGAAGGGAGGGGGGACTTCCAGTTATAAGGGGGAGGGCAGGTGGTTTTCCAAATGTGTTGGAATTGGAAAAAAATTCCCAGATTCCTTAGTTATGGAGATTAGTTTCCTAATCTACTTCTAGTCTGCTTACAGTGTTTATCTCTTCTTAGATGCAACCAGGAGAAGAGCCTTTGGACTGGTTTCTCAGGCATATACCTCAATAGTTGCAGATGATTTTGCAGCCTTTGTCGGGCTTCCTGTAGAAGAAGCTGTGAAAGGTACTTTGCATTTCTTCACCAAATAGTTTTTCCACAGATCATTGAGGCCAGAAAGCTGTTAAGTGATTAATAGAAGCATGTATACAAGTTCTGAGGCCGTTAAGTGAAGTGTTGGGGTGGTGGATAGAGAAAAATATCTTGGTTCTGGAGAAGTGTTTGATTTTTTTTTTTTTGGTGGTGGTTGTTTTTATTTGCCACTAGTTACCATTTGTTATCCTCTGTCCTCTTTAACATTTCCTTCTATGTGTGGAAATGTTAAAGCAGCTCAGTGGTGAGGGAGGAGTGAATGTAGTGGATTAAACTAGTTCCATGTGCTATTACTTTCATGATGTTATTTATTGAACCATGTCTAAATAGAAGTATTTGGAAGAAATATGTCTTGGAGTTACAGCATACAGGCAGTGAACTGAAATACTTTTCTACTCAATGTGCATTTATTTTGCATTTCTAGCACTCATAAGTGATTTGTTCTCACAACTGTAAAAATACCTTTTCAGGTGTATTAGAACAGGGCTGGCAAGCAGACTTTTCAACTCGTATGGTCATGCCTAAAAAGCCAGGTAGGTGGAGCTGTTATTTCATTACACACTGAATTTAGCATTTTCTAGTAACGAGGTGTTAGCTTCTAATTAACATTTTTCCATGGGATTCTTGTAGATGTTTTTCTGGGGGCTTGTGCAGCTTTTAAACATGGAATGTTTCTAAAATGTGGGACGTACAAAGTATTGGGTTTGGGTTGGGTTTACAAGTAATTTGGATTAAGCTACATCTTCAAATCAGCTTTTTTTAAACAAAAGCAGACAGGATATGCTGTGATTTCTCCTGCTTCTCTGCTGCTGGCTCTGACTCAGTGGAACATAAGCTGGATGACCTCAAATGACATGGCTTAATTTAATAAAGATGAGTGGAAAATATACCATTTTGAACCTGAGAATTTTTTTTAGGGGAAGTTAAACTTATTTGGACAGAGATTTAGTGGATCTTTGTGTTCTGAGGAGATCCAATTGTTCATATAATTTCCTTTTGCTTTTTAAAAATTACTCTACTAGATCTTTCCTTCACTGTCATGGTGTTGATAACAATATCTGTTCCTGCAAAGCTCAGCCTGCAGAAATACCTGGATTTTTTTTTTTTTTTTGCTAAAGCTGTATCTGTGGCTGGCTGAGGCAAAAACAAATGTTAAGCTGTGACAGGAGGAAGAAGTGACTGCTTTTAAACTGCACAGTGCTGCTCTGGAAGAAGGAGCCAAATCACAGTGTATCTAAAAGGACAACATCTACCAGGCTAAGAAAATGCACTGTTTGTATGGGCACAATTGGGAGGTGTTCAGAGCCCAGAACTTTATAACAAACAGGTGCCAGGCAAGGTGTTGAAATGTGTCCCTCAGGGCACATAACCAGCCAGAGCCCTGAGCTCTTGTGTGTGATCTGTGTTGTTTTTTATGAACTGGTTGCAAAATACACAGTGCTTACAAGTAGTGGGAACTAGTTACATGTGTTCCTTCTCCAAAAGGGAGTGCAAGAATTATTTGAAGTGAAAGGAAGAGGCAGGAGGTTGTAAATCTGTTGTGAAGCTGCGTGTCCAAGCAGCTGAGCCTTGGGTGCTCTGCTTTATAGCTATGAAGTAAAATGTGATAAATTAACAGGTTTAGCTTTAATGACCTCTTCATCCAGTTTTGGTTTGCTGTGTAGAACTGTTTAAAATGGGCCCACTGGGCTAACTGCTGTGTGTTTTTCTTCAGGTGTGCTAGAAGCTTCCTTTAACAGATTTATTCCTTCATCAGGTACTGTCTGTTCATATATAATCTTGCATATAGCTAAACGTGCATGATTAATATAAACACAATTTCACCAGCACCACAAAGTGAGAATTGGGTCCTAGAGAAGTGAATGTTGTCAATCCCCCCCCCCTCAAAAAAACCCCACCCGTAATCAGCTGCTATGTCAACATTTCTGCTTTTTCCCCTCACATTTTAAGGAGTGCCCCAGATTCCCACTTCCATAGCTGAAGCAGGGAGCAGATTCCAAAGCAGGGGTAGACAGCTCCTGTAAAACAAAACAATCTTGGCTAAAAACTTCTAACTTAGAGGCAATTGCATCACAAAGAAACTCTGGGTAGGTTTCATTGCCTCTGTGTGATGTGAAGTCTTCCCAGTAGAAGAAATCAATCTTCTGGTTTTGATCAGAGCTCCACTATAGATTGAGGTGTAATATATTACATCACATACATATATTACATCAAACCACTCTTGTTGGTCACAAGGTAGTGACAGCAGCTCTGCAGTGGTGGCTTGCTGTATCTAAGAGTTGCCAAAAGTGTCTTGAATTCACAGGTTTAACTCCAAGCCACTTTCAAGAGCTGGAGTCTTGCTTTTTGAAATCACTCTTTTGATTGTCAGCCTCCTCTGTCACATACTTGCAGCAGTATGTCTGCTTTAACTAATACTGGCTGATCTCTTAACTCTTCAGGAGGAGTAAATGCAAATTTTCCTGCTGTTTTGTACTCCTGAATTTTAATTCCTCACTTATCTACCTGTCTTTAGTCACCTGTCTTCCAAGCTATGGTTAAACTGTCATCTCTGGTGAGCTGACATCTATGTAAGGATCTCCATGTGCATTCTCTTGCAGCCCACACAGCACTTTGTTGTGTTGTCTTACTCAGATCACCCAGTGGATGTATTTGGTGTCTTCACTATGGCAACTTGTGAGGAAAGGAATAACTGAGGAGCTCCAGGAGCTCCTTCATCAAGTGGAAGTACTGTCAGTCTTTGTTACTGACTCCAGTATATGCAGAAAAAAAATCTGGAGGCTGCTGACAACTGGAATTTGTTACAACTGTCTTTGCTATTAGTAACTCTTGGAGTATTTAATGGTGCAGATAACAGAAGAGTAATGTCAGGGTAAGCTGTGTAGGTAGATACAGTTAAACTATGCTCCACTAAAACTGTTTTAAAAGTCTGCATTTAGTTTTTTCCTTAATGTTGTGATGGATGGTATTGTGGATGGATTTGCTTTAATTTCATTAACAACACATTTGTTTTATCTTTGTAGAACCTGCTCCTGTTCCACCAATTCCAAATGAGCAGCAGTTGGCCAGATTGACTGACTATGTGGCTTTCCTTGAAAACTGATTGCCCTGCTCCTGTATTTAGAACAACTTGGGAATCCTGTGTACTGGCAGTTTTAGGAATCTTAAGATTTATTTTATTTTGTATCTGTTGCAGCCTCCCCTACTCCAATGTGTGAAGTATCCAGTGTATGTTAGCCCAATTCCTGTTTTGCCAAAGCCAAGCTAGCAACTGAAACAATCTTTTTAACTCCTATAATATTTATTCAGTAGGTACACAGCAGTATTACTTAGCAAGTTGTTCTTTCTTGACTCATAGCAGAGAGAGGCAGAACTTTTCAAGTTAATTAGAGATGGAGAAGAAAGAGGAATGGAGCAGGTTAACTGTGTGGAGGAATTGATTCTTGGGGGTTATTTGTTTCTGTGGTGAGGACCACAGTGCTTATCACAGGTTGATAAGTACAAAGAGCAGAAGACTGCCCTACCTGCATCTGTAGAGAAAATATTTTGATGAAACAGGAACTTAAAAGAAGAAAACAACTTACAGTAACTCCTTTGCAAGTATATTTGTGGCATATTTGTAATTATTCTTTTTTTTCTTGTTGGTCCTTCTGTATTGTTAAATCTTCTTGATGTGGGAAATTTCACATCAGGTATATTTTTACAGTGGAATAATGGAGTTAAAGGCAAATCTTGTGGGAAAACTTTTACTTCTGGAAGGTTTTGAGTGATGTAGGACACCAGATATTTTGCTGGATAACCATACGCCTTGAGGTTCTTCTCAGTACACTGGGCTGGGATCTACAAGAAAGAACAGCTCTTACCTGTCCTTAATCTTTCTGGGTTACCTCTGCAGTTAGAGGGGAATTTATAGAGTTTAGAGTAGATGTCCCTGAGTAGAGACCAGTTGGGTTAGGGCTGATGTGCTGTGCTGCAATGCCAGTTTGAGGAGTACAGTTCCTATATCAGAGCACTGCTGCATTAATCTCTGAGTTGAGAGTGGATTATTCTTTTTACAAGCAGAAAGATGATTTGTATTCCAAGGCTGATTTGTATTATACAGGTAAAAAGGCTGTGGGGGTAAAATAGTGGTGCTTTAAAGGGTAGTGCATGCTACACCATCTTCAATGGTTTCATCAAAGGTGGCAGGTGTGCCCTGTGTCATGATTGTGTGGTTTTTTTTCTGGTGTGCACTACCTACTGTACATCCTCTTGCTGGGTATGTGTTAGCAGGGAGGAATTCAACCATGCACTGCTGCTTTGAGAGCTCTCTTTCTGTGTAAACACTTAATCAAAAGGATTTTATTTATTTGAAACCCACCCAAGACTTGGATTTCTAAATTGATCTTTGGTGATATTAAAGAACATGTTTACACTGACCTTGTGTACTTGATTTCTTTAATTTTCCCTGGAGTACAGTTGTCTGGTTTGGCTGGTTTTTAATGAATCCTTACAGGTCTAATTTGGATAGACTGTTAAAATTTTTTTTCTAATTAAAGATTAGTGCAGCACTTCATGCCTAGACAGGTATTTTGAGCAGTTTTATGCAACAGTTGTATGGTTTTATATTAAAACACCACTGGTACCCTTCAGATGTCTTTTTAAAATATTCAAAGGTGGAAAGTACTTGAGCTAAATGAAGATTTCCCTTTCTGTCTACAGTTGTTTGTAGCACACAAGGACAGACCCACTTGCAGAGGTGAAAATTAGATGTGATTAAAGGATTACTAACCACTTGCACTTCAATGGTAATGGGAGACATGTGGACACTGGCAATGTCTGTCTCAAATTATGTATCAAATGTATTAAGTTTGATTCTCTGTTCTAACAAGTTCATAATTCTCAGGTCTCTGGTCTGCTGTAAAATTTAGGCTGGCTTTTAGCTTTGGGGATGGCATTAATGTATATAACTTTACTTGAGTATTGTGCTCCTAGCCATGCTTTTTCGTGTGTACTGCTTTGGAATCTGCTATTTCAGGTCTTTTCCATCCTTGTTGCCCTTTATCATTGTTTCTGCTTCACAAATAACCTTTTTCAGGTGGGTTGCTTGTTTCCACTTTCTAGTCATATAGTGGACATGGCATGGTTCCTAACAGGATGTTTTCTCTTTGTTCTGACCCCTTCTAAGTGTGGCTCTGCTCTGACATCTCTTGAGCACTGCCCTGTTCTCAGTGTAGTGATAACAATGACTTGAGGATCTTCCAGCAGTGATGGTGTTGGTGTGCATCAGTGCATGTCCTTATTCAGGGTTTTAACAAACAGGTGGTGAAATTTGGGGCCTACAAGGAAGCTGGGGAGCAGCTTCTTATGAGGGCTTGGAGTGACAAGATAAAGGATAATGACCTCAAACTGGAAGAGGGGGATTTAGATTAAAAATTAGAAGTTCTTCACTATGAGGGTGGTGAGACACTGGAACCAGATGCCCAGGGAGGCTGTAGATACCCCTACACTGGGTGTGTTCAAGACCAGGTTAGACAGGGCTTGAGCAACCTGGTCTAGTGGGAGGTGTCCCCCCCCCCATGGGAGGGGAGTTGGAACTAGATGATCTTTAAGGTCTCTTCTAACCCAAACCATCTATGATTCTATGATTTTGGTATTTTAAGACACTTCTAGTCTTTGTAGTCAGACTTACTTCTGACTTCTTGAATAATTATAATCTTGACATTATTGCCTTGCTAAGCTAAAGAACTTTTATCAACGTTGAGCAGAAGAGGTATTCCAGGAATTTATGGTAGCCTTAAGCACTCTGAGCTGACTACCTGCTACTTACCCTTAGCCAGTCCTTTCCCTGTTAGTCTATGAGTTTGTGTAGTTTTGGGAGTCTGTTGTGTATGGAGCAGGTCACTCAATCCACATATGTTGATTCTTTGTAGATAAATCAGTAGATTTGAAGCTGCCTACAGAACCAAACCACACTTCCTCAAACCCTATTTGGTTGTAGTATTCTTCTTTACTAACAAAACCTCTGCCTGATTTCCCTGTCTAGACAAACTTTTTGGGGGGTTTTAAATGGGCAGGTGAGGAGCAGACTGAGTTTAGGACTTGGTAAAGGAGCTAGAGGGATGAAATGTTGGGGAAGTGGAGGTGTTGCAGCCAAATGGAATGCTGTACTTTGGGAAAGGCAAAGGGGACAAGTAGCTTTGTGGATGTTAATTTGAAGTAACACTGGAAGAGGTCTTAGTCTACTGCCAGTGGTACAGCTTCATACAAATGGCTTTGAGGGATGTCACTGATAACTGTCATAAGACCTTTAATGCACTTGTTTGGCATAGAATTGGGCTAATAAAGTCAGGATTTTTGCTTTCCCAAGATGTCCTTAAAATGAGTGGATGATTTTATCCTGCAGCTGGTTCACAGTGCCCATAAACAGGAACCCTACATCCAGTGGTAGGTTTATGGTAGCTCTTTGTAGAGGTTGTGGGCATGCTGGATTTGGTTCCTGCACTGGGTTGTGTGGTGGATCCTCAAAATGGGAATGAGGACCCTCTTTAAGTCCTGTGAAATGTTTCCCTTCAAAAATACTGGATCAGCAAGTTTGGAGTTACAGGAGGTCTGTAGCTGGTTTTAGGTTTGCTCTAACTCCTATCACTGTCTTCAGTTAAGTGGACTTTGCTGTGGAAAAGTGTAAAGAACTTCATGACACATGGCACTACACAAGCCAAAGTCAGATATATTTGTAGAAAGGGCTTCTGGTTTTGCCTCAGGCCTAACTTGTGCTAAAATATTGCAGCCTCAGAGGGGTCACTGAGAAAAACTCTGCTGAGTTGGGAACATTAGTCCATTTGTGAGCCATGCTGTGTGTTAAAGGACTTCAGCTCACACTTGCACCACTCTGGCAGGCCTAGCAAAGCTTTGTGCTGCCCTGTAAGTGAGACCTTTCAGCATTTGGATGCTTACCTGAGCTGCTTTAACCCAGTGCTTTCAACTCAACAGAGGAAGTCTTTTTGTGGTTGTATTTGCTGCTTTAATTGAAGCAACCTATGTGGGTTTTGGAGTTCCTCCAGATGCTTTTCCGTCAGCAGTGCTGGAGTGGGAGGGCCTTTGGGTGAAGAAACCATTAAGAATTCAGTTGGGAGCAGAGCTTCATGAAGGATTAGGAAAAAAAAGGAATTCCATTTCAGTGTAGTGTTTTCTGTTTTCATCTGCATCCCACATGTAATTGAACATTGCTTCTTTGCATTTTGTTATCTTCTCCTATCTAGGTCAGTGATGCTCATTTATGTGCAGCTTCAGTCTCTGTGGAGAAAGCTCTTTGGCCTCAAAGGTGGCTTAAAAAAAAAGGAGAGACCTGGGTATGGAGGCATAAATGTAGAATATTCCTCCCTGATGAAGATCCTCATGGAAACCTTCCATAGGCTTTAATAACAAAGCATAGCAGATCTCCCAGGGTCTGATCAGAGCTGTCAGTAACTCAGTTAAGAAAATGAAAGCAGGATGCACATGTAGAACAAGGTCTCAGCAGGCATTGCAGGAGAAGGGTGCTGTTGATGTAATGCATTTTGATAGATCCTGCTGCACATACCAGGCTTAGGTAATATTATTCCTTGTTTTAATAATCTGGATTAATTCTGAAACCCAAAGGAGGTTTTTGTGTTGCTATGTTGCTAATCTAGAAAATCTGTGCAGAAACTGGCCAGTCCAGCTGCTGAGCATTTGAGAAGCTCCTTTTAAGGGTGGAAAGGGCATCAGCTCAGCCTGGTGCTAATTGTTCTGGTGGCCTGCATTCTGGCTGCAGTAGTAGCAGGCACAAGATATAAACCACTGTGCTTCATATATCTCACTGGCTTCTTTCCTTCCACCATAAATATCTTGCAGGGCCTTCAGAATGAATGCTGTATAGCAGTTATTCAAGTTAGTCAGGCAAGGAGGGAGCTAATGGTGTTGTCATTAAATCTGTATTCCAGCAACCTGGTGTTTGCGTGATAAAACCCCATGTAAGACAGGAGGGGAAATCTGGAAGAAGGTCTTGGGTGAGTGGATTTTTCCTGCCTGTGCCCTCCCCTGCTGGAGTTTGGCTGGGCCATCATCCAGACAGCATCTTGGTGTTCCCTTGCTTCTAGGAAGGACTCTCTGGGCTGGCTGGCTTGGCCCTTCCAGTTGTCAGGCTTGGAAGGGACCTTGAAGATCATGAGTTCCAGAGCCACAAGCAATTCAGAGCATCTGCTGCCCAGAGCTTGGCTTCCTGTGTTGAAAGGAGAAGCCCTGAAGCCTTTGTAAGGTGTCTGAAAATATTAATATGTATTTGATAATGTCCAGGAGTGACTAAAATAAAAGGAAAGGGCTCGGAAGATTTTATTCCTAGTTTTGTGGAGACTAGGGCTTGTGCAAGCCCAAAGTGAAGCTTTCTTCTTTGGGTTGATGTCACAAATCTCATTTACTTTCTTAAATGCTCATCTTCTAATCTGTTCTCTTGGAGGTTTTTTGTAATGTAGTAAATGATTGACAAGCTTCCTGTGGACTATTCAGGAAAGGTAAAATCGAAGCCTAGGTTTATTTGGGGTTTTTTCTCTATTTTGTCAGATGCAGAGGAAACAAAGTAAATGGTTATCCTACCAAGATGCCTCAAAGTACCTCAATATTGAAGTAAATACTGAGTGCTCATGGCAGGCCTTGTGGTTTTGTATTTTGGAGCTGGTGCACTGGGAAATGATGTGAAGCAAAATTACAAATGTTTTATTTTCTCAGATCATATCAACTAACTTGAAGTTTACAACTTTGTCCTACTTGTGTTGAGCAATGGGAAGTCATGTTCAATACTGGCTTCCTGGGTTAAAGGCTGATGAAATGCTAGATTCTTCTGTGCTTTCACAGCAAACAACATCAGGAGGATCCTGGGGCTGTGGCACAGCTCAAAGCCAAGTCAAAGACCACGTTAAGCACTAGTAATCAGCATGCTTTACAACCCATTTCCAAGCATTGCAGTAAATGTGGATAATCTTTCTCTTGAGTGTGCTGAGTAAGAATAAGACTGGGAAGAAAGGAAGATTTTTAGTAGGAACCCAATTTTTCTTCCATGTAAGACTTTTCTTTTGCTGGGATAAGTGATAGAGCAACTGGTGCTGCCCTAACAGTGCTGAATCATGACTAGCATCTTTCTCTGTGGATTAAGACAGCCCCTCAAAGCTGAGGTTGGTGTGAAAGTATGTGATGAGAATCCACCTGAGGTGACAAGACTTGCAGATCACTGAGAACAGGACCTGGCCTCTGATTTGCAAGGTAGGGCACACTCTTGTAGGGGTTGAAAATCTGACATATTTGAGGTATGAAACCTGTTTTGTCTTTTTATGTGGACTTGAGCCTTTCTGAGGTGGAGCACACCACCTCTGACAGCAACCCTGAGCTTTATGGACTCAGGATGGGAAGATGACACACTTTCCTGTGCTAGCTGGAATGTGGCTTTAGACTGAATTTAAGTGGGATTTAAGTATCACACACAGTGAAAGTCTTGCTGCATAACTTAATCCTGCAGCAAACAAAGGGAGCTGTATTTAGTTCAAACATTTTATTGTAGTTCCAACTTACACGTGTTGCATTTTCAGCCTGCCAGTGCAGTGCAGCTGATACAAGCTAAGTGGAGTATTCAGCTTCTCCTCCCCCTAAAAGAGCTAATATTTGGAAATAACTGATACTTTGGGGTTTTTTCTATATTTTTACAGATCTGTTAGCTGCATAAATAGCTGCTCCCAAGTATTTAATGCTCTTTCTGTGGTGAATCACAAGGACAGAGGGGTTCAGCCTTGATCTGATGCATCAGCAGTGCTTGAACTTCGAGGTGAGCTCTTGGAACTTAGCTGATTTCAATCCTGTAGAGCTGCTTATGTATTTAGTCTTCCAGGCTGGCAGGTGCTAAGCTTTGGGAGCCTGGAAAACACTGGTATGGACTTCTCTCCTGTTGTGTGGGAGAGCACCTGCTTGTGACTAACAGTCCTCATAGAGTAGAATGTGCAGATGGGATAAACTGTAACAGTGTAAAAATACAGGGCGTGTTTTGGGGTGGGATTTGCTATGAAATCTTCATGGTTGGAAGTCCTGCACTGCATTTTTATTACTAAGACATTACAGGTGTATCCTTCTCAAGATCAGAAGGGTGAGTGATAGTAATAGTGGGAGATTTTTAGGTACCTCATGTAGACAAGACCCCAAAGGCTGCCTGGGTTGAGATGTAGAGAGAACTTGAATGCAATGGTAGCTGCTGCCTGAAACAACTAGTGGTAGACAAGAAAAGAATCTTGATTTGCTTCTCAGTGCTGCTTAGGACAGCTGTTAGCTGGAGAACTACTCTGGCTGTCACAGTATGGATAGGTTGCACGTGTGGTTGGAGAGAACAGGCCAACTATTCTCTATATGGAAATTCTATTTCAGGGAAGGCATCCGTGCAAGAATTCATAGAATACCAGGTTGGAAGAGACCTCAAGGATAATCAGGTACAACCTTTCTTGCCAAAAGCCTGGTCTAGACAAGCTGGCCCCACACCCTATCCAGCTGAATCTTAAATTGTCCAATGTTGGGGACTCCACCACTTCCCTGGGGAGATTACTCCAATGGCTGGTTGTGAAAAATTTTCCTTGTGTCCAACTGGAGTCTCCCCAAGAGTAACTTGCATCCATAAGCCCTTGTCTTTCCCATGGGACCTCTTGTAAAAATGGAGTCTCCATCTTTGTGGCCACACTGGGACATGGTCTAAGGTCTACCCTGAGTCTTCTTTTCTCAAGGCTTAATCCCAGTTCTCTCAGCTTTTTCTCACATGGCAGCTTCCCAGTCCTTTGATCCTCTTTGTGGCCCTTCTCTGGACCCTCTGCAGCCTGTTCACTTTTTTTTTTTTTTAAAAAATAAAGCTGTTAGTCTAAAGACTGCAAAAGGAACAATCAAAGCAGGATACCTACAATAGCTGAAGACTTACACCTCCTGTTTTAGAAGCCTGGGTGAAATGTGCCTCATGACAAGGAAAGGCCTAACACCCCTGCAGTGGCTTCACACAAGAGCCCAGGAGATGTTTTGGATGAGATGTTAAAGCAGAAAGCTTGTGCAAAGAAGGAGAATAGAAAAGCCTGTAAAACATGTGTATCCAACAGTATTTATTAGTCCTGAAAACTCTGATATTAAACTAGAAAGCTGCAGGCAAAGGGTGGTGTAATTTTCTATTGCAAACAATTCCTATGCCAGAGGCTTGGTGGGTTCTCAGTGTAACTCTTCCACAAAGGTCTCTGGGGAGAGCCTGGGAACTAAAAACTGTTGGGCATCTTGTTAGGAAAAAATTAGTGGTAAAGATGATGAACCACTGAGCATGCAGATAAGTCTGAGAACCACTATGGCTTCTGTTAAAGATCTTGCCTTGGCTATGTCTTCAGGCATGTGGATAAAGGGCCTCTAGTGAATGTAAGAGATTTGATGTCCCACACCAAACACTGAGAGAATAATATTGCTGCAGGATCACAGGAAAGCTCTTTCAAGGCCTGAAACCTTGTTAAAGGGTAGAAAGCAACAGGAAGGGCTTTACTGGTTACTCTTGCAGTAAAGATGAATCACCTTTGGAGCCCAAAGGGTAAATGGTGGGACTAATGTATTGAATATTTGTATTGATATCCCAGAGGAGGACATGGGCAACAATCTTCCAGTTTGTTGATGGTAGGAAGCTTGCTCAGGCAGTTACTGCAGCATTGATGGCAAAGAAAACTGGAAGAATCTCCCCAAACTGGGTGGACAAAGTGGTAGCAGATGAGTTTCAGGTAAAGGTAGGGCAGTGCATCCAGAGGCAAAATAATCTGCAGATGCATTTGCATGATGCTAAACTTGAAACTGGTTTTACAGCTCTGGAAGAAGATTGGAGAGTCTTTGTCAGTAGCTGTCCAAAATCATTATCAATATGTGAGTGAAAAAAGCCACCAGTGTTAAGTGTCATCAAGGAGGGTACTGAGAATAAGAGGGAGTAATTTTCTTGTTATAAAACTTGATGCACTTGCACACAAACTCACTTGAGTATTAAAGTTCTGACTTCCACCTCTCCATGAGAGTGGAGTTAGAGAAGATGCAGAAGGACCTGTAAAATGATGAAGGGGATAGAGCAGCTGCCTTCTAGCTAGAGAAGGAAAGTTCTGGAACCTTCCTGTTTAGAGAGAGTGTGGGGAGGTGTCTGAGGCTTATGAAGTCATGAAGACACTGGGTAAGCTGAATGCAAAGCTTATTTGGCACATCCCACAATTCTAGACACTTGGATATGGGCTTGGAGCAGATAAAGGACTGTATTTCTGTACAGCACATAGTGAACTTCTGGAGCTTGTTACTGCAGGAGGAGGTAGAGGCAGAGTGTGTCTGTGTACCCACAAAATTGGGCTAATAAAGTCAGGATCGCAAATTCACAGTAAAATTGTGCCTTCTAATGGGTGCTGGAGGAGTCTTGAGGAAAGGAAAGGATTATTGAGAAGAGCCAGGCCTAAACAGCATCTCCAGTTGTCCCCATGGGTGTTGGGCTGCTGTTGAGGACCTTTGTTCTCAGTGTCATACTCCATGTTCTGAATGTTGAGTCCCTTTCTCACAGGTGGTATGTTCATTTTCACATCTGCTGTCCTCCAAGTCTTGTTTTGACACTTTACTTGAGTGACATCTTCTCAATGCTCATCAATAGCTAAAGGGTAGGGACAAGAGGATGGGGCCAGACTCTTCAGTGATGCCCAGCAACAGGATAGGAGGCAATGGGCACAAACTGGAACCCAGGAGGTTCCATCTGGGCAGGTGAAGAAGCTTCTTTGCTCCAGGGGTGCCAGAGCCTGGCCCAGGCTGCCCAGAGAGGTTGTGGAGTCTCCTTCTCTGGAGAGATTCCAAACCTGCCTGGATGTGATCCTGGGCAACCTGCTCTGGGTGACCCTGCTTCAGCAGAGGGGTTGGACAAGATGATCTCCAGAGGTCCCTTTCAACCCTTACCATGCTGTGACATGGGCAAGGGCCTGTGAATTTTTCACTATAATTATGAAAGATCTGACATTGAAATACAAGTTGTAAATTCCTAATATCCTTGGGGATCTAGTGTATAATGAAGTACACACATTCTGACAGGTCTGAGCACCTCCTTTGGTTTCTAAGCAGAGTGGGGATTATTTTCTAAATTTCAGGCTAAAAAGCATCATCTTGCTACGTGTCCAAGCAGAGTGGATGAACAGTTTAGAACGTTCAGACCCAAAGCTGTGAATGCTCCCTGATTTGTGTGGCACATCTTAGCATTTTGTTGGCCTCCCACGGCCCTCACAGGTTCGTGGCCCTTTAACATGTGGTGAGTAAAGCTCAGGATTAGTAAATGCTCCCAGGAGGTCCTGAAGAGCAAATTCTGCTGACTTGATTACAAGTAAAATGTCTAATTATGAGCGAAGATTCTACTTCTAAGTTTGGATCTGTGCTAAAGGTTTTTGTTTAAATTTCCATCTTGGTCTCATTACTGCAGATTTTCTGTAACTTCAGTCAGTGTGAGAACCTTTTGTTTGCTCCTTTTGTATATTTGGAGAGCAAAATTTAGGTCAAAGGGAACTGCTCGGACACCATCCAAAGGTTTGGAGTGTCTCTGTTACGACCTAGCATTGGGGAAAACTCTGTGACCACAGGAAATTATTTAATCCTTTAACACACAATTTTTGGGGGCTGTTTGTCAGGGCTTAATGGTTCTTCTTTTCTCTTGCTTCCCCCTTACTCCTCTTTTTTTTCTACAAGTGTCCAGGGGATGGGACATCTTATAAGATGTGTCTACAGTACCTAGTGTCCAGCACAATGTAGTTGACTCCTGGGCTGCCTCTGATTAACATTTTATAAAAAGTTAGGAAGCACGTGGGCGTAGAACTGGGAGTGGGGAGAATTGTCTGATATGCCAAAAACATCTTTAATTATTTTTTTTTTTTCCCCCCTTGCTGCTCAATGACTCATCCAAACCACATGTTGAGTGTCCATTTGTTACTTGATTTTGCAAGAGTTGATTTCCCTGGGACAGCCTCTTGAAATGCTAATCATCTGAGAGGGGCTTATCTAGATGTGTTCTTCTCATGCTTTTTGGCTGCCTGTCCAGGTCTCAGCTGGTTTAAGGGTTTAACAGAGCACAGCTGAGCTTTTAATTGATTGTCATGGGATTTCTTTGAGTGCTGGAGGTGAGCACACCTTGGGGAACAGAAAAGAGAAGGGTTAGACTTTAATATAAAAAGCTTAGCTTAGAGTTTGCAGTAGGACTGACTTGGGTAGGTGATGCACCATTTTGAAACTAAACTGTCAACTAGTTGATGGTTTGAGGTTGCCTGAAGTAGGATGAAATGGAGAGGTGATTTTGTGCTCTTTCAAAACTTTGAGGGAAATCCTTTCTCATTCAACACCAGGATTTGTCCTACTGCCTTCAGGCACGTGCTGGAAACACTGCTGAGACCACCAGCAGTGCTAGGACTGGGTAAAAGTTTTAGGGCTTGGATTTGGAGAGTAAATATTGGAGGGTTAAGAAGATGGCTAAGCCTGCTGGCAATTATTTTTGATCTGTCTTTCGGTTCAGATACATGGAATCACAGGATAGTAGGGGTTGGAAGGGACCTCTGGAAATTACCTTGTCCAGCTCCCCCCTGTTAAAGCAGAGTTACCCAGAGCATGTTGCCTAGGACCATGTCCAGGTGGGTTTGGAATCTCTCTAGGGAAGGAGTCTCCACAATTTTTCTGAGCAGCCTGGTCCAGGGCTCTGGTATCCTCCCAAGAAAGTAGTTTTTCCTCATGTTCAATGGAACCTCCTGGGTTCCAGTTTGTGCCCTTGTTCTGTTGCTGGGCACCACTGGAAAGAATCTGTCTCCATCCTCTTAAATCCTGCCCTGTAGCTATTGAAAAGCATTGATCCCCTCTCAGTCTTCTCACTTCCAGTCCAAACAGCCCCAGGTCCCTCAGCCTTTTCTCATCACAGAGATTCTCCAATCCCCTCATCTTTGTACCCTCCATTGGACTCTCCAGTAGCTCCTTGTCTCTCTTGAACTGGGGAGCTCAGAACTGGACACAATACTCCAACTGTGGCCTCATCAGGGCAGAGTAGATGAGGAGGAGAATCTCAACCTGCTGGTCGCACTCTTCTTAATGCACCTCAGGACACCATTGACCTTCTTGACCACAACAGCACACTGCTAGTCCATGGTGAACTTGTCCCCCAGGACTCCCATGTCCTTCTCTGCAGAGCTGCTTTCCAGCAGGCCACCCCCTCACCTGTACTGGTGCAAGACACATCCTTGCTACCTAGAGGAGAGATGCATTCACTTTGTGGCTACTGGATGGTATAATTGCCCCCAAAGTTTAGTTGCAGTGATTGTCCACCAAGTAGCATGTTGGCCCCAACCAGGCATTTGAGGTCACTGAAATCAGCCAACCAGAGGGGAAGAGGAGGGTGACAGTAAAGAGCTTGCTGCTGTGAGCACCTGACCAGTTTGTAGGATGTCTCTGACCTGGGGAGGGACATTTGCTTTACTGATCCCTGGAAGGTGAGAGGCCTGGGCTGAAATTGGATTCAGTTGAAGGCAGAACCTGCAGGTTTGCACAGCTTTGGTTATGGAGTGGAGAAAGAACATCTGTGACTTTTTTGTTAGCAGCATCAATTCTGAGCCAGGGGAGAGCTGTGCTTTATTGGCCAGTCAGATACCTTTGCACCAGAGGGAGGATTAACATTTTTGCAATATACTTATTTCAGTTTGGGGTGCTTTTGTAACACTGAGTATTCATCCCTTGAGAGCCTTTTCTCTTTAATAAAATTTGTGATGGGAAGCAGTTTGCAAAGCAAACAGTGCCAAGTTTTGCCTGATTTGGAGGTTAAAATAATGCAAACCAGGTAGCTCTTCCCATCTTCGTGACCTGCCTGTAGTTGATTCCTAAGTAAGTTGGCTTCTAAACCAAAAACCAAAACTGAGTTTTAAATATTTACCTGCAGATGAGATCAGTGAATGTTTGTTTGGCTTTGACTTAACCTAGTAGCCAAGGGAACAACCAGATCTTAGCACTAGAAGCAGGCTAGAGATCAAATGTGGTTTATGGGGTTTTTTTCCCATTAGGCAAAGTCTACTGAGAACTTCTCTTAGTTGTAAAGCTGTAACTGCATGTTGCTCTGTAGATGTGCTGTGACACAGCCAGTGCTGCTGGACTTAGGGTGGAAAATGGTGCATGCCAGAAGAGATACACTCTTAGCTGTGTGATTGATTGATTTGACTTTGAGCAGTTTATATCTCCTCAAGATCCAACAGAATTCTTTTCTTACTGTGGAGATCTGAGTGAGTGTAGGTGCTTGCATAATCAGACCACAGATGACTGGCAAGTGCCATGGTGTCACCTCTGTACATGAGTATTGCTCCAATAGTAAGAAAAGTATCTTTGGGTCACAATGTGATCACCCAAGTATCACTAAAAGTATTGTTCAGGAGCTCTGTTGGAGAAAGTCCAGAGGAGGCTGTGAAGATCATCTGAGGGCTGGAGGGTGAGGCCAGGCTGAGAGCTGGGCTTGTTCAGCCTGGAGAAGAGAAGGCTCTGGAGAGACCTTACTGCAGCCTTGCAGTACTTAAAGGGGCCTACAAGAAAGGTGGGGAGGGACTCTTCATCAGGGGGTAGTAGGGCAGCAGTTTCAAACTGAAAGATTTAGAGGTATGGAAGAAACTCTTCTCTGGTCAACCTGTTCCAGTGTCTTGCCACCATCACAGTGAGGTTCTGCATGCCCATCCTGGAACTGTACGTGGCCAGGCTGGATGGGGCTTTGAGCAACCTTGGCTAGTGGGAGGTGTCTCTGCCCATGGCAGAGGGGCTGGAACTAGATGATCTTTAAGGTCCCTTCCAACCCAAACCATTCCATGACATTTCCTGGTCATGCTCTAAATCTGCTTTCCTTAACTACTGGTTTATACTGGAGTGTAGTCTTAGCAGATACTGATCCATGTGCTAGTGGAAGTGAGAATATAAACTCATTACTTATTTTCCCCTTCCTGATAGTGATCAAAGTTGCTTTTTTGATTGGTGCAGTCAGTAGTTTTATAGTTAAGGCTCCATTTTTTTTTAATCATCAAGTCTAGTGCTTATTCCTGCTTGATGTACAAGCAGGATGTAGGAGAAGGTTCTGTGGTGGCCCTTTGTCACACAAGCAGTGATATCTATGTGGACTGAGAGGATTGCTATGAGCAGCCAAAACCTCTCCTGCTATATATCTGTGAAGACAAGCTGTCAGGGAGTGTTGTCCCTTTTTGAACTGTCATTCCTGACAGAACATGCTGGGTGATCCTAATGAGAGTATGAGCACCACAACAGACCCTTTTCTAATCTGGTTAGTTTCTAGATGTGCAGACATGGATGGAAAGGATGTGTGGAAAAGGCATGGGTGGGAGTTGCAAGCTGACAAGACTTTTTCTGGAGCAGCTCCAATGTAAAAGAGCCAGGATAGCAAGATTAGGATCAGAAATGTAATGGTAGGAAAGAGTTCATTGTTTCCATCTGGATGCTGCTGAAGGAGAATAGTCATGGTACAGTTGGTGAACCTGAAAAGAAAAAACATGGCAGGGAGGGAGTGAATTTAACCTATTGTCTCCTTCAAAATCCTGCCTTTTCCCTTAAGCAGCCCTTTTTGGAGTGATTCTGTTCAGCTCAGTGGAGAACAGGTACTCAGATATTTGTCTAGGCAAGAAGTCAGCTCTGAACCCTCAGCTGGACGATGGAGAGTTTACTGCAAGGACTTGAGTTACTCTTCCCTGGGAGAAACCTGAGGGGCAGCCAGATGTTTGGAGTCCTCACCCATCCCACATTCACACCACAGGAAGAGGTGTCGGTGTAAAGGAAAACCATGCCTGGCTTGAGGAAACAAGCTGGGAGATCTGGCCTCCAGTGAGAAGTGAAAACATGTTGTTGAGTAGAAAAAGACTGAAGAGCAAAGCAGTGGATTATAGTGCAGTGCTCAGAATGTAGTTCACTTGTAGAAGCAAGACCTAGCTTGTTTCAGAAGGTCTGTTGGAGAGACTCCAGAGGAGGCAGTAAAGATGATCCAGAGCAACCTGGTTCTATGTAGAGCTTTTTGTCCTCTGGGTTAGCAGAGGGAAATGTCATTTGCTCAGATTCTTCTTGTTCTGTGTAGATAGGAAGGCTGGGTCCTGTGAGGAGTCTGTGGGGTTCAGGTCAGAGTTAATAGGGAGTTTTTCTAGATCTCTCTGGAGAGCAGCTTCACGTGCTTGCCTTGTTTGGGGTTAGCGTGCTGGACACTTGTTTCTCTTGAGAAATGGGAGAGATTTGTGTCCTGTATTCTCAGATCTGCATGCTCACGTGGCTTTTACTTCCACTTTGAGAGATCCCTTAATATTTCCTTGGAGATTCTGTTGTCACTGTGTTGATGGAAACCCTCCTTCTCATTAAGTTTAGAAGCCTTTCAGTTTTTCTGGTATTCCCCCCACAATGTCTGGCAAGTGCAGAGTGGCTGTTTTGAGAGGTTTGAAACCCCTTTTTGGGGATGATGGATTCACATGGAGCAGTGGGGATTTCACTGCCAGGCATGCTGCAAAATACAGGCTTCCCTTTCTCCTCTGCTGGTAGCTGGAAATCCTCTGCAGCGAGAGCAAAAAGGCAGTAGGATATTTCAACTGAGCTAATGTCTGGGAGAGGAATTGAAGCTTTTTCCTTTTCTGTCTTAGATTCATGTTTGTTTCAAACCTTTTTGGCCTCAGCAAAAGGCTGAATGAGAACAATGTGTTTCTGTAGTTTCCTAGGGCTGTCTCGCCTCGGGGGCAAGAGGTCTCCTTAAAAACCATTTCCCGTTCATTTCTCTTCAGGGTTTCATCCAGTTCCCACTGTAGGTCACTTACAAGTCTTCTGACTTGCAAGTTCATTTGGATCAAGATAGGGGATTTTAACAATGTGGAGGAGCTTAGTAGAACTGACTAATTAATGCTTCAAAACAAGGGCCATGGGATCTCTGCTGTGGCAAGCAAAATGGATTTTATCTTCCAGCTGCAGTAATATTGACTCTGAAATGTTTAAGTTTCACTATTGGTATTTTCTTGTCAGAAGAAGTGACAGACTATCATATTCCCAACACTTGGTTTAGTCCACTGGGAAGCAAATTTCTCTCTTTTTTTTTCCCCATAGAAGGCTATAAATTGTTACCAGAATGCTCTTTGTTTAATAAGCAAATTCACCACTTTGCTTTAGGAAAAAAAAAAAATCAGGGTGAGTTGAATGATCCCTCTATGAGACACTGCTCCAGAGCTGACAAGCTGGGAAGGATGTGGGACTCTGGTCATGCTGAGAGAGTTTTTTCCCTTTTAGAGGATTCTTACTGTAACTTGCACTTATCTCATTTTCAAGTCTTTGTATCTGAAGAGCTCTTAATGAAGCCACAAGTGATTCTTCACTAGAACAAGACTTTGTAGCATTTGCAAAAATATTCTTATAGTCTCAAGAAAAAGCCATTTATAAAGAAATTCCAGTTTATTTAAAATTTATCAGTGTTCCACAGTATAGTCCTCAGAATATGTGAGTGTAGGAACCTGAAGTAGCTGATCTATATGAAGGAGGTAGGAAAACCTTAGGATGTCTGGTGAATTCCTCTGAGGGCAAAGCATTTCCCTGTTAGCAGCATGCCCACGGAGGGTCTCTAGGACCAGTTGATAATATATATATCTGCATTTGTCTGCTTCTCTGTATCCATCAGCACTGGAAAACATCCAGTCTCAGTTCCTGCATTCACCAGTACACTTCAACTCATGTGCCACTGAGTGGTAGAGTATGTGAAGCTGCCAGACACTTGTATGCAGGTTGCCTGTGGATTCACTAGAAGGCAGCTGGATGGTATGTAGATCTCAAACCAATGTGCTCTGGGTGGGTGGCACCTGCATCTGGTTCCAATGTTCTGCTCTTCAGCTGTTCCACAGCTTGCTGTGCCTCTGTCTTGAGGCCAGAATGACACAGTTATGGTGGGAGTGCACTGCAGATAGCAAGGGATCATAGAATTATAGAATCTTTTCAGTTGGAAGAGGCCTTTAAGATCATCAAGTCCAACTGTTAACCCAGCATTGCCATGTCACCACTAAACCATGTCCCTCAGCACCACAGCTACACAGCTTTTAAACCCCTCCAGGGATGGGGATTCCATCACTGCCTTGGGCAGCCTGGGCCAGGCCTTGACAACCCTTCTGGGGAAGAAGGTTTTCCCAATATCCAACCTAACCCTACCCTGGCAAAACTTGAGGCCATTTCCTCTTGTCCTATCACTTGTTCCTTGGGAGGAGAGACCAACCCCCACCAGGCTCCAACCTCCTTCCAGGGAGTTGAGTGAGAAGGTCTCCCTTGAACCTCCTTTTCTCCAGGATCAACAACCCCAGCCCTTCAGCTGCTCCTCATCAGACTTGTGCTCTAGATGTTTGTTTGTTTTTTAGTGTTTGACAGAATTCCAAGAGGAAGGCCTGCTTGTAAGCTGTGACCCCAGATGTGGCCTGGTGTCTTTCCTGGAAGGCACCTTGTTTGCAATGCCTGTACCAGATGGGTGGATATTCCCCACCTCCCCAAGTGACCCCAGGCTGCTTTGATTTCACAGTACCCAGTGGTAAAGAAAAGGACTGAGAGTGGCCCCAGTCAGTGCAGCCCATCTGCAAGCAGATAAGAGCACTTCTGTGTGTGCTGAGGTCTTCAGAAAGTGAGGCAGAGCAGATGGGAATCTGCAAAAGAGGGGGAAAGAACATTCAAGTGATTAGGCTGTTACCCAGTTTCTTCCAACATCTTTGCAAGCAGGGACAATGAGTCATTCTGCAGCCTTGTCATTCTTCCTGTGGTTAAGAGTTCCCAGACTCCTGTAAGATGTGTCCTGTTGGAAGCATGGATCTTCTCCAGGCTCTTTTGTAGAGACCTAGGCTATTAATAAACAAAAGTCAACAACCCTCAGCTCAAAACTTTTGTTAAATAAGAAAAAAACCCTCATATTCACAGAGCCAAGGTAAATGTAATGGGTAATGTCCTAAAATATGCATCAATAGAAACCAAATCCTAGTCTTTCTAGACAGAAATTAAGGGATATATATTTAGCTGTTTGGACACCCAGCATCAAGACTTCAGAAAAACAATCCAATGTTTACCTATACTATGATAAGTAGCTTTATTGTGCCCCTCTTTTGGGGGAGAAAATAGGAATTGGGAGTTGGCTGCTTCATTTATATCTTGAGACCCAACCCAGTAGTAGGAACAATACAACTTTGATAGCATGTGAGACAGAGATGGAGTCTTGTTTCCACTGAAGGCCATGGGTAAATGTCCCACTGACTTCAGAGAGGACAAGGTTCTCACATCAAGTCTAGGTCAACCTCTAGAGAACACATCTGGCCAGATGGCATGAACTGTGGTAGGGAACTTCTCAGGCTCTGATTTCTTGGAAGCCACAGGGAACAAGACTGCCTAAACCACAGAAAGTAGCAGAGGGAAAGGGGGATATGGACGTGTTTAACCTTTCATTCCAGTTTATTTCCCTATTTTTCATTATTTCTCAATAATGAGGGAGAAGGCAGTGCTGCTTTCTCCTCCTTTGCCTCTAGGTTTCATGCTGGTTTTACAGACTCAGTACAGAACTTAAGCACTACAAAATGAGTACTTTTCCCAGATCTAGGCATCAAAAACATTAACTGGGGAAGGCTGAGCTCCAGAAATACTGGCACATCCAGAGTCTGACCAATTTAACAGCACACCACAAGACCACTTTCTTCCCTGTTGTATCATACCCAGCACGGTGGGGAAATGTTTTTCCCAGCAACAGCTCTTGGGCAGCAGTGATGCAGTGGGAGGGGTGGCTTAATAAAGAAGCTCTTAACTGCAGAAGTCTTCCTGCTAGAGGACTCTCCTTGTATGTCACATATGCAGCTGGCAAACCCCAAACAACTCTGAGCTTCTTGTCCCTGTAGTGTTTGTAACAGTTTTGATGTGCTGCTCAGATGTCCTTCAACGTTCCTCTTTGAAAGCCAGTGGGGTTTTGGTGGTTTGTGTTCTCCTGTGTTGGTGGGGCTGATACTGGCTGTTGCCAAATGCTTATTTAGATAGCCCACATTAACTACAACTCATAGTAATAGTTGCAGCTAAAGGCACTTTGAGGGTGATCTGTGACACTTAGTATATTCACAACTTAAGTATGTGACTGGGGAAGAGAAGAGGCAGAACATGTTAGGAAATCCCATATTCTAGAGCACTTGTCCCACACTCCCCCTCTCCCTACTTTTTTTAAAGTCATATGGCACATTGTTGTGTGTCTCATTGCTCTGGACCTTCTGTCATGTTTGACATTGCGTTGATTTAGCAGCAATTCCCATGTGTACCAGGCTGTCAGAAGGTCAATTGTCAGAAGCCAATTGTATCCTGGGCTGCATCAANTTCTATGATTCTATGATTGTTATTTTCCTCAGGTTAAGAAGGTGCCTCAAGGCTCTGATAAATGGCCTTTTATAATCTGTACCTGACTTTCCAATGGGTTGTTGTGTGATCCAGAGATGGGGACTCGCACACCCTGTGAGTGGCTGATGCGTGGGGGAGAACAGTAACCACCACAAGGATGCACTCGTGGTGATAGGTGAGATGGATTTAGCTAAAAGACCCTGAGAAAGGAGCTGAGAAGTGGAAAGAAGGTAAGACAATATCGTCCCAGAAAATCTTGTCAAGGTTATTACCTCAAAGGCTTGTAGGAAGTTTGAGATTTGGTCTAGAGCTGGTTCCTTTGATTTATTTTTTTAACTAGGTCATGAGGATCTTTGCAGTTCTGCAACACTCCTAGGTGCATGTTATGGACCAAATAGAAACCCTCTCAATTTATCAGTTCGGGGATACTTTGCCACGTTAGCCACACATGAAGAAACATGAAAACCTTCTGATTAGAACTCTAGGTCGTGCTTGTGCTGAAGCAGAGAGGACTGGCTGTAGGCTGCCTGCCGAGCTCGCTCCATCCCCTGTGGCATCCTTGTGTCTGTGTAGCCCAGCAGCGTGCTGGGGAATGAATCAGTAGGGAGAAGAGCTGTAATAGGGTATGGTGGACAACTTGGACCCAGTGCAAACCAGAATGGTTTTTTCAACTCATTTGGAGCTATGCTGACTCATGCCAGGAGGAGCCTTTCTCTAGTTTCCCCTGACTGCTTCTTGGGCTCATTTATTTACCTTTCAGTGATGGTTTATGCTGCACAGACTGCGAGTAGAGAGCAGTGTTCCTCTGACACATCCTTGCCTTGCACCACTCCTGCTCCCAGAGACAGCTACTGTCTCCTTGAGGAGGTTAATGAAATGGCTGTGTTGGATTCAGTGCAGGATGGGGCTGGTAGCAATGGAGTGGCGTGCAGCGCCAAACCCATGATGTGTGTGCTCTTTCCATTGGGAACACTGAGTCATCAAATGAAATAAAAAGCTGCTACATTTCTGCACGATGAAAAAAATGGGGCCCCCGTGTCTAGCCTCTCTTAGGCACTCACACAGTCTCCATCCAGTGAATGCTTTCCCTGTTGTAGGTTATGAAACCTGGCTCCCCTTGGTAGGAATTCAGTTTATTTCAGCTGAAAAGAATTGGGCGGCACCTTGGCTGGGTCTTCTCCCTCACCCCCAGTCAGGCCAAGCACTAGTCTTGTGACTTTCTAAATGTGATCCCTGTTACTTATTTGCTGTTATTTTAATTCAGCTGAGAAGAGCTTGGCAGTGTCTCCGTTCAGTTTTGCTGCCAGCTGGTTGCATGGCTGCTCAGTTGTCCAAGGTATGCTTGGTAGAAACTGGAGAAGGAAGCACTTCTAATAGCCATGTTTCCCACTTCTAATTCCTTTCCAGGACAGAGTAAGAGTGTAAGGTACCAACAGGAGAAGTAGATCAGACAATTTATTGGGGATAATTATTTTACTGGGAAGACCTCATTGCAACCTTTCAATATATGAACGGGGCCTACAAGAAAGCTGGGGAGGGACTTTTTAGGATGTCAGGTAGTGGTCGGACTAGGGGGAATGGCTCAAAACTAGATTCAGATTAGACATTAGGAAGAAGCTCTTCAGCATGAGGGTGGGGAGACACTGGCACAGGGTGCCCAGAGAGGTGGTGGAAGCCCCATCCCTGGAAATCTTTAAGGCCAGGCTGGATGGGGCTCTGAGCAACCTGGTCTAGTGGGAGGTGTCCCTGCCCATGGCAGGGGAGTGGAACTAGATGATCTTTAAGGTCCCTTCCAACTCAAACCATTCTATGATTCTATAATTAGAGGCAAGGAAGCTTAGGAGATGATGTGAGTATTCTCACTGTCCAGCTTAAGCTGCAGTAGTTAAGTACCAGGTTTTATTGTGTGATCTGTTATGAAGTGATTGCAAAGTGGCCTTAGATCTGTGCAGTTTTCTTCGTAAGTAAAATCTAGGCAAAAAAATAAATTCTTATTATTGAAATTGATAGCTGAGATGGTTAAGTTACAGTTTCTATTACTGTGACTATTGATGGGTCAAGGTCTCAAACTACCTGATGTTTCTGCAAATAGCTCTTTATGTTGCCTGAAATGCAAACAAGTATATAATTGAAATTGTATGACAGCTTGAACTGCCTTGGTTAGAAGCAACAGAGTATAAGCACAAAGTAAACAGGATCTGATGAGAACTGCTAAGGAATGTTTTGCTTTGTGTTCAGGCTCAGACACAGCTTGAAGGAATTGCTGCTGCTCAGTGATTATCAACTCAGCTGCTATTATCAGCACACCATAACAGCTGATTATTGTGTGAGTTGTCCTGTTCCTTAGCTCAAACCTGTTGCTTGTGTTTTATACAGTCTGGGCACACATGCTCAGTTACTGGGGTTTTTAATGGTGGGGAGGTAAATTGTTGAGGGAATGTAACTTGATTGTTTGACCACTGACGAGAAGGTTGTCCATAATGGTGCCATTTTGATGAGGAAGGATGCACGGTGTTGTTACACAGTGGCTAACTAGCTGGAATAGTTGAAGTCCAGCAGCTGTCTGTCAGAAGGTTTCTTGTCAGGAATCATGTCATGGATGCAGGCTTGCAAATAAGGCTGCAATGCTGCAGAGGATGCTCATTTTCAGTATCACAGAATGGTGAGGGTTGGAAGGGACCTCTGGCGATCATCTCCTCCAACCCCACTGCTCCAGCAGGGTCACCCAGAGCAGGTTACCCAGGATCACATCCAGGTGGGTTTGGAATCTCTCCAGAGGAGGAGACTCCACCACCTCACTGGGCAGCCTGGGCCAGGCTCTGGCACCCTCACAGCAAAGAAGTTTTTCCTCCTGTTCAGATGGAACCTCCTGGTTTCCACTTTGTGTCCATTGCCCCTTGTCCTGTTGCTGGGCACCACTGAAAAGAGTCTGGCCCCAGCCTCTTGACCCTTGCTCTGTAAGTATTGATCAGCACTGATCAGATCCCCTCTCTCTTCTCTTTTCCAGGCTAAAGAGCTCTAGGTCCCTCAGCCTTTCCTTATCAAAGAGATGCTCCAGTCCCCTCAACTTTTTTTAGGATGTCAGGTAGTGGTAGGACTAGGGAGAATGGGTCAAAACTAGAGGTGGCAAGATTCAGATTAGGCATTAGGAAGAAGTTCTTCACCATGAGGGTGGGGAGACACTGGAACAGCTTGCCTAGAGAGGTGGTGGAAGCCTCATCCCTAGAAACTTTTAAGGCCAGGCTGGATGGGGCTCTGAGTAACCTGATGTAGTGGGAGGTGTCCCTGCCCATGGCAGAGGGTTGGAACTAGATGATCTTTAAGGTCCCTTCCAACCCTGACAATTCTATAATTCTATTGGTTGATTCTCCAACATCCTGCTTGGGCCACTACATTCACTTCTAGCTAGTCGTTGCTCTGCTAGTGAAAAAGTTCTTGTTGGGTTGATTGGACTTGGCTCACTTGAACCATCATGTTTTTCATGTGCTCTGAGGACACATCCAGAACGCTGAACTGGAAATCAAGGATAAAGTGCTGAAGTTATCAGCACGTGTGAATTTCTGGAGGCAGGGCGGCTTCCTGCCCACAATGGGAACAGAGTTCAGAGCCAGGAACTCTGTTTAATTGCCTTGTTATTAGCAGAGTGCACTGTGGCCTTTGGTGTGTCCTAATCCTGCTTCTGAAAACTGCAGGTGATTACAGTACCTACCATTTGTGGGGCTGTGAAGGATTACAGGAGATGTGTGCAGCCTCTGTGAAGCCATACATCTGTTGAGTATTAGTAGTTTGTTAAATTTATTGAGCACTTTGGGACTGTTGAATGAAAGGCCTTATATAAATGGCACTTAATGATTGTTATTACTAAAGAGGGGCTAGCACAAAAGCTGCAGTTATCTGGGAATCCACGGAACAAAGATCTGGAGCATGTTGCCAACATCTGCTACCGCTTAAGACTTCAACCCACTGACAACATGAGGCACGCTCAAACTTGGAGACACACACAGAGGAGGAGTTTTGAGATCACTGAGTTGTGGCCATGCTTTGGTCAGGCTGTTCACGTGCTGAATGTTCTGCACACCTTACCCTGGGGGGAGCACTCTGCCCTGGTAGGGTTGTCACAGGGATTGCCTGATCTTCTTGTCCCAAGACTGCTGTAAACAGTGCTGATTCCTTCCTCACAGCACTGCACAGCAATCTGCACTGGTGGCTTTCATTCCTGACCTCAAGTGTCCTCACAAACATGGGCAGGACTGTACTGGAGAGCACAGAGCAAAGTTTTCCAAGGCAGGTAATGAAGCTTTCTATTTCTGGGAGCCTTCACAGCTCCTTCAAACTCCTGGGTTTGAGCATGTGGAAAAATCTTAGTGTGTGGTGTGTGGCTCCGGGTGCACAATCCACTTTGCTCTTGGAGTGGTGAGAAGTTCTCCCCCTCTGAAGAGCAGCTAATAACCTGGCAACACCAGTCTACTGTGTTGTAGGGGCTTCAGAAGAGAGGAGGTAAAACCTCCTACCTCCATTGGTGATTGCCAATGACTGTGCAGTCTTATTAGGCCCATTTCTTGGCAATTTCACAGATACTCTGAATTCACTGGCAAGCTGGTGGGTTAAGAACAGCAGAGGAAACAAGACAAGGCAAAGGGATTTATTTTAATGGTCCTATTCCTCTTCAGATTAGGGACCAATAAACCAACTGGCTTGTGACTGTGAGCAAAGCTGTTGGTCATGAGGAGCAGGTAGTGTGACTGCTGGAGAAGTGTTGTATTGTGACTGAACTGAAATAAATTCTACCCATAACAGTAAAAATAGATCACTTGTCCATTTTGAGAGTAGATTCAGCTAAAAGCAAAGCCCATCATTGATGAAAGAAGGTGCCACTGCTCTTTTTAACCTACTGGTTAAATATAATCCTGGGGTATAGAAGCTTCCAAATCTTGTTCTGGTAACTATTTAGGGATTTTTATCTTGTACAGGACCAGCAGCTTGTTGAAAGAGGCCCAGGCCAGAATATCAGCAGCCCTTCTAGGACACAAAAGATCCAACTTGAAGTTGTTTTATATCAGATTGAGGAGGAGTTTGCATCTCAGAGGTCTTTCATGTCATATGGACTTGCTAGTCACAAGAGGAGAAGGAAGGGCTCTAGCTCCATCCCCTTTGTGGTCTCTCAAGAGCCTCAGTTTTCCTGGAATGCTTCCTTTAGATCCACCTTCTGTATTTTTTCTGGCAAGGGTCCTAATGGCATTTTAACTGTTTTATACATCAGTACTCTATTATTCAGCAAAAATTTTTGTTAGTAGTTGGGAGGAAAGAGAAGGACAGATCCCAAAATCTCTAGGTTCTTTTTCTAGGAGATCTTTCTCCAGGTTTTAGCAGCCTAGCTACAAATGAAGGCAAAAAATAGACACAATGAATAATCTAAGTACTTTTACTCCTGTTTGATCCTCCCTGCTCTTATGACATTTTTTTTGTTGCTCTTTCCACTCTGCTTAGATGTTGATGAATGTTTTGCCCAGTGCTTACCCATGAATCAATACCAGGAAGGGCTTGTGGTTGCATTAGTAATATTTTGGCTAAGAGCAGTGCCAGTCACAGGAGTGCCCTGTGCTTGGGACACATCTATGGTTGCTCTTGCCCTCATGTTGCCAGCATGCTAGGAAGGAAGTTTACTTAGAGTTTGTAGCTTTATGGCTCAGGAGGAACCATTCCCTCTTCTCAGACCTGTCTTTTGTGCAGCCTCACTTCACTCTTCCTGGAGTAAAGTGTGCTGAGGATTAATTGGTTCCCAGATAATTTCATGGTGATGGGAGCTGTAATTTCCACAGATAAATCTGTGGGTTCTGGTTTGGACCATGAATCTGTGGCTTTCCCACTTGTGTACTGGACTCTAAGAGTGCACAGTAGGGAAGATGTTAATCTGGGTTAGTCCTTTTGCCAGTGGCTCAGAAGAATGGACTTAATATTTGTGCATTGATGTGAACTCTTGTTTTTTGCAGAAATCTAATTTCATTATAGAGCACTGGATGCATATTTCCTTCCAAAGGCAAGCAGGAGAACATTGCACTTAGGACTTCTCTGCATTTGACTAGACTTTGAGTCTTCATCAATGATATAGACAGTGGGATAAAGAGCACTCTCAGCAAGTTTGCAGATGATACTGAGATGTGTGGTGCAGTTGATGTGCTGGAGGGACAGGATCTATCCAGTGGGACCTGGACAAGCTTGAGAACTGGGGCTTGACAGTGCTGAGTCCAGCTCTGGAGTCCTCAGCACAGGAGAGACATGGACCTGTTGGAGCGGGTCCAGAGGAGGCCACAGCAATGATGTGAGGGCTGGAACCTCCCTGCTGTGAGGCCAGGCTGAGAGAGTTGGGCTTGTTCAGCCTGGAGAAGAGAAGGCTCCGGGGAGACCTTCTTGCAGCCTTTCAGTACTTAAAGGAGCCTATAAAAAAGTTGGAGAGGGACCCTTTATCAATGAGTGTAGTGATAGGACGAGGAGCAAGGGTTTAAAACTGAAGGAGTGTAGATTTAGACTAGAAATAAGGAAGGATTTCTTCACTATGAGTGTGGTGAGGTTGGACGGAGCTGTGAGTAACCTGCTCTAGTTGAAGCTGCCCCTGCTCACTTCAGGGAGGTTGGACTGGGTGATAGGTCCCTTCCAGTCCAAACCATTCTAGGATTCCTGACTGCATTCCATATTGTGCTAAGTAGTACATATCATGTCTCGTTCCCAGTTCAAGCTGCTTGGTTTCACTGCCTCATGATCTGCTCTATGCAGTTACTGATGTTTAATGGGATAATTCCCTCAGTTAATAAGGAACTAATTTTTTCTTTGTCTTGAATTTTCCCCTCAGGAACAATTAAGGCTGACTCCTGACACTTTAACTTTGATATTGCCTTTGATACTTTTCTAATCAGACAAGGTCTTAAGTAAGTGTTGTTGGTCCCTAGTGGTTTAGAAACCATGAGTCAGAACCTTAAAGACTGAAAAGTTAAAACAAAATTCCTTATTCTACTTCTGTTTCTAAATCTTTTAGGGTTTCTTAGTGCACATTCCCAAGACCTTCCTGAACTGTAACTGCTAAACTTTTATATTCTCACAAAATGAAATGACTGCCAGAGCAACATCTTGATTAAAATATTTGATATTGCGCGTTTGCCAGCGTTGATTGTGCAGGGTGGTGTTGGTTTGTTTCCCTGTCCTAATTCTAAACATTCAGTGGTGTCTAATATTGCTCAGAATCCCATTAAAGCATTGATGTGCTCATCCTCAAGTTGTCTACACAAGAAGGAAGGGCCTGGGTTGAAGTTCAGGCAGGTGGGATGGCCCTGCCAGGAGCTTTCCAGCTCTTAGCAATCCAGGCTCTGCACACTGAGTATCCCCCCCTTGCGTTTCCTAGCAGGGGAACTGAGGTCAGGACAAGCACCAGTGTGCTTGGGAAAGATCCTTTCCAGTCTTATGCTGAAGGCATGTAGGCCATGATGTCAGGGAGAAATAAATCCTGAGCTGCTGCAGCTCAGTTCCCACTCTAGTTTTCTAATGGCTGCGCTCTCCTAGGCCCAGGTGCTGCTGAATTCATTACTCGGGACCATTCAGTGTGTCCATATTGGGGATTTTATTTGGAACTGGAGAGAAAGCAGGATCCTTCTGCATTTTACAGTCTCTTGGATCAAGGGCTGGATGGATTTTTCTCTCTTCCTTTGCAGTAATTTCAGGAAATGTTTTGTTCCTGGTGATGCTCCATCAGAGTCGCTCTGAGGAGCCGCTCTGGCTGAGGCGCAGCTTGAGCCTTGGCGCTTGCTCCAGGAACACTCCAGCCAGATGCTCACCATGGAGCTGCTGCTCCTGAGCACCAGCTGTTTGCTCTTTACAAGGTGGGGAACTTCTGGGGAAGTGTTTGGTGAATCACAACTCCCACGCCCTTTGCATACCCCCCAATTCCCCACCAAAATACTTTCACCCTTACTCACACCAGATACCACCTTTACTGCAGAATCTTTTCTGTCCCTCCTGTAGGCTGTCAGGCACAAAGGAGATGAGGGACTCTGGGCCTTCTCTGGAGACAAGTATCTGACCTGAAGTAATAAATAGGTGTGTGCCTGCATCAGACATTTGAGTTACCTTTGTGACTTCTGTTCCTTCTGTCAGCTGCCATCAAAAACACAAGGGTGACAGCAGAAAGAGGACTGAGTTACCCATCAATTTGGATGTAGGAATATCTTGAGGCTTGACAAGAAGCAGTATCAATTTTAAGTGGGTCCTTTGAGAAGCTGTCTCAGCTCTGCTAGCTCTCATTAATCCTTTATCAGATATACATAGGATGGTGAGTCACTGGAACAGGTTTTCCAGAGAGGTTTTGGCTGCCCCAACACTGGATGTGTTCAAGATCAGGCTGGACAGGGCTTTGAGCAACCTGATCTAGTGGAAGGTGTCCCTGCCCATGGCAGTGGGTTGGAACTAGATGATCTTTAAGGCCCCTTCCAACTCAAACCATTCTGTGAATCTGTATTTGATAGCAAGTCAGGAAGAATATTTCCTCTGGATCTTTAGCTATGTCGTGACAGGGATTTGTTGCAGTATGGCCTATTTTAAGCACCTTAAAGCATGTGCTGACTGGCCTAAGAATCTTTAAAATAGTTTGATTTTAAGATTCATGTGTCTTGATGCCAGACAGGACCCATTCAATCATTTATCTGAACTATTAGATGCTAGAAAAACTATACTCAGTGGAACAGATTGTATTGTGTTTGTGCTGGTGATGTGAGTGATTAAAATCCTGGTTTCTTAAAGATAGGACAGGTCTGAGAGGAAAGTGCTTCCTGGGTCTGCACAGAGCTGACTATTGGATGTGAAACTGGCAGTAGAGCAAGTTTCTTCTGTGGCCCCTTGGGCAGTGAAAGGGGAGAGGTGGGTGCTGTTTGTAGCACTGAGATTTGAGGCAGCAGGACAAGATTCCAGGGTGGAAGTAATTCATATGGAGACCCTACCACCTGGAGGTAGCCTGAAGCTACAAAGCTGGGTCTGAACTGTTCTGCTGGGCCAGACATGAAGCATCTTCTGGCACAGGGTCAATGTTAGAACATGGCACCAGCCTGAATCTGTGGTATTTTGTGGGATGGAAACTCAGATACAGCAAGTCAGACTCTTGTCTCCACAACTACCTGAACTGACTGGGTAGAGAAAGGTCAGGTGTGGTGGTTACTGGCACAGAGCATTTGAAAGACCTAGCTATGCTTGTCAGGTAACACCTGATCTTATGGCAACAGAGCCTGGAAAGGAAAAGATTTGGGTTTTTTCTGAAGTGGTGGGAAAAAACCCTATGTTGAACATGAATCATGAAGGTATAGGTCTTCATAGCCCTTTCTACTTTGAGGTGGTAAGAGTCATGTTCTTGCCACAGTCTTTTTTTTCTTTCTTTTCCTGTACCTGTGAAATGAGGATCTGCTTACTTGTTAATCTTCCTAGATATAGTGGAAGGATATTTGTCCTGTACTTTGAGTTGGTATTTGGATACCCAGTAAAATGGATGGGCATTAGCTGCCCAGATCCCTCTAGGCATATTTGTCCTCAAAAAGGGCTGAATCTGTGAGCTAAAATAAGAATTGCTCAAATCTGAATAGAGCCACTTCAGTTGATGATGCTGAAGGCTGGTAGAAGTGACTGCAGCTGGCTCATGCTTTGAGGAGGCAATGCCAGGCAGGAGTTGGTCACTAAAGTGACTGATACTATTCCCTCCACCCTGCTCCCTTCCCTCAACCTAAAGCTTTCCATGGAAATTTTAGCTGCATTGGCTCTGGCTGAGACTTCAGGCTTAGAAACATCCTCACACTTCTGCTCTCATTGAGGTCTTTAATAAAACACAGCAATGAGCCAAGTGCTGGAGCTTGCTGCTCAGCGTGGCCTTCCAGTGATTGATGGATAAAAAGCTGGGCTTGGCCCCCAAGATGGGGGTTGTAATCTTTTTTTTATGGTCATGTCTAATACTTTCCAGGGTGTTCAGGTTACAGAAAGGGATTGACTCAGCTATATCAACATCTGAGCTGCCGTACGATGGGTCTGTCTCTTCATTAACCATGTAAAGAGCTTGAGCAAACTGGGAGCGGAGCTCAATGGGTTGAATCTTGGCCATGGTGAGAGGCAGCTGCTTCTCCCTAACTGGATGATAAACTGTTGTCAAGTTTGGCTGGCACTAAGGATTAGGAACTTTTGTTTTGGAAAGAAACTTGGCTTTAGAAAACAGGATCAAGAAGCTTATTTTGCTCAGGGTTGAGATACAGAGAATTTCAGGATGTGCTTCCAGCTTTTTCTCAACCACAGAGTAGCCTTTTATTTTACTTGCAGCTTTAATGTGATCATAGAATCATGGAATTTTTTAAGTTGGAAGAGATCTTTAAGATCATCATGTCCAGCCATTAACATAAGTCTACCAAGTCCACTGCCAAACCATGTCCCCAAGCACCCTATCTACATGACTTTTAAACACCTCCAGGGATGGGGACTCCACCACTGCCCTGGGCAGCCTGAGCCAAGCCTTGACAACCCTTTCAGTGAAGACCTTTTTCCTGATATCCAACCTGAACTGCCTCTGGTGCAAATTGAGGCCATTTCTTCTTGTCGTTGTTACTTGGGAGAACAGATCAAGCACCCACCTGGCTCCAACCTCTTTTCAGCTGTTGAGAGAAAGAAGGTCTCACTGAGCCTCCTTTTCTCCAGGCTGAACGACCTCAGGTCCTTCAACTGTTCCTTGTAAGGCTTGTGCTTCATGCCCTTCAACAGCTTCATTGCCCTTCTTTGAACCTGCTCCTGCACCTTGATGCCTGATGGGCTACTCAAGCTTTGAAGAGTTGGTTCAGCCAGAGTCAGGTCTCCAAGAATCTGCAGAAGTTCACACTGGGGCTGTGTGGCAGAGCTAGAAATAAACCCCATATCTCCAGAGACTTGGTTATCATCGCTGGAAGGCCATTCTGGAGTTGCTTTACCTTCCTTTGATTATATGAGAAGATGATCAATGTCTGCCTTGACAGAGTATTTCTTTCTAAAAGGAACAAGGGGAGATTCTCTCCTTCCAGTGGCGATGGGAATGGCCTCTCTTGAAGTCTATAAGGTCTGAGTGGTTAAGCTGAACATTATGTACAGGTCAGAAATTTTGCCCAAGAACTAAAGATGCAGGAAAAACAGTCCTGGCCTTGGCAGCAGCCTGGAACATACAGCAAGTACTTGGCTTGGGTGTGGGGTGTGATGCATTTCCTTACCAATACTGCAGTAAAAGCTTTGAGTCTGCCTTGCAATGGTTGCTGGAGGCTTCCTGAGAGCAGAGAACTCAACAAAGCCATGGGGGAAAACTGGGATTTCTCTAAACTGAACCAACCCTTCCTTAGCTGTTGCCTTAAATCTCTAAATGTGCTTTGTTCCCCATGCTGAACGTGCTCCACTGCTCCAGGTGAATCTTGCAGCTCAGGCACTTGGATTATCTGGTTTTTATCTGGGAGACAGAGGTATGAACACACCTAGTACAAACTGGTTGGGGTTTTTTTTTTTCCTCTTCACTGTTTGGGTGGGGAAGAGTTTTTTAATAGGAATGAGAAACGATGAGTTGTAATTCTTTTTCCATTTGGAGTCCAAGGGGGTAGAAATCACACCTCTAATAAAAAAGGAGAAAAGTGTTATTGGGCCTGCTGAGGACATGAAAAATTTCTTACATTTTAGTTCAGCTACAACAGCTGAACTTGGAAAAAAAAAATCAGTGGAAGAAAGAAACGTTGTTTTAAATGAAGCCATTTCAGGCTCTAACCTTGGAACTTTTCCCTTTAAAAATATTACAGTGAAACTTCTGGAGAAATTTGAAGCCTAAGACTCATCTGGAATAATATTCCTATGAATATTTTCACCTTTAATGAAGTCTCAATTTGCTCCAAAGTTTTAGTGAACTCTTCCTAAATAACTTATGCCCCTAAGGAAAAGTCTCTTCCCTGCATTCAAACCAACCATCACTCAAAGAAAGTTTTTGATGAAGGGAGAAGGTTCATCAAGGTATGTTTGCACTGGGAAATACTTTGAGTTTAAAACCCTCTCAGTCATTCTGACCAGTTGGGTGATTACTATGCCTGAGATGGCAGAGACCAGCATGCTGAAGGTTCAGAGCTTTGTGGTTTTCCTTCTGGTTTTAAATTTCTGGCTATGAACACCACAGAAATTGCTGCCATGCTTTGAATGCTTGATCAAATTTCCTCATCACTCATCCTCAGGTAACCAAGGTGTACCTAAAGTCAGTGTGGGGAAAGGTTCTTGGCTGGGGCAATTTGGAGCACCTAGAGTAGGTTTCTGCTCTGCTGTTGCTGCAGGGGACAAGTCTTTCTCTGTTCAGTGGCTGGAGGGAGATTCTGGCTGGCTGCATTAGAATCACCATAGAATCACAGACTGGTTTGGGTTGGAAGGAACCTTTAAAGCTCATCTAGTCCACACCCTTCCCCCCTGTGCAGTCAGCAGGGACATCTTCCACTTGAGCAGTTTGCTCAGAGCCCTGTCTAACCTCACCTGGAGTGTTTCCAGGGATGGGGCATTGACCACCTCTCTGGGCAACCTGGGCCAGTGTCTCACCACTTTCAGTGTGAAAAAAATTTCTTCCTTTTCTCGAGTCTAAGTATCTCTCTCTTTTAGTTTAAAACCATCCCCCCTTGTCCTGTCACAACAGGCCTTGCTAAAAAGTCTGTCCCCATCTTTCGGATAGGCCCCCTTTAAGTACTGAACGGCTGCAAGAAGGTCTCTGTGGAGCCTTCTCTTCTCCAGGCTGAACACCCCCAACTCTCTCAGCCTGGCCTCCCAGCAGAGGGGTTCCAGCCATCACTGTTGTGGCCTCCTCTGGCCCTGCTCCACCAGGTCCATGTCTGTATTGTGCTGAGGTCCCTAGACAAGTGTGATGTGATAATTTCTGGGTGAAACCCTGGCTAGCAGAAGTGATGAGAACATCACCGTTGACATCCATGCACCCAGGATTTCACCTACAGTGACTCAGCCTGACGTTTTTATTGAATGCAGTTCTGCTGGGGGCTCTCCTTGTTAAAAGCACAGCCACAAGGAAGACATCTGGCACTGGGCCTCCTGGGTGATGTCATGGACTGTGATCCTTGAAAGGCTGCTACGTGCATGAGAAGGAGTTTGATCTTGTCCAAACAGAACAGCCCCATGCAGTTATGGTCAATGTATGTGTTCTGCTTCCCAGCAGATATTTGCTGTTCAGCTGAGATGCATCCCTCTGGGTTTCACTTGCCAGCAGTTTTCAGCTGACATCATGGTTGCACAAAGACAACACCATGTAGGAACTTTATTAACCAGTTCATTTTTTTGTTCTCTGACCCTGCAATTTTATCCTTTTTAGTTCTTCTCTACTGTTTTACATAAAGCAAGAAAGCACTTGTGGGGAGGTTTAAGCATCCAGGAAGAAAGCACACGACTCTAAAAGATGGTGCTGAGGAAGATGGGACTGTGGTTCTTAAGGTTTTTAGCCCAATCAGGCTGCCTTCAGCTGTCAAATTTTTCCCCACGGTGTCATTGAGCAAGAGGTAGAACCCTGTGTGACATTTGACGTGTGTTATGACACCAATCTGGTGACACAGTTAAGGAGGTGATTGTAAAACTGATAGACTCACAGCATGGTAGGGGTTGGAAGAGATCTCTGGAGTTATCTAGCTCAATTCCCCTGCTAAAGCAGGGTTACCTAGAGTTGGTGATGAATTCCCTGATGAGCAGCATCCTTGACCAGAGAAGGGTCTATGCATGTCCCAGCTGCCAGAGAGGGAGGATTGCTCCACACAACCAGGGATGCTTGATGTCCTGTGGCTTCCTGGTGAACTGTAAATATCTTGTCTGGGTACCAGTGGTGGGATATTGATGGAAGCTCTGCAGATCATGGCATAGGTAAGGCTAGATTAAAGGATTAACTTGCAAAGGCTGTGAATTCCATTACTCAGACTCAAAAATGCAAAGCAGAATTAGTTTGATTCAATAATAGGTGCTGGAACGTGTCCAGAGAAGGGCAACAGAGGTGGTGGAGGGTCTAGAGCACAAGTGTTGTGAGGAGCAGCTGAGGGACCTGGGGTTGTTCAGCCTGGAGAAAAGGAGGCTCAGGGGAGACCTTTTTTGCTCTTGACAACTCCCTGAAAGGAGGTTGGAGCCAGGTGGGGGTTGGTCTCTTCTCGCAAGGAACAAGAAGTAGAACGAGAGGAAATGGCCTCAAGTCGCACCAGGGGAGGTCTAGGTTGGATATTAGGAAAAATGTCTTCCCCAAAAGGTTGTCAAGGCCTGGGCCAGGCTGCCCAGGGCAGTGGTGGAGTCCCCATCACTGGAGGGGTTTAAAAGCTGTGTAGCTGTGGTGCTGAGGGACAGGGTTTAGTGGTGACGTGGCAGTGCTGGGTTAACAGTTGGACTTGATGATCTTGAAGGTCTCTTCCAACCAGAGTGATTCTATGGTTCTATCTGTCACATAATTGAAAAGGCTGCTCTCTCCAGAAGCTGAATTAGCTCTCAAGTTCCAATATCCAGTTTACTGCTACCATGAGCAGCCATGTGTGGTGTCTCTTCATGAAGCTACCTTGGATGCCCTGGTTTTCCATGGCTGTAAGATGGAACATGACTAGGCTTTGGCTTTCACCAGGGCAGCGACATCCTCAGCACTTTTACAGGCACTTTGCTGTTCAGACCGAGTCTAATTTGCATGAGGAATCCCAGGCTGAAGCCCAACCCATGGAGGGGTAATGCCAACAGTGACCCTTGCCAGATCCCTGCACAGCACTAGAAGTCGCTCTTGTTCTGTACTGAGGCTGCTGCAGTAACTCACTGGCAGGTAGTGAAGAAATGTCACCATTAAAGATGCCACTAAGCCTGGGCCGTTTGCTGATGGAGACATTCCTTGTATGGCTTCCTCGTGAATCACAGGGAGAAAGCTTCACTTGCCAGGCCTCCTGCTCAATTTTTGTTTCCAGAGAATATTCATCTAGGGCCCTGCTGCTGTTCTCCAGAAGCCTCCTAGGTAGCCAAGCCAAGAGAAGAGGAGGAACATCGAGAGCTTGCATGATTAGGTTTCCACTGTGGCTTTGCAAGGGTGGAGAGGGTCCAAACACCAAGCTGAGCAGTGTCTAAGAGGCAGTTCACTGGTTCCAGTGTGTTGCACTGTAGTCAGAGGGATCCAGGTAGGAAGACACACTTTTCCTCTCTATCCAAACAGAGGTATGATGCAAGGAACTTCAGGCATGGTGCAGGCAGAATGCTGGAGCCTCAACCCCAAGCCTTGCTTTAATGGGTCTGCTTCAAACAGCAGATACACACACATGCTATGGAGAAGGATGGGCTGTCACTGCTGAGGTTGCCATCAAATGACTGAGTGAAAGGGAACATTTGCAAACAAATGAAACCTGTTATTAAGGGGATTATTAATGAAAGGCCTTCAGAACAATCCTGCCCTCCTTAAGATGTTTGTGGTTATTTCTTTGGAAGCTCCTCTTTATTTTGCCTTATTAGTAAGCTTCATGGGAAGATAAATACCGCACGGTTGCTCCAAAAGAAGTGAGTGAAGAAGCACCCAGCATCGTACGGGTCAGTTCTTTGGGTCTTTGGAGGTTTTGCAACAGCTCGTGTCCTGTGTCCAGCCCTGCTGTCTTGCACAGGCAAGAGCCAAGAGAGTTCTGGTACGTTGGGATGGACTATCAGTGCCTGAAGAGCAGCTGTTCTCTGTTTTGTGCCATCTTTGCTATGGGAAGAGCTGGGAGAACAGCTCCCTGAAATTATGGAAGATCTTGCTTCCTCTGAGAGCCAGGTCAGAGATAGCTAAAGAGCTGAGAAAGGCCAGGAAAAGAGAAGCTCTGAGAAAGGAGACCATATCTCCACGAGGCCTTTGATTGGAAAAGCGGCCATGTGGAGAAGAGAGCCCAGAGGGGACCTTCTTGGACCTTCTTTGCCAGTTGCTCAAGGCCTGAGTTACAAGTTGACTCTCCGTCCCTTGTCCCTATGACAATAGTCTTGTCCTGGTGTTGGATCCTCTCTTTTGAAACCAAGCAGAGCTGATGGACCAAGTTCCAAGCCACTTTTGCTTACGGTAGCACCCAGGTTCCCTCCAGCAGCATGTGTTGTGGCTGAGGAAAGGGACAGGTCTTGCTGTGCACTTCTGCCCGTCCAAGGGTGAGGTGATGCTCCCTGATCCTGGTGTGCTGGATGAGGGAAGTGTAGTTCTGAGCTGGAGACTGACTGGGGCTTTCCAGGGAAGCCTGGACTTTGCTGAGCAACTCACAGCAGTTTGGCAGATGCTTGGCGACTGGCAGAGGTACCCAGAAGAGAAAGGTGGGAGATGACCAGTGCAGAGAAGAGGGAGGGTGAGGCCAAAGTCCCTGGGATGGAGAAGGAAGCTAACAAAGGGATCGGGGTCCTGCAGCTCTCCCATGTTGCTTCTGGTCTGACTCTGGTCCTGAGCTCCAACAGCTGGTAGAAAGTGGACGATGAAAAAGGAGCATCTTTGGAGCTGGAAGCAGTAAAAGGCTTGGCTTGTCCCACAGCAAATGTTTCTGGGAATCAGGATGGAAAACCATTCAGCTGGATGTGGCGGGTGCAGTTGGGAGCAGGGACCCTGCCAGTCCCTCCCTCCTAGCTGGAGGAAAGCAAGAGAATGTGCTCAAAGGGCCTTCACGTGGTGCAACTGCATCTTTGTTGAGGTCTGGGAGGCAGAGGCCTTGCTGCTGCCTGTCCCACTCACATAGAATCATAGAATTGTCAGGGTTGGAAGGGACCTTAAAGATCATCTAGTTCCAACGCCCCAATCCAATGCGGTTTGCCCCCAAGGGCCATAGGGATTTGTGCTCTCTGGCCATGCAATCCAGCTGCAGGTTGCTCTGGATAAAACCCTCTGGTCCAGGGAAGCCAAGGAGCTGAGCTGCTGCTGTGCCAGTGTGTACACGTTTCCTAGGGTGGGTCCAGGAAAATTAGAGGAAGTTCTTTGCAAAATGGGTGACTTAACCTTTGGGATTTGTCTGTGTCTTTGTGAGCTACCATGGCAACAGGAATGCTGCTACTTAAACTCTGGATTTCTTTTCTGGAATGCTGGAGCCTCAACCCCAAGCCTTGTTGATCAGCTTGCTTTAATGAGCTTCAAACAGCAGATGTACACACATGCTATGGAGAAGGGTGGGCTGAGGTTGCCATCAAATGACTGAGTGAAAGGGAACATTTGCAAACAAATGAAACCTGTTATTAAGGGGATTATTAATGAAAGGCCTTCAGAACAATCCTGCCCTCCTTAAGATGTTTGTGGTTATTTCTTTGGAAGCTCCTCTTTATTTTGCCTTATTAGTAAGCTTCATGGGAAGATAAAAACCATTCTTCTGAGTGAAGAAGCAGCCAGCATCATATGGGTCAGTTCTTTGGGTCTTGGAGGTTTTGCAATAGCTCATGTCCTGTGTCTGTCCAGCCCTGCTGTCTTGCACAGATGTGTTGAACTTCAGAATCTAGTCTAATGAGCACCAGGCCTGATGAGGAGCTCTCACTGTGGAGTGGGAGGATAGAGCAAAAGATTCCTTACCATTATTATTTGGGTTTGTTTATCTAGGGGAAAATGTTTTCAGGGCTGGAAAACAGGACTTGACACTGAAGGTTTCATTTAGCAAGTGGGTGGGAATAGCCGGGAGACAGGGACATTGGTCTGTTCTCCTAGTTTCTGGATCACAGAGGCAAGAGTTTGCCTCTCGTGTCACTTTTGTTTTGCTTTGTCTTTAATGGTCCCCAACCATCTTTAACCATCCTGGACATTCTCCAGCTGTCTTTTACCATCCACAACCATCTTGGACCATCCCTAACCATCTTTAACTGTCCCCAGCAATCCCTGATCATCCTTCACTGTCCATGACCATCTTTAACCATCCCCAACTGTCTTTGACCATCACTGATCATCTTTGACGGTCCTCAACTGTCCCCAGTTCTTGACAATCCTTGATGGTACTCAGCCATCTTTCAGTGTCCATGACTATGCCTGACTGGAGGGACAGTCAAAGATGGTTAGGGATGATCTGGGACCATTGACAACAGTCAAAGAAGGTTGGGGATGGTTGAGGATGGTCATGGAAGATGAAAGATGGTCCGGGACAGTCAAAGATAGTCGGGGACCATCAAAGATGATCGGGGCCCATCAGGGATGGTGAAGGATAGTCAGGGACCATTGAGGCCAGTGAAAAACTGTCAGGGATGGTCAAGAACAATGAAGGATGGTCGGGAAAGGTTAAGACAGTTGGGAACAGTCAGGAAGGATTGTGGATGGTTAAAGATGGTTGGGGACCTTCGGGGACGGTCAAGGACAGTTGGGAACAGTTGAGGATGGTTGGGAATGGTAAAAGTCTGGGATGGTTGAGGATGGTTGGGAATGGTAAAAGTCTGGGATGGTTGAGGGTTGGGGACAGTGAAAGACAGTCAGGGAATGTTGGGGAAGTTGAAAGATAGAGATGGTCAAGGATGGCCAGGGATGGCAAAACGGTTGTGGATCATTGGGGACCTTTGGGGACAGTCAAGGACAGTTGGGAACAGTTGGGGGGAGTTGAAAGATGGTTGGGGACATTTGAGAATGGTTAAACACAGGGAGTGTCAGGGATGGTCATGGGCAGTGAAAGATGGTCAGGGATGGTTAAAGATTGGGGTGGTCTGGGATGGTGAAAGAGGGTCAGAGACCATCAGGAACTGTTGGGGATGGTTGTGGACAGTTAAAGACAGTCAGGGGCCCATTCCTGCTGCAATGTCTCACTCCTGACTGCATGTAGTTACTGTGGAAGAACAAGCCTAAGGCTATTAAAACCATCTGCTTTCCCATGTATCCTGAAACATTTGCAAACGGAGACCATGTATCATGCCTGTCCCAGCCACCATAAAACGTCGGCTCCACCGTTTAAATTGTGGGATTTTAATGATGGTGTGGATACATTATTCAGTCCTGTGTAATGCACTTTTGGTTAGGGTGCTTGGTTTCCTTGCTTGGAACGGGGCCAGCTGACTGCATTTGCAGTGTGTGGCCAAACATCAAATGCATCCAAATAAGCCAAGTAATCGCTTCCAGACTAAACACATTTCAAATTTGTTTAAAATATTGAATGAGCTTCATCACCGGGAGTTGTCTCTGCTGTGACATCAGGCTATGTTGATGTGTCACTGCTGAAGCCCATCTTTTCTTCTTGGGTTTAGGTCTAAAAGCAGCAGGTCCCCTGAACTCCATTGGAATCTTCCTTTGACTGTGTAACTCTTGGCTGAGGACCAATCCCACTCTTACGTCTGAGCATCTCTAGGTATTAATAGCTACGTCTTCAGTGGCCCCTGTGGAGCAGAACTGTAGCAGTTCTCCTCCTCTTTCAGATGGGAAAACTGGATCATGAACAGACAATAATTCTCATCTGTTTAGCTTGGAAGGACTTGGGGGAAGCTGGTGACAGCGCCGGAGGAAAGCAGAGGTTTGGCATCACTTGAGTTCACTGTCAGACCCTTGCTTGTTTAACAAAACTGTTTGTTGGTGACCAGGAAGAAAGGGAGCAAAGATGCTTCAGATCTCAGCTGTGCTGGAAGAGCAAGGAGAGCCCATGTACATGTGTGATTTCTATCCCTTCCTACCTATGCATAGTTTCATGCTTATGGGGTTTTTTAGACTTTTTTCTGGATTGATGTTTAGTCCCGAGCTTATCTTGACGGCAGACTCTTCACTTCTTGCTTTCTTTGCCTTTTTATTTAATTTTCCAAAGCACTCTAAGTTTATGCTGTGTTTTGGAGACACAGCAGTGAGCAGCAAGAGCTTCAGCTCAGCAGCACGTATCCTACATCCATTCAGGTGCTGACCTCATGGTGTCTCATGCTGCTGTGTCTGGCACCGAAGGCGGTGAGGATGTCCAGTGCTTGCAGGGGGTCTTGGAAGTGGTCCCACAGTGAGTGGGCAGCAATGCCACTGTAGGTGCTGGCCGGGAGATGTGATGCTGGGCTAGAGCTCTGCTCATGTTACAGGATAGGGGTACAACAGCACGATCCTCTCGCCTACATGTATGTCCTTGGCTAGTTGGACTGTCTTCTTGCTGGCTACGTTTCTGTGGTTGTGGAAAGAGTTTATCATGCATCTGTGGTCCTTACAGATTCTCTGTCTCCCTGTTTCTCTGGAGTGAAGGGTGCTATTAAACATAGCCTCCCACCAAATTCCAGTGACTAATCACACACAGTCCCAAAGCAGCCGTGACTCAGGCACTGAGGACCCTCTGTGAGTAACACTGCAGGAGGAGCTCACACACTTCTTCCCTGGCCTTGCACAGGCAATGGGAATGCTGAATAAGAGCAGAACAAACAACAAGGCTGGCTCCTGAGCCAAAAAAAAGCACCTGCAGTTCCTAGGTATTGTCTAGTGTTAATGCTAAGCTTTCATGTGGCCACAGCTGAAGGAGCTGAACATAGATGCTGTAAAGGTCTGGGGCAGAGTCAGCTGAGTGATAGGAGAGTTCCTCACCATGAAGCTTTTATTTAACAAGACATTTAAGCACATATCTTGGGGCAGACACAAGGTCTGAGGCCTAATGTCACTGTTTGTATTTAAGGTTAGGCTTAAGTTTAAGCATCCTGCTGGAGTAATGGTTTGGATGAGAGCTAAAGGATGAGTTTCTAATAGAGCTCTTTCCCACCCAGAGATAGAGTTTTCATCTGAGACTTATTAAGATATTTACAATTGAACACCACCTTCCTCTTTTAAAAGAATTTATCTTAAGTAGCAATGTAGTCAGACATTTCAACCTGCTCATTGAAATTTGTGCTTGCCACCATTTTTTGTGTACACTCAAGTGTCATTTTTTTTCCTCTGACCATTAACTGCTACCTGTAGAGCTGCTGTGGGCTTGTATCTGAGCTGAGAACAGGTCAGGAACTGGCCCTTCAGCGACCAGCAGCAGCCATGAGGATGGTCTGGAGGAAGCAGCTGAAAGCAAGCAAACATTATTTCCTAGAACTGTCTAGTCACCTCCTTATCTGTGATTTACTTATCTCATGAATAGGCTGCTCAACTATCTGGATGAGAGGACTCACCACCTTGGAATTACAGCTGGGAAATGCTTTTGGAAAAAGAGAAGATGTGCTGGACAAGGATAGTGGTGTCTCTCTGGCCTGGCAGGTTTGCACAGGGTTGTTTTCCATTGAGAAGAGAAATTCATTCTATTATTTGGAGAGAGGTACTCCTTGGAAAAATCATGATTTGCTTACATGCCATGTACATGATGTCCTGTTGCTATGATCTCAAAAGAAACAAACAGTTGCCTTGTCAGAAATCAACTCTCTTCAGCAGGCACTTTGCCCTGAAATCTGTCATCTTCCTTATGCAGGCGTGCCTCCTGCTTCTGCTTTAGGCTTTCTCCTTTGCTTAGGTACTTGAAAGACACGTTGTCTTGCCTTCAGTTAGGTCTGTGATTGTCTGTGGATCTCTGAGTCAGTCATTACCAGCTTACAAAGTAGTTGTATCTTTGCAATATTCTGGAAGGATGGAGATTTAGCTCTGGAGTAAAACAAGAAGACACTTCTACTGAGTTTTCTTTTGTGTTTGCCTTGTTGGGCTGTGTGTGGCTCTTTTACTTTTCACCAAATGGTAGATTCTTCACCCGTTATGGACTTCAGAATAAGATTAAAAAGATAGGCATGATGAAGAATAATTCTGAGGTCATATGATGCTTCCTTCTGGCCTTAGTCTCTGAATTTGTAACTGAAGGACATGCTGTGCCTATTGTCAAGGCTGTAGTGGAACATAGTAGCTAAATGTGGAGGACAACAAGAATATAGCTCTGAACTGGGGGAGAGAGACTATCCTATAGCAGGGTGGGGTAATCTGGTCCAGGTGGGACCATGTGTGCTCTCCACTGTGTCCCAGAGCACCACTATTGCATGAACAATGTTATGTTATATTATTGCATGAGCAGACTGTGCTTATTCATTTCAGCTCTCTTCTTAGGGCTGACAATAGTGGGAATTTTTTTGCCAACCACACCCCCCTGGGAATTTCTTTATGATGATCTCCAGCAACGTGGGGCCTCCCCTTCCTAAGGCAGCTGCTGTTTGCTCTGGGATTTCCCAGCATATTCCTAGAATCACAGAATCATTTGGGTTGGAATAGGCCTTTAAGATCACCAAGTCTAACCCAGGCAGTCACTAAATCACATCCCCCTCAGCACCACATCTACACACAGCTTTTAAACCCCTCCAGGGATGGGCCAGGCCTTGACAAACCTTCTGGGGACAAAATTTTTCCTAATATCCAGCCTAAACCTCCCCTGGCAGCAATAAGCATACTTATTGCATGGAAGGCTTGGACCTACTGTGAATGCAGGAATTGATTGTAGGGCATATGTGCAGCCCTCTGAGAGTTGGATTTCACTGAGCTGCCACTCACCATTGTGCAGATCTGTCAGGTACTTGCTGAAATCTTTGACTAATTGAGAAAAAAAATCTTAAATGCCTTTCAGGTTCAGTCTGTGGGAAGGAAAATAGGACAAATGTAAAGAAATATGATCGTATCTGACAGACTGTGAATGGTGACTGATTTATTTTCAGTGGTGCAACCTGGCCCTGCCTGAGCTGCAATAGAAGGAAATTTGCTGTGCAATCAGAGTTGTTATATGTGTATCTATTTCTGTCAAACCAAGTGGGAAAACCTTTGGATCCCATTCAACAGGTTGAGAGATGACTCAGTCACCAAACTTAGGCTCCCAGCTGAGTTGGTCACCCTGCCCCAGTACATACAGTATTTGACACAAAGACTGATTTGTGTTGGCTCACTTACTGGGAATTTTTTTTGTTGGATTTTTGCAAAATCATGTCCTACTAATCCCTTGACAGCTTCTGTTCTCTGCTGTGCATCGTGGTGCAATCTAGACCTTCATTACTCTCAACATGTGATGAGGAGTGGGCAGTTTCTAACCTAATTGTGTGGTCTCAGTCTCCTCCACACCATCATTCCCAGGTTCTGTGGGACATTTTTTTTTTTTTTCCAAACAGCTCATCTCTTATATATGGCCTACAATAGGGGACAAGATTTTCATAAGCCCTTAGCAGCTGTGCAATGTCAGATGGGATTTTTCCAGAACAATTACCCTGTGAACTCCACTACTCTTGAAATACATGGTGAATGATCTCGATTTCCATGGGTCAGGGTTAGAGCAACAATAAGGGTTTTGTAAAATCCCACAGATGAAGCCAAGATTTCAGCATTCACCATCCTGAATTCTCTTTAAAGACAAGACAGAAAATCCCAACAAGAGGCCCTAAATGAACATAAGATTTTCCCCATTCTTTTCAGTGCACAATGTGGGAGCAGAAAGCTCTTGTGAACTTGCCTGAATGTCTGTACCTCTGTTTATCCTGAAAAACAGATAGAAAAGAAATATCTGAACAAAGGATGATAGACTCTTCAGATATGTGAATGTCTGATCTTGAGTTAAATGAAACTTGGCCTTAAAGTAACAGGACTTCTTGTGAAATGGCCTCTGCTCTAGAGATAGTGACGTGAGTCTTAAGGGAAACAGGTTTCTGCTGAAATTATCACCAGTAGCAACCCTGGCCCTGAAATCTCTGTTATTTTTGTAGAGTTAGATAAAGAATTCAGGTCATTAGAGGGTTTACTATTCAGTGGATTATTCACCAGGTCAACGGCTGTAGCATCTACAATCTGTGGCCTAAACTCCCACCAGAGTTCACCCCAGGCTCACTCAGCAGGCTGTGGTTGTCTTCTCCATTGGCTTCTCCACTGGCTCCCCAGCCAGTGAGGTATGATGCTATATCATCTCATCCACCTCCCCTGCTAAAGCAGGGTCACCCAGGGCAGGTTGCCCAGGAACCCATGCAGTTGGGTTTAGAATCTCTCCACAGAAGGAGACTCCACAAATTCTCTGGGCAGCCTGGGCCAGGGTTTAGACACCAGCACAGGAAAGATATTTATCCTGATGTTGAGATGGAACCTCATGGGTTCCAGTTTGTGCCTGTTGCCCCTTGTCCTGTTGTTGGCCACCACTGACAAGAGTCTGGCCCCATCCTCTTGACCCCCATCCTTTAGATATTGATCAGCATTAATCTGATCCCCCTTGAGTCTCCTCTTCTCCAGGCTAAACAGCCCCAGGGCTCTCAGCCTTTCCTAGTCATAGGGCTGCTCCAGTCCCCTCAGCATCTTTGTAGCCTCCTCTGGACTCTCTCTTTGTCTCTCTTGAACTGGGTACCCCAGAACTGCACACAATACTCCAGCTGTGGCTTCACTAGGGCAGAGGGGGAGGAGAACCCCCTCTTAACCCTTCGTAATGCACCCCAGGACACCATTGGCTTTCTTGACCACAAGAGCACATTGCTGGCTCATGGTGAACTTGTACCCCCAGTACTCCCAGGCCCTTCTCTGTGGAGCTGCTTCTGGCAGGTCACTCCCTCACCTGCCCTGGTGCAGGGGGTTATTTCTCCCCAGGTGCAGGGCTCTTCCCTTGCCCTTGTTGAACTTCATGAGGTTCCCTTCCACCCAGCTCTCCAGCCTGGCCAGGTCTCATGGTTGTTGTGTCCCCCCAAAAAGAGGTAATACAGCTTTTTCCTGTAGCTAGTGGCAATAATTCAGTATCCTCAATGTCACCTGGCTTGGCAGAGCACTGAAGTTGGAGTGAAAACTCCATTAAAGCCACTTTTAAGTTCTCCACCTCCCAGATGTACCAGTGTAAAGGCTCCAGCTGTCCAAGCAGGCAGAAGAGAGCTGCCCCTCCCTGTCTGTGCTCTGTGTGCTCCTGGCTCTGCATGTGGTAAAAATAGCCACATTTTAAATCTATTAGAAATATTAAGGGCTTAATTATCATCTGCTTTGGAGCTTTTTTCAGCCGAGACTAAGGAGATAGACAAAGAATTTGGCTGCAGTTCTCTGCTCTTGCACCACCCAGCCTTAATGAGAGCTAAAGCAACTTGGTGGCTACTGTATTTTTAGTGGCCCCACTGGCAGGGAGAGATCAGAGGGAATGCAGCTACTTCAATACCCCCTTGTTCCAGGAGTGTGACTGCCTGTCCCCAGCAGACCCCTTGGCTGTGTGTAGTTGTTGTAGGAGCTGGTTTTATATAAAATAGTAGAAGAAAGTAACATCTATTTATAGGCACTCTGAGCGGCCCTTTCCAGGCTAAGGTTGTTGACTCATGCCCATCTGATATCATTTAAAGGGTTAGATACTGCCAGTGAACAAAAATAAGTACTGTTACTCCCTCCTGGTCAATAGAATTAACTGTTCTTAAGCTGACATTTGCTTTTAGAAGTGTCTAAAGAGTCCTGTTATAAATCTATGCCTTGCTGAGAAGGTGTTAATCCTCATTTCCTTGGAATTATGGTGATGGAAAGAGAAGTAGGAGGGCAGCAAGACTGGCAGAGAGCCCTCAGCTCTTGCCTGTTGCTTGTCTCTATTAAAAGGACCTGCAGAAATCAAGGGGGAAGGAGACAAAAGGCAGCCCTGTTAACACCAAGGGTTCCTCCTTTTCAACAGCAGAGTCTTGGAAAGTCCCTTCCCTCCTCCTCCTCTTCCCAGCCTGTTCAGGAGCGTTCTCTTTGTTAAACAGAAACTGTTCTGCTTCCTGTCTGCCTTGAGCCCGTTGCCTTTTGGCGTCAGCTTTCAAGCCCTGAATTACTCTCTGGGGACAGGGGCTGGAAAGCTGGTGGGGATGGGTTGCCTATCAGCAGCTGAGATGCAGTTTTTGGCTCCGCTCTTCTTGGGAATCACAGCATGCAGACCTGGACAGCATCACAGAGATCCAGCACCTCTCCTGGGCTGAGCACATGAAACCCTGAGGCAAATGCTTATTGCAAGCTTCAGGGCATGAGGGAGGTGGGAGGGGAAAATATCAGCTCATAAAGCTTTGCCTGCTGGCTCAGGAGCAGGGAAAGAGATACACAAATGAATGTAGTTCCTCTTCTTTTTTAGGTCACAGCTGAAATTAACTATGAGGTATTTAACACTGAAGTGGAGGAGAAAGCTGAAAAACTAGGAGAGCAACTGCTTGAAAACGGGTGAGGCAAATCTCCTTCCAAAGAGAAAGCTGAAGGATTTGCTTGGTGTAAGGTCACACTTAACAAGATCACCCCATCACAGGATGGTGGGAGTTGGAAGGGACCTCTGGAGATCTAGTCCAACCCCCCTGCTAAAGCAGGGTCACCTAGAGCAGGTTGCTGAGGATCACATCCAGAAAATCCTCATTTTTCCTTCCCACAGCTGGGATAAAGGAACTGAGGCCAAGGCTCCAGGCACCCTGCTTGAAATGTAACATAAAGCAGAGACACGACAGGCAGGTGGGGAAAACCAGCTGGGAAGCAGGCCTCCCAAATACACCTTACACTGTGGCTGCTCTGGGAAATCAGAGCAGCAGCCATAGATGAGATGAGGAGAAGACAGAGCTGAACTCCTCCTCCCAGCTGCTTTAATTTCCTTTGCTGCCCAAGTCCTGGCTCAGAGTAGTGGCAACAGTACCTTGATTGCACTGTTACAATCAAGGCTAATCACAACCAAATGATGTTTTGCTTCTAGAACACTTTCTATATACCATAATACTAATAACCGTCTTAGAAATACTCCTCGAAGAGTTTGGGGGTTTTTGCCAAATGAGGATGGAGGGGGAGAGAATGGCAGTAATGAGTCAATACCCTAGTGATCTGGGCAATCAGTAAGTTCTCAGACAACACCAAGTTGGGCAGAAGTGTTGATCTACTTGAGGGTAGGGAGGCTCTGCAGAGGGATCTGGCCAGGCTGGATCTATTGGTCCAAGACCAGTAGCTTGAGGTTCAACAAGGCCAAGTGCCAGGTCCTGTGCTCAGGCCACAACAGCTCCCTGCAATGCTGCAGGCTTTGGGGAGGGTGGCTGGAAACTGCCTGGTGGAAAAGGACCTGGAGGTGTTGTTGGACAGCCAGCTGAAGATGAGCCTGTGTGTGCCCAGGTGGCCAAAGAGGCCACCAGCATCCTGGCTTGGATCAGCACTAGTGTGGCCAGCAGGACTAGGGCAGGGATTGTCCTCCTGAACTTGTCCCCTTGAGACCCCCACCTTGAGTCCTAGGTTTAGTTTTGGGCCCCTCACTCTAAGAAGAGCTTTGAGGTGCTGGAACATGTCCAAAGAAGGGCAAGAAACTGGTGAAGGGTCTAGAGCACAAGTCTTGTGAGGAGCAGCTGAGGGACTTGAGGTTGTTTGGCCTGAAGAAAAGGAGGCTCAGGGGAGACCTCCGTGCTCTCAACAACTCCCTGAAAGGAGATTGGAGGGAGGTGGGGGTCAGAGTTCTTTAAAGTGCTGCTCTGTCTTATTAGATGCATTAATGAACATTTAGTCTGCTGCTGCTCAGGTTAGCACTGTGTGTGCTGGGCTCTGCTCTTTCTATCAAACCAGAAACTTATCCCGGGCCTGAAGAAAATGCTTCCCTGATATAGATAAATTCCCTTCCTAATAAAAATGTGTTTTCTTTTTCTGACAAAACGAGATTTTTCATGACGTAGGTAGGAGAAAACTGCATCCAAAAGCACACAGCACAAAAGCAAGAATGTAGGCAGAGTAGTCATCAACAGTTAGAATAGTCTCTTGGAGAAGGGCCTGAAATGTCAAAAAAGCTGCTGTATTTGTGATATGTTGATTAATGATGTGATAATAGCTGAGACATGTCTGTAATAATTAATTGGTTTAAAAAAACCTAAGCAAAGCCAGGATTCTCTTTGGGCTGAAAGGGCATTCACAGTTTGCCAGCGAGGCAGACATTAGGATCGTACCCAGCAGATCTGGGAAGTCACAGCCATGGTTCAGCAAAGCCCCGAAAGCACATGCCTAACCCTACCCTTCCTCCAAACAGCCTGTGAGATTATGTGTATGAGAGAGAAGACCGAGCAAAAGAAATATTGCTGCCATAGGAGAAAGGGGGAAAGATGAAGTGAGTTGGCCAAGTCAGGCAGGAGGCCTGTGTCAGAGCCAGGAGCTGAAATCACTTCTCCTGAGGACAATCTTTAATGTCCTTGCCAAAGGCAGGCTTCCCTCTCATCAAGAGCTGACCTCCCCGTGCCTCCTTGTGTAAGATCCCCTGCTCTGCAGGACCTGCCACTTGAATCCAGCTTCTTACTTTTATCTTCTTTTTGCTTGTCTGCCCTCGGTCAACTTTGAGTGCACAAAGTGCTGGGGCCTGGGCTGTGGGCCCCGAGTGGGAGTTGACCTATGGATGAATCCCAACCCAGCAACATGTTTTGCTCCCCAGGTGATTTCAGGCCCCAGAGAGTAGAACCTGGTCCACCTGTGTGAGGCTCCACCTTCCCCCAGGTGATCGTGGTTGGGGTGGTGGGTGAGGCTAGAGCTGCATTAACCAGGAACTAAATCAGTCTGAGAAGGAGCAGGAGGTGAACTAGTTGGAGAGAAGCAATAGAAGAAAGAAGCAGTAACAGAAGAAGCAAGAATCAGCAAGCTGATCAGTTTGAAGATTTAAAGAAGAGAGTTCCTGTAACAGATGGAGAATAAAAAGTGAACAAATGAAGACTAAAAGATGAAGAGGAACATAAATGTTTGTCCTGAAGACTAGAAGATGAAGGTATGCTGAGGAGATGTTGCTGAGTTTGGTGTGGGCTGGAGGAAGCAGAGAATTAGCAGCAGAGTGCACCACGCTAGAATAAACATCACCAGTGAAAGGCCATGAGGGAGCTTTTCCTATTGGAAAAAACAAACATAGCCCCATAAAAAAATCTTCTCTGATGTCCTTTTTAACCCAAACTCCTGGAAAAATTTAATGCCGTGGTGGGGGGCTAGGTATGGTCCAAAAGGTGGAGAGGAAAGGCAGAGCAGGAATTAACCTTGTGGCACGCAGCTGGCAGAGACTCCAGGACAGGGCAGAGACTGCCAGGATCTGCTCTGCAAACCTGGGGGAAGCAGGTAAAAGCCCTTCCTTCAGGCAGGAGAGATGGAGTTAACCAACCCCAACACTTCACCTCTTTGCTCTTCTGCTCCTCCCTCAGGAAATCTTGGGAGGAAGGAGATGGTTTCACAGGAACAGAGGTGGCCTTAGGAGTTGGAAGGGCTGCTGGGACAGACTGTCTGCTGCCCCAAAGGCAGAGGCTGCTTCCTGGAGTGAAGGAGGTGAGTGAGCAGGTGGTGAGGAGCACATCAGGGGCGGATGGGGTGGCCATGGCTGAGCAAGCTCCCCTCCTTCAGCTCAGCTGTGTTCCATAGGAGGGGTGGGTTCAGGCCCTTGGCAGTGGAACGGGTGATCCACACCCTGTACAAGCAAACAGGTTTTGGTATGTTGGTAACAGACCCCACTCACAGACTGGTTGGCAAGAGTAAGAGGCAGAAGAAAGAGCATGAGAGGAACTAATTTAAAAGGGAACATTTTCAGAGGAGCTAGTCCAGTCCACACTGCCCCGAGGTGTTCGCTTTGCAGACAGATGCTTTCCAGTGGGGATGTATTTGCCCAATCCCTGACCTTTCAGGTCAGTGGGAAGAGTCCCAGGCAGTCAGCAGGCTTGGGAAAAAGCCCCAAATGACAGAGAAAATTAGACTTTGGGATCTTTGCACTGTCATTGCTGCTTGACTCACGGCTGTGGGTATTTTCCTCTCTGTGCAGCTGTTGGGAGAACTGGGGGTGGCTACTGGGAGATGATTGAATACATGTGACATCCCTGAGGTAAAAGAACTCTGTGGTGAGGCCTTAAAACGTTACAGCAACCCTAACAGCCAGTGACTCTGACAGGCACTGCTGTCTTGCAGGGCTGCATCTGAGGGAGCAGACTTGGCTCTGTTGGGAAATTCCTTGAGTTATTTGCACAGCAATCACACCCACTGCCCCCAGTGTTGCATGAGCAAAGGCCAAAGGGGTGGCTTATTGCCCCCAAGGAACAAAAGAAATGAGGAATGGAAATGAAGGGGCTGTCGCAAGCTTGAAACCTAAAAGAAACTGGAGGATTGGTCAAATGTGGGTGCTGAAGACCAGGCTCTTTTAGGTGCCTCCTCAAGTGGAGGTGGCTCTCTTAAGAAGGGTTTTAATAAGATGAAAAAGAGCTTGTCTGCTGTAGAAGTTAGGACCGAGGATGACTGCATCCATGTCAGCCAGTTCCTCTATCAATTGTACAGAAAAATAGAGGCCCTTAGCCTCTGACTGCTGCCAGGCTGCAGCTAAGGAAGCTCTCAGCTGCTGGCTCCTCTCTCTTCCCAACTCTGCTTCTAAGAGGGGTCAGAGTCAGGGCAATGGTTGAAGTGCCAGGGAATACTTTCAGTGGCGATAGCTGTAGCTTCTCCTCCATCTGCAAAGCTGAAAATGGAGAAGGACCAAAAAAAAGTCTGCAACCCCACAATGATGATAATAATCCCCAATTCCCTCGTAGTCAGTCTCATCTCACCCCACCCTATATTTTCTTTTCCAGCAGGAAAATGTTTCCCCAGCATTGCTGGCACCCTTAGTGGGACAGATCCGGTGCGGGAGTTGAGCTTGGGAGTCAGGAAGAGAGATAGCATGAGGAGCTGGGATGGGATGCTGGGTTTCTTTCAGGACAGTGAGTTCAGATCATTGCTCTGCCAGAGCTTTTTCCATGTGAACTTAAGCTGGCCTTTTAAACCCCTCAATTCTCCAGCAATTAAATGGGATAGTACTTTAGCTGTTTGGATTGTAAGCTGTCTAAAGCAGAGGCTGTTCCTTCCTGGTCCTGGCTGTAGCTGCTCCTGTGATGTCCCTTTTAATGAGGGAGAATGAGCACATGTCCTCCTCAGGATCGGACAGTTCTTCCCCCTGAGGTTCCCTATCACAGCAGTTGCAGCAGGGTCAAGAAGACAGGATTTTACTCTAAATTGTCCAAGTGTGAAAGCACAGCATGTGTTGTACCACTCAAAGTGTGAAGCAACCCTGAATGTCATGCAAATCCATTGCCTGGGCCAGAGAGGAATACAGCAGTTTCTCCAACATATTGGAGAATGCATGGAGGGCATTAAGAAAAGTGTGACCAGCAGGTCAAGGGAGGTTCTCCTCCCCCTCTACTCTGTCCTAGTGAGGCCACGGCTGGAGTACTGTGTCCAGTTCTGGGCTCCTCAGTTCAAGAGAGACAAGACACTACGGGAGAGAATACAAAGGAGGCTACAAGGATGGTTAAGGGACTGGAGCATCTCTGAGGTGAGGAAAGGCTGAGAGACCTGGGGCTGTTTAGCCTGGGGAAGAGAAAACTGAAAAGGGATCTTATCAATGTCTAAAGGGAGGGGATGTCAAGAGGATGGGGCCAGGCTCTTTTCAGTAGTGCCCCGTGACAGGACAAGGGGCAATGGGCACAAACTGGAACCCAGGAGATAACATCTGAATGTGAGGAGAAACTTCTTTGCTGTGAGGGTGCCAGAGCCTGGCCCAGACTGCCCAGAGAGGCTGTAGAATCTCCTTCCCTGGAGGGACTCCAAACCTGGCTGGAAACAATCCTGAGCAACCTGCTCTGGGTGACTGCTTTAGCAGGGGGTTTGGATGAGGTGATTTCCAGAGATTCCTTCCAACCCCCACCATTCTGTGATATGTCTAAATAGTGTGGCTGTACAGTACAAATTAGGCAGGGACACGTGCAAAAACCACGGGGCAGGCTCTGCTCAGAGAGGGAGATCCCTTAAGCCCGTGTCTCATCCCACCACGTGCCTTGGGACAGGCTGTGTGAACGCTGGGTCCCTCTGGACCCCTGGGCTCTCCCTAGCAGAGCTGGCCATAGCACTCTGAACAGGTGTTGCAAATTTTGCTCCTTTCTGTTTTTCTGACAAGCAGGGCTAGACCATCTGTTCTGCTCTGAGGTCATTAATGACTTCCAGGATTGCCAGGAAATAGAAAATACTTCTGCAGCCTACGATGCATAGGGCAAAGCAAATAATATACATACATATGCAAGGCAGGAGCCTGGGCTGTAGTGTTGGATGAAATATTGCAGTGGGGTGGCTGCCAGCAGTTTTGCCTTAGGAAGCAGCACAGCTGTTTCAAGCTGTTGAGCACTTGGGGAGATGATCTGTATTTGCATGGCAAAGGCAAAAACAACAGAGCTATCTCCATCATCTCTTGCTTGGTGTGCCACACAAGGGTGCTGTCCAGCTCCACGCTCAGATAGGGGATAGGACATCCTCCACCAGCAGCCAAGGATCTCTGAGGTGTTACCTTGTCACTCAAGTCCACCTCTTATCTGGCAAACTTGGGCTGTGGCCCAAAAAGGCAAATGCAAGCCTGCTGAAGCCAGTGGGAATCTTTCCATGAAATGCTCAAGGGTTCGCCTTGGATTTCGTTTCCTTTCTGCAAATCTGACCCGAAGCCAGTGGAATGACTCTATTCTGGGATAATCACTCTGTCCCTCTGAGAGGTTAGGAAGAGCTCCCTTCCAGACAGGAAGCAGGGCCCTAGCAGGAGCACCTGGGATCCCATGGACCTCATAGCCCCTGAAGCCTTCATGAAGCTCTCATAGGGGGCCAGGCCACTCAGTGCTGCTGTCAGGGGCTTGCATACAAAGCATGCTCTGATGTGCTCTGCTTGCCCAGTTTTACAGCTGGCCACCAATATCTGCCTCAAGGAAGCCATTGACTTCTCTGGGACAGTCGGGATCAGGGGACTTTTTAGGATGTTGGGTAGTGGTAGAACCAGGGGGAATGGCTCAAAACTAGAGGTGGGTAGATTCAGATCAGACGTTAGGAAGAAGTTCTTCCCCAGGAGGGTGGTGAGACACTGGCACAGGTTGCCCAGAGAGGTGCTGGAAGCCCCATCCCTGGAAATCTTGAAGGCCAGGCTGGATGGGGCTGTGAGTGACCTGATGTAGTGGGAGGTGTCCCTGCCCATGGCAGGGGGGTTGGAACTAGATGATCTTTAAGGTCTCTTCCAACCCTGATGATTCTATGATCAGACTGTGCTCCTGAAGCAGTTATCACTTGACTCAAGTGGGATGCAAAAAAGGTTGGTAATAAAGATGCTTGGGGGTTTCATTTGTAGCCAAGAAAGGGAGCTCAGTTGTCCTGGGCTGGTGCAGGTTTCCTGTGCTTTGACAGTAAGGTTTTCTGTTTTGACAGGATCCAAACATTTCGTTTTTCTGCTGCTTTGCCTTTTTCATAGCAAATTAGAATCATAGTTATTTAGGTTGGAAAAGACCTTTAACATCAAGTCCAACCGTTAACACAGCACTGCCAGGTCACCACTAAACTATGTCCCTCAGCACTACAAATACACCACATCCCCTCCAGGGATGGGGACTCCACCACTGCCCTGGGCAGCCTGGGCCAGGCCTTGACAACCCTTTTGGGGAAGGTGGTTTTCCTCATGTCCAACCTAAACCTCCCCTGGCACAACTAGAGGCCATTTCCTCTTGTCCTATCATTTGTTCCTTGGGAGAACTGACCCCCACCTGGCTCCAGCCTCCTTTCAGGGAGTTGTCAAGAGCAAGAAGGTCTCCCCTGAGCCTCCTTTTCTCCAGGCTGAACAACCCCTGTTCCCTCAGCTGCTCCTCACAACACTTGTGCTCTAGACCCTTCCCCAGCTTTGCTGCCCTTCTTTGGACGTGCTCCAGCATCTCAATGTCCTTCTTGGAGTGAGGGGTTATTTTCTGAATGTTATCCCAGGAGTGATGGTCAATACATTCATCTTTTTTAATTTGCTCAGGGTTAGTGTCTTACCAGGATTATTCCAAACTTAAAAGCCAAACTTGGGAATAATAAAGTGCTTAAATTACTGGGGTTTGATGGTCCTCCTCAAGTAGATAAGTTCATCTTTGCAGCATATATGTGGCCTCTACTCCAGTTCATCCCAAGGATTGCCTGATTTCACTCCCAGCAAATTTTTCTTGCTGTTAGATTGCAACACCAGGGTAGGGGCTGCAATATCTGTGGCATGCTGAGGGAGAAATGTGGTGCAGTCTGGCTTTAAGCAGAGACTGCAACTCCTGCCTGCTCTGGAGACATGCCCAGAGTCCCCTGTAAGGGGTGAGGGAGGGTTGCTCTGGAGATGCACAATGCTGCTTGTGCTTTAGGACAGATTTACACATAGGGTGGCTGGAGACAGACTGCCCTGCAGCACCACTTGTTTGGGTTTGCAGATTTCCAAGTGTTCTAGTTAAACAACTATTCCTTTATTCAAGGAAACCTGGCTTCAGGCTTTCCCAGTTGAAATTCCAGATTCCCATAGAAATCTGGAAGTCTGGGGGTGTTTCAAGCTGACATTTGTGCTTTGTGGTGCCTTCGTTCAGAGCTGTTAGATGCTACATACAAAGCAAATACTAAAGTAAAACAAATCTCAGGCAAGGATTCGCCTTTAATTTTGTTTACAGGATCAGAAATAAAGACCAGACTCCAGCCTTTCATCCTGTTGCCATTACCCAGGCCCAGAATAAATAGCCTGTTAAGGTATCAGAATAACTTGCAGCTTTCCAGGGGGTGCAGCTTGCTTCATTCAAGTCTCACCTACCAAATGTTTGGGCCAGGCCAGCTCCATTCTATTCTTATTTTTTTTTTTTTTAGCATTCTATGAACTTTCTAGGAAAAAAAAGTTTCCTGTTACAAGGTCCTGTGACCAAATATAGTTCTAACTCCTACACCAACACCACTTTTGATGTGCTGTTCAAAGCAGATCCATCGAAGCAGGATATTGTTAATGAAACTCAGGAGAAATAAGAGGTCAAGTGACGTGAGTGAAGAGACCTCTCAGTCTCTTTGGAGCTCCCACTCAAAGCCAAGAGGAGTTTGTCCTGACAAAGCCACTAGTTTTAACTTTGGAGATTCTTTGAACCAGAAAGAAATGCTTCATGCTAGTGGGTTGCATAAAGACTTATCCCCATATTTCCAGTGCTCACAAACACATGCAGGGACAACTCCTGTCTTTTTATTTATATACTCTGCCATCAAATCAAATAAACCCCAAGCTGGTGTATTTAAACCTTTGGTGTCCTCCAGACTTGTGGCAGCATTTTAGCATGTCAGTAGCAGAATCATTTGTAATGTGAAATGAATTGTCCTTGTTTATATTTGTCACGTAATAAAAGCTTAAATTGGACAGTCCTTGCAGTAATACAAAGTCTCTCATTTGGGCAGTAGGAAAATTCAGTGAATTTAGAAGAACTTCAGCTGGTAAAAAATAATTCTTCCAGTTTCACCTGGCAGCCTTTGGAGAGAGTGTGCAGATATATGGTGCCTGTGACTTCATACAGAGGTGAATACCAGTCAGTACCTCAGTCCTAGACTTCTCTTGTTGTTTTTAGGTTCAAAATTATGTTCAGTTTTGGGCCCCTCGCTCCACGAAGGACATTGAGGGGCTGGGGTGTGTCTAGAGAAGGGCAACAAAGCTGGGGAAGGGTCTAGAGCACAAGTCTTGTGAGGAGCAGCTGAGGGACCTGGGGTTGTTGAGCCTGGAGAAAGGAGGCTCAGGGGAGACCTTCTTGCTCTCAACTCCCTGGAAGGAGGTTGGAGCCAGGCGGTGGTTGGTCTCTTTTCCCAAGGAACAAGTGAACTTCCCAAGGAAGTTGTGCCTAGGGGAGGTTTAGGTTGGACATTAGGAAAAATGTCTTCCCTGAAAGGGTTGTCAAGACCTGGCTGCCCAGGGCAGTGGTAGAATCACCATCCCTGGAGGGGTAGATGTGATGCTGAGGGACATGGTTTAGTGGTGAGCTGGCAGTGCTGGGTTAATGGTTGCTTTTGATGATCACAAAAGTCTCTTCCAACCAAAATGATTCAATGGGTCTATGATGCATCACTTCTGAATGGAGTCCAAGGTATTTAATGTGATGAAGAGGAGGTGGTGGTATGTAAGGGTTTACACAGGAGGGCAGCCAGCCAGGGCTATCTTTACCTAAGGAACCTTCTATTTCTAGTATCTGCTGGAGTTTTGTAGTTTTGTTTGTTGCTTCTTTTTTTTCCCCCAGAGAGAAATCCATCATATCACTCTTGTGCATGTNCTGTGCTCCTGAAGCAGTTATCACTTGACTCAAGTGGGATGCAAAAAAGGTTGGTAATAAAGATGCTTGGGGGTTTCATTTGTAGCCAAGAAAGGGAGCTCAGTTGTCCTGGGCTGGTGCAGGTTTCCTGTGCTTTGACAGTAAGGTTTTCTGTTTTGACAGGATCCAAACATTTCGTTTTTCTGCTGCTTTGCCTTTTTCATAGCAAATTAGAATCATAGTTATTTAGGTTGGAAAAGACCTTTAACATCAAGTCCAACCGTTAACACAGCACTGCCAGGTCACCACTAAACTATGTCCCTCAGCACTACAAATACACCACATCCCCTCCAGGGATGGGGACTCCACCACTGCCCTGGGCAGCCTGGGCCAGGCCTTGACAACCCTTTTGGGGAAGGTGGTTTTCCTCATGTCCAACCTAAACCTCCCCTGGCACAACTAGAGGCCATTTCCTCTTGTCCTATCATTTGTTCCTTGGGAGAACTGACCCCCACCTGGCTCCAGCCTCCTTTCAGGGAGTTGTCAAGAGCAAGAAGGTCTCCCCTGAGCCTCCTTTTCTCCAGGCTGAACAACCCCTGTTCCCTCAGCTGCTCCTCACAACACTTGTGCTCTAGACCCTTCCCCAGCTTTGCTGCCCTTCTTTGGACGTGCTCCAGCATCTCAATGTCCTTCTTGGAGTGAGGGGTTATTTTCTGAATGTTATCCCAGGAGTGATGGTCAATACATTCATCTTTTTTAATTTGCTCAGGGTTAGTGTCTTACCAGGATTATTCCAAACTTAAAAGCCAAACTTGGGAATAATAAAGTGCTTAAATTACTGGGGTTTGATGGTCCTCCTCAAGTAGATAAGTTCATCTTTGCAGCATATATGTGGCCTCTACTCCAGTTCATCCCAAGGATTGCCTGATTTCACTCCCAGCAAATTTTTCTTGCTGTTAGATTGCAACACCAGGGTAGGGGCTGCAATATCTGTGGCATGCTGAGGGAGAAATGTGGTGCAGTCTGGCTTTAAGCAGAGACTGCAACTCCTGCCTGCTCTGGAGACATGCCCAGAGTCCCCTGTAAGGGGTGAGGGAGGGTTGCTCTGGAGATGCACAATGCTGCTTGTGCTTTAGGACAGATTTACACATAGGGTGGCTGGAGACAGACTGCCCTGCAGCACCACTTGTTTGGGTTTGCAGATTTCCAAGTGTTCTAGTTAAACAACTATTCCTTTATTCAAGGAAACCTGGCTTCAGGCTTTCCCAGTTGAAATTCCAGATTCCCATAGAAATCTGGAAGTCTGGGGGTGTTTCAAGCTGACATTTGTGCTTTGTGGTGCCTTCGTTCAGAGCTGTTAGATGCTACATACAAAGCAAATACTAAAGTAAAACAAATCTCAGGCAAGGATTCGCCTTTAATTTTGTTTACAGGATCAGAAATAAAGACCAGACTCCAGCCTTTCATCCTGTTGCCATTACCCAGGCCCAGAATAAATAGCCTGTTAAGGTATCAGAATAACTTGCAGCTTTCCAGGGGGTGCAGCTTGCTTCATTCAAGTCTCACCTACCAAATGTTTGGGCCAGGCCAGCTCCATTCTATTCTTATTTTTTTTTTTTTTAGCATTCTATGAACTTTCTAGGAAAAAAAAGTTTCCTGTTACAAGGTCCTGTGACCAAATATAGTTCTAACTCCTACACCAACACCACTTTTGATGTGCTGTTCAAAGCAGATCCATCGAAGCAGGATATTGTTAATGAAACTCAGGAGAAATAAGAGGTCAAGTGACGTGAGTGAAGAGACCTCTCAGTCTCTTTGGAGCTCCCACTCAAAGCCAAGAGGAGTTTGTCCTGACAAAGCCACTAGTTTTAACTTTGGAGATTCTTTGAACCAGAAAGAAATGCTTCATGCTAGTGGGTTGCATAAAGACTTATCCCCATATTTCCAGTGCTCACAAACACATGCAGGGACAACTCCTGTCTTTTTATTTATATACTCTGCCATCAAATCAAATAAACCCCAAGCTGGTGTATTTAAACCTTTGGTGTCCTCCAGACTTGTGGCAGCATTTTAGCATGTCAGTAGCAGAATCATTTGTAATGTGAAATGAATTGTCCTTGTTTATATTTGTCACGTAATAAAAGCTTAAATTGGACAGTCCTTGCAGTAATACAAAGTCTCTCATTTGGGCAGTAGGAAAATTCAGTGAATTTAGAAGAACTTCAGCTGGTAAAAAATAATTCTTCCAGTTTCACCTGGCAGCCTTTGGAGAGAGTGTGCAGATATATGGTGCCTGTGACTTCATACAGAGGTGAATACCAGTCAGTACCTCAGTCCTAGACTTCTCTTGTTGTTTTTAGGTTCAAAATTATGTTCAGTTTTGGGCCCCTCGCTCCAAGAAGGACATTGAGGGGCTGGAGTGTGTCTAGAGAAGGGCAACAAAGCTGGGGAAGGGTCTAGAGCACAAGTCTTGTGAGGAGCAGCTGAGGGACCTGGGGTTGTTGAGCCTGGAGAAAGGAGGCTCAGGGGAGACCTTCTTGCTCTCAACTCCCTGGAAGGAGGTTGGAGCCAGGCGGTGGTTGGTCTCTTTTCCCAAGGAACAAGTGAACTTCCCAAGGAAGTTGTGCCTAGGGGAGGTTTAGGTTGGACATTAGGAAAAATGTCTTCCCTGAAAGGGTTGTCAAGACCTGGCTGCCCAGGGCAGTGGTAGAATCACCATCCCTGGAGGGGTAGATGTGATGCTGAGGGACATGGTTTAGTGGTGAGCTGGCAGTGCTGGGTTAATGGTTGCTTTTGATGATCACAAAAGTCTCTTCCAACCAAAATGATTCAATGGGTCTATGATGCATCACTTCTGAATGGAGTCCAAGGTATTTAATGTGATGAAGAGGAGGTGGTGGTATGTAAGGGTTTACACAGGAGGGCAGCCAGCCAGGGCTATCTTTACCTAAGGAACCTTCTATTTCTAGTATCTGCTGGAGTTTTGTAGTTTTGTTTGTTGCTTCTTTTTTTTCCCCCAGAGAGAAATCCATCATATCACTCTTGTGCATGTGGCTCCCTGCTTGTAGCAGACTTCCCACCCTTCCCTAACTGAGATAATGCCAGCCTGCAAAATGCCACAAGTGTTTCACAAAACTTATGCCCCAGACTTTTTATATGGGAGTCACACATGTGAGACTCTTATCTGGAGGAGCTGCTGCCCACATGTGGGATGTCTACCCTGTGTATTTAGTAGGACCTGACCCACTGGGCTGAATTCCCCTCTTCTGCAAGGTTTTCACCAGCTGTATCTGTCCTAGTTTCAGATTGGTGCCACTAAAATGGACATCTGCCTGAGGAGGAGATGATGATCTGAGCTGATGAGGAGAGCTACATGCAAAGGAACCTCTCTGTACCCAACAGCAGTGACCTGTCCTACGTGCTCTTAATGGAACATATTGTGGGAAGCCATTTACTGATGCTGTTACACCCTCGTGTTCACCAGGATTGGAAACCAGAGGTAAGGAAGGTGGCTGTGTCTGAAAATCTCACTTCACATGGCCCACCCAACCATGTGGTTTGTCTGTCCACCTCTCACATTCAATAGCCTTAACCTGCTTGTCAGTGTGGGGACCACCAGTGGTGATGGAGAGATGTGATCATAGAATCACAGAATCAGAGAATGGTGGGGATTGGAAGGGACCTCTGGAGATCATCTAGTCCAACCCCCCTGCTCCAGCAGGGTCACCCAGAGCAGGTTGCCCAGGATCACATCCAGGTGGGTTTGGAATCTCTCCAGAGAAGGAGACTCCACAACCTCTCTGGGAAGCCTGGACCAGGCTCTGACACCCTCACATCAAAGAAGTTTTTCTTTATGTTCAGACGGAACCTCCTGGGTTCCACTTTGTGCCCACTGCCCCTTGTCCTGTCGCAGGGAACCACTGAAAAGAGCCTGGCCCCATCTTCTTGACACCCCCCTCCTTCTATTGATCAGCATTGATCAGATCCTCTCCCAATTTTCTCTTCTCCAGGCTAAATAGCCCTAGAGCTCTCAGCCTTTCCTCATCACAGAGGTGCTCCAGTCCCTTAATCATCCTTGTAGCCTCCTTTGGACTCTCTCCAGTAGTGTCTTGTCTCTCTTGAACTGTGGAGCCCAGAACTGGACACAGTACTCCAGCTGTGGCCTCACTAGGACAGAGTAGAGGGGGAGGAGAACCTCCCTTGACCTGCTGGTCACACTTTTCTTAATGCACTCAAGGAGACCATTGGCCTTCTTGACCACAAGAGCACATTGCTGGCTCATGGTGAACTTCTTGTCCCCCAGGAATCCCAGATATTTCTCTGAGGAGGTGCTTTCCAGCAGGTCAGCCCCTCACCTGTCCTGGTGCAGGGGGTTATTCCTCCCCAGGTGCAGGACTCTACACTTGCCCTTGTTGAACTTCATGAGGTTGCCCTCCACTACTCTCCAGCCTGTCCAGGTCCCACTGAATGGCAGCACAGACCTCCAGTGTATCAGCCACTCCTCCCAGATTTTGTATCATCAGCACCCTTGCTGAGGGTCCACTCTTTTCTTCCATCCATCCCATTGATGAGTATATTGAACATCTTGACAAATATGTTTTTTGTGTAGCCACAAACCCAGAGCACTCCTGTGGTGCTCACTGCTCCTTGCTGCTTCTGATGTCCAGAAGTGACTCTGCAGAGGCCACTTGCAGGTTTTTCAGGTCTCTCCAGCAAAGTTATCCAGAAATGGGAGAACTTCAGCCTCACTAAGTTTGACTTTCTCTCAAAGTCTTGTATCTAGTGGAAATACCTTGGCACGGGCACTGTGTCAGCCGTGTGGGCTGTCAGCCTGGCAACATACATAATGTGTGCCCTGAAACCTCAGTCCCACTATTTCCTTGTAACCTGAACTTATAATTTCTGCTGAGGGAGACTAAATTGAGAGAAGCCTGTGGTATCCTTCAGGGAAGAAAAGGAACATTTTGGAAAAACTGAGCTGGCCCCAGCCTGTTGAACGTCCAGTACATGCTTGCTGATGGGAAGATAGTATGTGGGATATACTCTGTGGGGACTCTCTCCCTTCTTCCCACTCCTTTGGCTCCATGTCCTTTGCTAGCAATTTCCATGGCTGTCATCCTGGTGATGTTCTTGTCAAATTTCTCCCTTGGCTAGTGGACATGGTCATCAGACTCACCAAGCAAAAATCTTCCCCTGGTTTGGCTCAGGACTTAACTGGTGACCATTCCCAGCCCTCCCCCAGCCCCTGCGTGGATTTCTGTGCCCCTGGATGCCTCTGGCTCTTTCAAACTTAGGAGCAACTCAGGTCCAAGGAGCTTCCCTTTCCTCCAAATGACTCATGGCCTAGGTGGAGAGAGGCCCTTTCTTCCACAAGGCTCCCAAGGACATTGGACATGTTGCAAAAAAAGAGGCGAAAGTCATTTGGAAATTACTGTATTGTTGGCATAAAATGTAAAAGGAATTGCAAAGTGGGGGCTTTGCTGTTCCCAAGGGAACAGCAAACTGGCTCAATGTCCATCCCTCCCACCTCTCTCTGGACAGCCTGACTCACCCTGTGTGGCTGCTTTTCTCTTTCCATCAGCTGCAGAGTCCTGTGTGTCTAGCTTTGGTGGACATTTAACTCGTAGGATCTTTGCAAGATACTAAGATTATCCTAATTTCTCTTTTCAGAGGAGTTTGGTGAACTTCCTTGGCAAGTTTTTAGATAGTGTGTCAAAAGAGCATTCAGAAATACTGAACTGTAGCCTCAGCTACATGCATAGAGAAGTGAAGAGCAGTAGGAGCTTTCCTGGGCTCTTTTCAGGCTCCTGATCACAATGGGTGAGGATGGAAAGAAAATAACCACTGCTGGGGTGGATGAACAGAAAATGAGCATCCAGGGACACTGGACATCTCTAGTCCCACTCTGCAGGGTTGGAGCATAGGGAGAGGCTCCTCTGGTCTGTGAAACTCCAGACTTAGAAGTTCTCAGTTGCATTGCAAAACCTCTGTTACAGCTGTGGAAAGTCCCAGAAGTGCAAATATATTCACCTCTTATGGGTCTCATCACTGACAAGGCAGGATAAAGTGACTTTACTTCCCTGGGACCTTCCCTGGTGCTTTAAAACAGTGCAAGAATAGAGTAAAACTTGTAAAAAATATTGTTTTAAGCCAAGCACAATTATCTGGGCACACATGAATGGTGCTTGCAAATTTTGGTTACTGCTGTGTGTATGTGAAGGCAGAGTTTAATCCAATTTAAAGGATGCTGAGTGAGAGGGGGGCTGATTTTAACAGGGATACTTTCCCCATAATTTTTTGTACCTCTGTGACCGCACATCCCGATTTACTTAAAGCTCAGCCCTCCCCACAGCCATTACATCATGGACTTACTATCTCTGCCTGGGAAAAGAAACACTTTTTAGGAAAAAAAAAGAAAAGGGAGAACTGAAAGAGGAAGTGTTTGAAGGAGTTCAGAAAGCCTCAGATTCCTCTAGGGTCCCCAGCTGTGCTGTGTGTTGTCCCAGCTGAATGCCAGATATTTCCGCTCCACATTGGTGCATTCAAGGAGAAATCAAAGGGGGTGTCCTGGGTGTGCTGTGGGCCAAGTGTGTGTGTCCTATGTCAAAACAGCCCTCATCCCTAAGGATACAGCCCCCATCCCTAAGGATACAGCCCCCATCCCTAAGGATACAGCCCTCATCCCTAAGGATACAGCCCTTTCTTCTTCCCTCCTTAAAGGGCTGGGGCTGAACATGAGCTCTCTGCAGCTCACTCTGGCTACCTGACTGTCAGAGTGTAAAGTGATAGACCAGTCTTCAGGTGCTTCATGGTCACTGGTCCAGTGGCCTGGAAACTGCATCCTCTGCCCAACAATTTCTGGTCATCATAGAATCATTTTGGTTGGAAGAGACCTTCAAGATCATCAGGTGAAACCGTTAACCCAGCACTGCCAAGTCAACCACTAAACTATGTCTCAGCACCACATCTACACAGCTTTTAAACCCTTCCAGGGATGGTGATTCTACCCTGGGCAGTCTCCTCCAGGTCTTGACAATCCTTTCAGGGAAGAAATTGTTCCTCATGTCCAACCTAAACCTCCCCTGACACGACTTGAGGCTGTTTCCTCTTGTCCTATTGCTTATTCCTTGGAAGAAGAGACCAACCCCCACCTGACTCCAAACTCCTTTCAGGGAGTTGTCAAGAGCCCCCCTGAGCCTCCTTTTCTCCAGCCTCAACAACCCCAGGTCCTTCAGCTGCTCCTCACATGATTCTTGTTCTAGGCCCTTCCCCATCTTTGTTGCCCTTCTTTGGACATGCTCCAGCACCTCAATGCCCTTCTTGAAGTGAGGGGCCCAAAACTGCCCCCTGGGTTTGAGGTGTAGCCTCACCAGGGACAAGTCCAGGGGGATGATCTCTGCCCTAGTCCTGGCCACACTAGTGCTGACAAAAGCCAGGATGCTGGTGGCTTTCTTGGCCACGTGGGCACACACTTGCTGTTGACCCTCTTCCCCCAGCTGTTGACCAACACCCACTGGTCCTTTTCCACTGGGCAGTTTTCCAGCTACTCCTTCCCAAGCCTGGAGTGGGGGGTTGTGACCCAAGAGCAGGCCCCATGGTGCAGCAATCTTTCCTTCCCTGTTGAGGGGAAGAAGAGCAGTACTTCTCTGATGGCCTCATCTCATCATGTGTCCTGTTGCAACCACTATTCACCAATGTCACTGGTGCTCGGCCACCCGTCAGCACATGCCTCCAAACCAGTGATGTTGGTGCAGGCCTGGGTGACAACTAATCCAATGTGGTGGGAAAGCTCTGACAGATATGCTGCCTATGGGGCTGGTTTATTGGTTTTGGTGAGTCCTATCTGCAAGCAGAAACCCTTGTCACAGTCTCCCTTTCCTCATGCCCCTGATGAAACTCATGGCACCGATGATGGAGTTGTGACCATGCATCAGAGCAGAGTGGGACCATGTTCTACAGCACCCTCAGCAGGCAAAGCTGGCTGGGGGCTCTGCAGGGTAGCAAGTTCTGTCCATCCCCATGGTAGCATCACTACAGGAGCATTTCAAAGCAATATCTGATTGCCTCCTTCATGAAGATGCAGGGGGCTGGGCTGGCCTACAATGGTCATGCACATGGTTTACCTGGTTCTTATATCTTTCTGTTCAGAGCTGCTGCAGCTGGCATTCAAATGTTCCCCCTGCTGCTGTGTTATTGATTGTCCTTCAGTCTTCAGTGGGATGGGTGGGTTTGTGTCCAGGATGAGGGACTACTTCTCTGTACACTGTGCCTTGTGATTGCTTGCTTAGAGATGTTCTGCAGCTCAGGTCGAAGCCACGTCACTTACCAGCTAGTAAATAATTCACAGCAAGGTTTCACATCTTCACAGCAATTGTTTACTCTAAACTATGAAGAAGATTGTTCCAAAATCTGCCTTTCTGTTTGTAACAGCTCTAAGTGTAAAGGGCACAGAGATGTGCTGAGAATTGAAAGCACTGTAGGCAGCGGCGTGTGTTGTGCAAGGGCTCTGTCCCTCACCAGTGTCAAATTGCATGAATCAACGTTGGCCAGAAGAAATGAAATAACAGCTCACTTCCTAAAATGGAAATATCCCCATATGCTGTTCCTGGCTGAGGATTGCTCCCAGGGGCAAGATCAGCAAGGGGATGGTAGTGGCTGCAGCTTGCCCCTCACCACTGCTGGCCCCCATGAAGGGAAGGAGAACACCACTATCTGCCATACATCTGACAAGCAACAGGGGACTTTGCACCCTAGGAAATCCCCTTCATTTACCTGAGACTGCCAGTAGAGCCACTTTAACCTAACTAGCATATCTTTCTTGAAAATAAGCTCCTATTCTCTGAGACCCAACCTCTGCTGGTTAGCCTGTTAGTGCTCGTGTCCTTCCAATAGTTTCTAGGGTTTGAATGTTTGGGGCATGTTGTTAGCACAGTTTAAAATTAAACCCCTATACTGGGAGTTTATTTGCATGGCTTAGCAGCAAAAGTCTGTTCTTCAATGGTGGAGAGCAGTCAAGGGTGAGGAAAATGACTGATAGACAACAGTGGAGGAAACCCAAATATACCATGGAGCTCCTCATCCTGGGAATGATCCACCAGGGCCAGAGGAGCAACTAGCCTGTCTCTCTGCTTGGGATCCCGAGATGGGAGGTCTTTTTGGGTCTTGGTTTCAACTACTCTCAGCATTTTTAGCCCTGCCCTGAAGTTGGGCAGCCTGACCTACCTGAAGTTTGAGGTGCTGGTCATGTTCTGCTGTCAACGTTTTTCCCTCTTGTTTTTTCCTTAGATGGCTGCAGCAGGAGTGTGTCGTGAAGATATTTGCAGATAAGGTATTTAGCCAGGGACCATATTTGTTTAGCAGTAGCTCCAGACACTAGTTCCTTCCAGATGTCCTTGAAGCTGGCAGAGTGTCTTGCCCACAGCTATCTATCAACTGTGCAGTCTCTGCCTTCCCAGAGTTTGCAGACAGAATTTCTCCTGATGTTGCTTCCAATGAATCTGAGCATTTTTATTCATTTAAGGACTACAGTCTTGAACTGCTTGCCCTTCTATATGAAGTTCCCCATAGTTTAACCATTTGACTAATGCAAGCTCTCTTTTTGTAGACAACTTCTCTCCACATTCATTCTCCCATTGCAGCAATGCCCAGCCTCTCCCCTCTCCAAAATTTCCTCTCTTCCATGCATTTTCTTTCTAAGAGCTCCTTGCAAACCTGTTGTCTTGGCTTTCTGGAGCCCTTTGGCAAAGCTCATCTCTTTTGTGCTGCATCATGTGGAGTTTCACTGCTGTCTAGCTCAGCTTGGCATGTCATCTGTGCTGTCACCTCAGCTCTCAGCCCTGCTGTGGTCTGCTTTGTGCCACCCACCTCTTACATCTTACAGAATGGTAGAGGTTGGAAGGGACCGCTGGAGATCATCTCATCCAATCCCCCTGCTAAAGCAGGGTCACCCAGAGCAGGTTGCCCAGGATCATGTCCAGGTGGGTTTGGAATCTCTCCAGAGGAGGAGACTCCACGACCTCTCTGGGCAGCCTGGGCCAGGCTCTGGCACCCTCACAGGAGAGAAAAGAAAGTAAAGATATCCACACACACATATATAAAGTCAGTGTGGTTCTTCAGCAGAAAAAAAGGGGTAAAGTCTTTCCCTGATTCATATGGTGGAACTTTGCAGCCTGATCTTCCAGCATGAGGACCTGGCCAAGCTGGGCATGAAGCTGGAGGGTGGAGGAGTGAGGTTTACTGTTAGGACACCTGAATTTTAGCTGTCCTTGCTCCATGGCAGACCTCAGCACACTTTGAGCACTAACTGCAGCAGAAACTGCTTCAGATGGTGTCAAACTAGGGATTTTTTTGCTTTAAAAACAAGAGAAGAATTTAATGGGTTTTTCTTTTGCTTTGTTTTTATTCTTTCAGAAATAATAAAAAAAAAAAAGAGAGTGAAAGCTGTAGTGGTCACTAGGATTGTGGAGCTGCCCACTTTTAATATACAGCTCACCAGGCTGTGGTCTGCCCTGAAATCCCAGCTCATGGAGAGTTTCCAGTCCTCCTGGAGAAGGATTCACAGGTAAGCCTCAGTATGAAACCATTAAAACCCACGATACTAAGTAAAACAAACACGACACCAATTTTTCTTTAAAAATCCCAGCTTGTTAGGCAACATCAGGATTTTCCTGAGATTTGACTCAATATTTTGGGAGGTCTGCAGCCAGAGATGAAAGCACAGCTTCCTGAGGGGCAGTGGCAAGGCTGGGGCAGGAAAGTGGGGGGAGATGAGGTCTCCAGCATGGGCTGCTATGGGGAGGAAGGTTCATTTCCATCTCCTTGAGGCAGAATTCGGCTCTTGCGTGCTTGGGAAATACTTGATAACACAAACTTCCTTCCAAAGTCCTCACCTTGGGGGGTTTTACTATTTGCTCGTTGGCTTGAAAGCTTAAGGTTTTTGGAATTAGAGGTTCCTTTTATTTAACTGAGAAGGTGGTGGTGTGGCTGGTGTTCTTTTGCTAGGGTAAGTTCCTAGGGTGAACATCTCTCTAGCTCGTTAGCTCTGGGCTGGGTTTCAGTCCATCAAATGGGGTTGTTTTCCTTTCTGTCCTCTTTGGCCCAGGAGGGACATGGGCCATGACTAAACTTTTCTGGCTTCGGTGCCAGTGCAATCATGTGAGAGGTTCAGGGGCTGAAGAAAATGCTGAAGCATCACATCAGAAATAGGAGAGGTTCTTGCACATCAGGCTGCAGATGAAATCAAGCGGCCTCTGGCAGAAATCAGGCAAAAGCTGCTTCTCTTTGGCAGGCCAAAAGCCATCTGACACTTCCCAGCACTGCTCAGAAGTAGCAGCAAGAGCAAAGGGCACTTTGCAGCCTTTCTCCTGGGCTGGTCCAAAAACCTCAGCCCATTGCCAGGGGGTGGGAGCCCTCAGAGATGTAGATGGTCGGTTGTTTAAGGACTGGTGCCACATGGGCTCAGGAAATGTTTATTATTTTGAAGGTGCCCAAGCTAGCTTGCTGTTGTCTCAAAGCTGCTTGGTCAACAACCTCTGTGAGCTGGGTCCAACAGGAACAGTTAGTCCAGGAGCTCCCAGCTGGTGTCTAGCACAGCGCAGGCTGGGAGACTTCAGTAGCAACCTGAAAATTAAGAAAAGGCTGATATCAATAGTGAAATCATAGAGATATCAAAGTAGATACTTCACTTTTGCATTATGTAGTAACTAGAGATAATGTGCCATCCAGAGGGACCTGGACAAGCTGGAGAAGTGGGCCCATGTGAACCTCATAAGGTTCAACAAGGCCAAGTGCAAGGTCCTGCACCTGGGTTGAGGGAACCAATATCAGATACAGGCTAGGGGATGAAGTGGTTGAAAGAAGCCCTGCAGAGAAGGACCTGGGGGTTCTGATGAGTGAAAAGCTGGACATGAGCAGGCAATGTGGGCTTGTAGCCCAGAAGCCAATCCCATCCTGGGCTGCATCCAGAGCAGGGTGGACAGCAGGGCCAGGGAGGGGATCCTGCCCCTCTGCTCTGCTCGGGGGAGACCCCCCTGCAGTGCTGGGGCCAGCTCTGGAGTCCTCAGCACAGGAGAGACATGGACCTGTTGAAGCAGGGCCAGAGGAGGTCACAGCAATGATGTGAGGTCTGGAACCCCTCTGGTGTGAGGCCAGGCTGAGAGAATTGGGGTTGTTCAGCCTGGAGAAGAGAAGGCTCCAGGGAGACCTTCTTGTGACCTTTCAGTACTTAAAGGCAGCCTGTAAGAAAGTTGGGGACAGACTATTTAGCAGGGCCTGTTGTGACAGGACAAGAGGTGATGGTTTTATCCTCTCTCTTAAGAGAGAAGGAAGAAATTTTTTATGCTGAGGGTGGTGAGACCCTGTCCCAGGTTTCCCAGAGAGGTGGTCAATGCCCCATCCCTGGAAACGTTCTGGGTGAGGCTGGACTGGGCTCTGAGCAACTTGCTCTACTTGAAGATGTCCCTGCTCCCTACAGGGGGCTTGGACTAGATGACCAAGCCAAGAACTGTTTTTGGTGGGGTTTTTTTTGGTGAATATTTTGTACTAGGTAAATAGACCACTTAATAAAATCAATAATCTTAAAAGAAAAGGAAGTGAAAAATGCACCTGAACCATAAGGTGCTGCAAAACCAGTTAGTGCATAAGGTATTAGTGCTTTAAGCAAGGACTTGACATTGCTGCACTGGTGGAGGGTGGCAGAGCACGAGGCAAGGATCTTTACATCCCTCCAAAAGCCTCTGTGACAGACAAGGAGAGAGGAGCATCCTCTTCTGCCAAGAGCTCAGAGGCCGCCCGAGTGGGTCTGAGCAGAGGTGCAGAGCCACGTGGAGGAGACACCGTGTGCTTAGATCAAGTTGGACTTAAAAATCTTGCTTTTTGCTCTTCTCCTTCTCTTTTTGTCCCCTCTCTGAGCACAAGAGGCTGATCCTTCACCACTGAGGATTGTGCCAGCAGGAAGGCAAAGGGCAACACACGAACCCCGACACGTGAGCACCGTTGTTATTGTCTTCACTTGGTGAGACAAACTGTTAAAAGCCTTAAGTGAAAAGCATCTCTAGGGAGTGGCTTTCAGCCAGCACATAAATCAAAAAGTTCACCTAACTTTTTCCCTCTCGTTTGTGCCAGTGTTTTAATTCTGTTTGATTTGGCAGCTCGTGCTCTTTTTCAGAATATTAAAGAGCTGAATTAAATAATTGAATCTTTTCCTTTGCAAACGTCATTCCCTGACTCGTCACCAAGTTTGTACCAGGATAGGGACCTGCTACCTCTTTTGGCAACAAAAATACCCAGCAAAAGGCAGGCTGGCTTCTTGGTGACCTACCTGGCCAACTGGCACGTATTTCCCTGCCCTACAAGTGCTTGAGGGGGATGTACCCCAGATTTGGGGGTCCCAAATCTGAGCAGAGGGATGAGGACCTCTGAGCAGGCCCTGGCATTGCCAGGGCAGTGTGTGTGGGCTGGGTGCAGGGGGCACGTACCAGGAATGGACTCCCCAAAGCATGTAGCAAGCTGACATTGATTGAATTTAATTTTTTTTTTAACGGACCACTTATTCCCTATAGTATTTCCATCTCATAATGGAGCTGTTCCTGAGGAACCTCTGTTTGAGGACTTCTCTGTAATGGTGGGACATCGCTGTCCCTTCCAGTGGCATGAGGAGCTCCCCCATTGCTCCCATGCCCACCCCTGCTCTGGCAGCACACAGCCTGCTCCAGCCAACCTCCTCCATGACCATCACCACCTCTCTAGGGTCTTTATTTTTTTATCCTTGCCAAAATAAGCTCAGGCTCCTGCCCGCAGGAATACGTGTGTTTTCATCGTGGCTGCTGTTTGATGATAGTGTAAGTGAAGATGAAGGGGCAGCTGCTGGGTGTGTAGGAAAGTGGGATGATAAAAAGAGGAGTCAGGATGGAGACTTTGGCTCTCATGGGGGTCAAAGTCTGACGTGTTTCAGTGGCACTTGTCAGCCCTGGCTTAGTGAGCAGCACCCACGTGGCTCCCAGGAGGATTTTAATGATTTTTTAGAGAACTTTATAGGACTGTTGTGCTCTGTTACACACCTGATAACATTAAATCTGGACCCAGCCAGCTTAAAGTCGATCCAAAAAACCAGACTGCAGCAGTATGAAACAGGATCTTTTGTGCTGGTGGGAAGGGAGGTCTGTGTTTAAGGTGATATTTAGACCTACAGTGATGGTTTCCAAGCCATGCCTTCAAAGTCCCCCTGCCAGGATGTGGTCATAGATGCTCTTCCCTAAAACGTCTGGATCTCCCCACTGTCAGTGTGAGCTGTAGGAAACAGTGATAGGACGAGGGGTAATGGGTTCAAACTGGAAGAGGGGAGATTTAGATTGGCAATTAGAAGGAAATTCTTCACTCTGAGGGTGGTGAAACACTGGACCAGGCTGCCCAGGGGAGTTGTGGATGCCCTATCCCTGAATGTGTTCAGGGCCAGGTTGGTTGGGGCCTTGAGCAACCTGCTCTAGTGGGAGGTGTCCCTGCCCATGGCAGGGGGGTTGGAACTAGATGACCTTTGAGGTCCCTTCCAACCCGTGCCATTCAATGAAACCCAGCTGCTTCTAGGGGTGCAGGTCTCTCTGCTTCCCAACCATGTTCCTTTTATTGCCTTTTGCCCACGTGCCAGCTCTCTGCTTTTTAGTCCCTCCTTGGGAGATGCCAGAGTCAGCCTGTGGTTGAGTTTCCAGGTTGCAGGGATGCATAAGCCCACCTCCCTCCTTGAGCCCTTTCAAAAAGGCTCTCAGCAGGGTGGCTGGTTGCATTTGCCAACCCCACCAAGGAGATGAAGCCTCCCAAAAGGAGGGGGTTGTGCAAGCTTGAGCTTTTCTGAAAATTAAGCAAGCAAGCAAGGATGTCTTTGGCTCCTTCAGCCTCAGCCTGGCCTCAGTAATACATCCCTGGCTGCCAGGGCTTACCTGCTGCTTATCTGTGCCTGTGCTGGGGAGATCTGAGCTTGGAGATCTTGCTCAGCATCACACCCTTCTCCTCAGGGTTTGGGCTTTTTCCTGCCCCTGTGAGAAGTAAGTGGTGTATTTAGGCTTTCACTATTTTTTTGGCTTTTGAGCTGTTGCATAGAAAAACTTGTTTTCTCCTGTCCGGGAGGGAGGATTAAGATTTTCAGCTTTGAATCAGTTGAGAAGTGGGACAGGGAGGTTTTTTTCCAGCTCAGCCCAGCAGCATGTGGTTACCTGCCAGTTTCACACCCCAAGTGGCTGCCAGGAAAGCTGGGCTCTCACGCCTGGCTTTTGTTTGCTGTGCAACATGGCCTGGACATTTCTTCTGAAAAATGACAGGGAAAATGGCCAAAATAACAAAGCTTTTGAGGACACGTTTTCAGCCTGGCAGTCAACCCTGCGTTGCTGGGAAGTGGAGGAGGGATTTTGGGTGAGCAAAAAGCTCTGCTGTGTCTTTTTATACCTCAAAATCCCCAGGAAATTGGAGGGGACAAAGTTAAAGCTGAAGTTTTCCCCGTGTTGAGGTATGACTAGGTTAAAATATTCCTAGAAAGCACTGAGGTTTTTTTAAGCCCAGCTTTGGGCAGGTGGTTCCTCTTGCAAGAAGGTGTTTGGCCGTCCCTATAAAACATAAGAAACCACATGGTGTGGGAAAGTCTTCTGCAGAAAATTATGTAAATGAAGTGAAGGAAAAAGATACTAATTGGAGGAAATTACTAGAAATTCTCTCTTGGATCAGCTGGTAGCAACCCCTGAGTTTCTGGAAAATGGCAAAGCCAAGGGCTCAGAGTGCTGGGTGGATTATTGGCTGATTTTTACTGTTTCCTGAGGATTAGCCACGTTGGTAGGGCTGCAGCAGGCATCCAGTGTGGGGCTGTATCAAAGCTCATTTAGCTTTGGTACCACTGGGAGGCTGTGAGCACAACGTGAGTTAAAAGAACCCCCACAAGTTGTTTTTGCAAGTGGTTTCCTGAAAGCAGCTTGTGCTCTACTGAGAAACTACTGGATAAGTGGTAGCCATCTGAATAGCTCAGGGTCCAACTAATGTCATTTTGGCTTTTTAATGAGAAGCAGCTTGGGGCTGTCCTGGAAAAGGGGCATCTCCTGCATTCCTGAGGTGCTGGACAGGGAGGTCTTGCTGCTCATGATTTATGGGGGGTGTGAATCTGTCTGAAGCTGCATCAGCTGCGTCTGGGCAGTGAGGAGGTTTCCTCCCCCTGAGCACTCATCCCTTTCCCAGCATTTGGACACCTCAAAGTTTCCCCAGATGCCAAGACCCCTGCAAGGACCAGTCTTTCCCAGCATTCGGACACTTGAAAACTTCCCCAGCTGCCAAGAGCCCTGCAAGGACCAGATTGTGGTTGGGTTCAAAATGTGCTGGGGCTTTGCTGCTGCCATTTCCCTCTGAAAAGTCAGTCTGTAAAAGCTGTAAGGATGCAGTTTTGGCTTGTGAGTGTCCAGCAGGACCTGGCCTTACAAAGAAGGTCATAAAATATTCCATTTTAAACAGAGAGTTCCTCCTCTTGTTCCCATCCCACCAAGGCTTCGCTCTCCCAGCTCTGAGGGGAGATGCTGACAGGGTTTCAGTGCTGCCTTAGGAACCCTTGAGTCTCCCCAGAGAGTCACTCAGCCTCTCTATATAGACCTTATTGTGCCTTTCCAGTACTTAAAGGGGGCCTACAGGAAAGCTGGGAAGGAACTACTTATCAGGGAGTGTAGTGATAGGATGAGGGGTAACAGTTTCAAATGAAAGAGGGAGATTTAGATTAGATGTTAGGAAGAAATTCTTCACTGTGGGGGTGGTGAGACACTGGCACAGGTTGCCCATGGGTGTTCTGGATGCCCCATCCCTGGATGTGTTCAAGACCAGGCTGGATGGGGCTTTGAGCAACCTGCTCTAGTGGGAAGTGTCCCTGCCCATAGCAGGGGGGTTGGAACTAGATGATCTTGAAGGTCCCTTCCAACCCAAACCATACTATGATTCTCTATATCAAAAAAAGTGTAAAGCCACCAGCTACAAATAAAAGGCCTTGAAAATGCTCTACCACCAATGGCATATTGTAAGAGGTGCTTGTGGCATGGTGAAAAACCCATTTTACAGCTCTTCTTCCCCTTGCCTTGCAGATGGATCTGAAATCAGAGCAGCCAATGTTGTCCTCTCCTACCAGGAGGGTAAGGACCACCATCACCAGCAGTGTTTCCCTGAGGCAAGTGTTGACTGGACACGGTGGACGACTCTGCATTGGAGACAGGTGAGGTGACCTCAGCAGAGGAGGGGTTAATGTATAGATGATGCTATGTAATCTCCAGTGTCAGCAGGTGGCACTCATACTACTTGCTCTCTGCGTGTCTATGACTGAAACCTGCTGGATTTCTGGCCCCAGAGCTGGGCAGGTGCCTGGAGATGGGAAGATCTCAGTCCCCAGAGCTGCTGCACTCACTGGAACTGGAGCTGTTGAGCTGTTTCTGCCTTCTGGTTCCTAGCAAGGTTGTTCAAATTTGACACAAGATGTCATTTACCCTGGGTCTAGGATAGTGCCAGTAAGAGCTGGGTGAGTTTTACTCTCCAACTTTTCAACACCGATTTATAACCCTAAGCAGTAGAACAATTATTTATCAAAGCTCTCCCAAGCCCAGGACATCTGAGCAGCTGAGGAAGGGCAGCCAGCCCCATCAGTGGAGCAGTGCACTTGCAGTGCAAATGTCCTGCTGCTGGCCTGCAGCCCACTAATTATGCCTAATTGCATTGCACTGCAGCCAGTTCATAAGGGAAAAGGCTCCTCACCAAGAAAAGGAGGTTCCCTGTCCAACACAGCCCTGTGAGGTCTCCAAGAGGTTCCTCTTCTCCCACTGATTGCTGTTGAATAGAGAAACAAGTTATTTTAGGCTCACAGGCTGGTTTCATGCTGGTGGACCTTGAGGTGTGACATGTAAAACCATGGCTGGCTCACAAAGCCTTCACTGCAGCTGGAGTCTGAGGGATGTGCCTGCCCCAAGACTTCATCCTGGTCTACAAAAGGCTTAGGAGATGCTAATGCAGCCCTTAGCATCTCCTGAACATGTGGTGTGGCTTGCTCCTTGTTTACAGCAAGCTTGTAAAAGGCCTAGTCCTAGTTTATGAACATGGCTCAGCAAACAAGTGTCTTATGAAGAAAGACTGAGGGACTTGGTGCTTGTTAGCCAAGAGAAGAGAAAACTGAGGAGGCGTCTTATTGATGCTTATAAATACTTAAAGGGATGTAAATACTGTCAGGATTATGGGGCCAGACTCTTTTCAGTAGTGCCCAGTAACAGGACAAGAGGTGACGGGCACAAACTTGAACATAGGAGGAAGTTCCCTCTAAACTTGAGGAGGAACTTCTTTCCTGTGAGGTTGGCAGAGCACTGGGCCAGGCTGCCCAGAGAGGTGGTTGAGTCTCCATCTCTGGAGACATTCAAAACCCACCTGAAAACTATCCTGTACAAGCTGGTCTGGCAGAGGGGTTGGACTATGTGGTCTCCAGAGGTCCTTTCCAATGCCTGTGATTCTGTCATTCTGTGACAGACAAGTCCTGGGTTTCTCTTATACATCTATATGTGCCACTCGTGGTCCTGAGGAGGGAAGGGCTGCATCTGTGGAGCCCAATGGTGTCATGTGGGACCATGCACATGGCAGCAAAGCTGCTGTTTCTGTTTGTATCTAACCTAAAACTCCCCTGCTGCAATTTAATTGCAGTCTAATTAATCTCTGCTCCTACGCAGAGAATCATTTACTGGTTTTACACGTGGACTGGGAATACACAGGAGGAAAAGAGTCAGGGTTTGTCCTTGGTTTTGAGGCTGAAGAAGTGGGTTTTAAACTCCTGTGAGCGTTGGGTGAGTGCAGAAGTGAACGTGCAGCTTCCTTGGGTCATGGTACCTGGTTCTCATCTTTAGGCTGATCATAGAATCATAGAATTGTCAGGGTTGGAAGGGACCTTAAAGATCATCTAGTCCCACCCCCCCTGCCATGGGCAGGGACACCTCCCACTAGAGCAGGTTACTCACAGCCCCATCCAGCCTGGCCTTCAACATTTCCAGGGATGGGGCTTCCACCTCCTCTCTGGGCAACTTGTGCCAGTGTCTCACCCCCCTCATGGGCAAGAACTTCTTCCTAACGTCCAATCTGAATCTCCTCTCCTCTAGTTTTGATCAATTTCCCCATGTCCTACCACGACCTGACATCCTATAAAGTCCCTCCCCAGCTTTCTTGTAGGCCCCCTTAAGATACTGGAAGGCCACAAGAAGGTCTCCCTGGAGCCTTCTCTTCTCCACACTGAACAACCCCAACTCTCTCAGTCTGTCCTCATAGAGAGATTCACATCTGTAATAGGAAATACATGCTGGCACCATCAAATCTTGAGGTCATCTCATCTTTTTCTGCATGAACACAAGACTTCCCCTGCAGCTCTTTTCCAGCAGATTTCCAGCTTGTGCAGGTCCCCAGCAGCCAGACTCCCACCACCTCTGGGCTGATTGCAAACAGGCCAATGCATTCGGTCGTGCATCTCCCTTCCCTGGTAGCTGGCTGATGCTCTCATATCACGCTTCTCATTCCTCCTTTTTGCTCTTCCAGAACATCTCCACTCCCTTCTCTATGTCCCCACCCTCCCATCTCTTGTTCTGGGTGTCCTGCTGTGACCCTATGCTGCACACAGGGTTTGGCTCTTCCCAGCCCTGGCACTGGCACATTTCAGGGGCTTCAAGCAGTGATGACAAACTGCTTGTGAATCCTTTTTTTCACCTCTGGCCCTGGGTGATGAGCTCTGAATCAAGATGTCCCTGTCAGACCCTCAGGCGGGGGCGAAAAATTGCCATAAGAAAGGTCACTACTAGAGAAGGATGGAAAACCCCATCCCAGTGGGGCTGGGTGTGCCAGTCACCCCATTTTAGGGTAGAATAACATCCCTCTGGGTGGTGCACAGAGGAGCAGACCCCCTGCTCCACGCCAAGCTCCTCACCACATGCCTCTGGTTCCCACACTAATGAGAAACAGCTTAAAACTCTCGAAACTTGCTCACTTTTCACACATTTTCAAGAGATTAGTGGGTCTGGATTCGCTGTCAGGAGGAAAGGTTCCTTCTCTTCCTTGCCTCATCAGTAAAATCACTTCCAGCAGCACAGGTGGGGTGGCTGTAGGACTTTTTAGGATGTCGGGTAGTGGTAGGACATGGAGAAATTGATCAAAACTAGAGGTGGGGAGATTCAGATTGGACGTTAGGAAGAAGTTCTTCACCAGGAGGGTGGTGAGACACTGGCACAAGTTGCCCAGAGAGGAGGTGGAAGCCCCATCCCTGGAAATGTTGAAGGCCAGGCTGGATGGGGCTGTGAGTAACCTGCTCTAGTGGGAGGTGTCCCTGCCCATGGCAGGGGGGTTGGAACTAGATGATCTTTAAGGTCCCTTCCAACCCTGACAATTCTATGATTCTAAACAAATCCTGACCTGTAGACGCTTTTATGATTCCCAGAGGATTGGTAAAGGCCAATGGCATTAGGTTAAAGAAGGCCAAGTGTTGGGTCCTGCACTTGGGTCACCCCCATGCAATGCTTCAGGCTTGGGGAAGAGTGGCTGGAAAGTGCCTGGTGGAAAAGGACCTGGGGGTGTTGGTCGACAGCCGGCTGAGGATGAGCCAGTGTGTGCCCAGGTGGCCAAGAAAACCACCAGCATCCTGGCTTGGATCAGCACTAGGATGGCCAGCAGGACAAAAGCAGGGATCATCCCCTTCAAATCCTGGGTCTAGTTTTGTGCCGCTCACTCCAAGAAGGACATTGAAGTGATGGAACAGAAGAGCAATGAAACTGATGAAGGCTCTAGAGCACAATTCTTATAACGAGTGGCTGAGTGATCTGGGATTGTTCAGCCTGGAAAAAAGAAGGCTCAGAGGAGACCTTCTCGCTCTTGACAACTCCCTGAAAGGAGGTTGGAGCCAGGGGGAGGTCAGTCTCTTCTCTCAAGGAAGAAGGGATAGGGCAAGAAGAAATGGCCTCATGTTGCACCAGGGGAGGTTTAGGTTGGACATGAGGAAAAATGTCTTCGTGAAAGGGCTGTCAAGGCCTGGCCCAGGCTGCCCAGGGCAGTGGGGGAGTCCCCATCCCTGGAGGGGTTTCAAAGCCATGTAGCTGTGGTGCTGAGGGACATGGGTTAGTGGTGACCTGGCAGTGCTGAGTTAACAGTTGGATTTGATGTTCTTAAAGGTCTCTTCCAACCAAAATGATTCTGTGATTCAATGATTCGATGGTTAAGAGGCTTTATCACTGGTTTATAGCAAGGCAAGGTGAGGAGTGCTGGAGTGCACCAGGTACAGGTGATGTACCAAAATGAATGATGATGCTTCCATCAGGCCACGTTGTACCTGACCTGGGGAAGTGGGTGACAAATGGAGGCACAAACCGTGGCCATCATACAAGGCAATTAGAGGACTATGTGTTGTGCACACACAGAGCAAGGAGGAGGACATGGGGGCTGAGTAATAGAGTCCATCTGTGGCTGAAGCACATTTCTGCAGAATTTGGGCAGTTTTCTGGAAAAACGCATCAGTATTTTTCTTTGGATGGACTGGCTGTGATGTAGAGAGGTAAGGGATGAGCCACCCTGCAGGCTTTCCCATGGGACCCCATCTCCATGATGTGGTCCTGGTTGTGTGGGAGGCAGGGCATACAAGGGTGATTACACAAGTATTAAAGTTATTTGGGCTGTTGTTCAAATCCTCCTTTTTTTTTTCCACCAGGCTGGCCCTCGGAGCAGGGGACAGCAGCCGTAAAGTCAACAAGGGACCTCTTCCAAATCTCCTGTGGGGATTCATGACCACAAATCACCCTCCTGTCTGAGAGGAGACCAGCCAAGCAGGGTCTTTGGAAAGAGTTGCTTCTCCAAACAGCAGGTTACACACTCAGGTCCCTGCCGCCAGCCTCACAGCAAAGAGGTTCATGACCTTCCGAGGGCAACCACCAGCCCCTTGGCCCCTCTCCTCAGCTGCTCCAGCACGTGTTAAATACATGCAGGGCTCAGAGCACTTCATACAGGCTCAAAAGGCATTGAAGATTTCTCCCCACATTTCTGGGTTTGACTGGGAGGATGTTTTCAGCAGAGAAGGGGCTCCCTTGGCTCAGTGCCTGGCCCTGGTCCCTGTCCCACTCCATGTCCCTTCTGTCAGTTGCTGTAGACCTGAGTGGACTTGGCCCCAAGGGGTTTTTCTTCCTTTTTTTTTTCTTCTTCCTTTTTTCTTTTCTTTTTTTTTTGTATAGGTATAATTTTCCCTTTTCCCTTCTTCCTTTTTTCTTTTTCCCTTTTCCCTTCATCCTTTTTTCTTCTTCCTTTTTTCTTTTATTTAGTTTTGTATATATATATTTTTATGTTTTCTTTTTCTTTTCTTTTTTTCCTTTTTCCTTTTCTCTTTTTTCCTTTTTTCTTTTATTTTTTTTTAGGTATATATATATTTCCTTTTTCCCCTTTTCCCCTTTTCCCCTTTTCCTCTTTTCCCCTTTCTCCATTTCTCCCTTTTCCCCTTTTTCTCTCTTTTCCCCCTTTCCCCCATGTCCATGGCATACCCATCATCCTTCAGCTGCTCAGCAGCCTGGACAAGCTTCTTTTGTACATTTTAATGTTACATTTCTCTTTTCCAGCCTGCAAAACAGGGCAGTTGAGTGTTATTCCTAGGGAATGTGATGGGTGATAGATTTGGGATTGCACCATCTCCCTTGGGATAACCATCTCAATCCATTGGCAAGTGGCTTTCCAACCTATCCATAAACTTTCAGCAAAGCTGCTTGGAATAAGCGTGGGGCTGGTTTTAAAAAGAGCAAATTGCACCCCTTTGAGTGAGAGGGAGATGAAGTGATGCAGAGATGATGGTCATCCCAGGCACAGATGTAGTGATGCATGGAAACACCTCCTCAGCCCCCTTTCCACTTGACTGTCTCACTCCTGCATCTCTTGCTCTGCATCTGCATGACCTGCCTGCCACCCTCAACCTGCTCTGGTTTTATTTCAAAGCACTCTAAGAAATGTGTTGTCCTCAAGCGTTAGGAGCTCTTTGAAGCATCTTTGCTGACCAGGAGGAGGGCTGGAAGATGCCCTTTCCTTCTCTATCCAGCCTTGCACATGTTCAGCTTCAAGGTTTTGGACAAATTAACGAGCAAATTAATGACCCATGGGGGTTTATTTGTATTTCATGCTCTCCAGTACTGCACTGCCAGAGCCTTGTGATGGCATCCAGTGGAAAGCTCACTGCAGGATGCTCCACGAGCACCTCAGCATCATCTTTCCAGCACTTTCAACATCTACTGTGGGCAGCCCATGGCATTCCCAGGCCTTTACAGCTGGGAAACAGCAATGACTTCCTGAGAGAGCCTTCAGCTTGATTTCCAGAGCAGGGGTCTGGATGTGCTTCAAACTTCTGACTGCTTTTTCCAAGCAGGGACGTTACTTGGGATCTTTGTCTTTTTTTTTTTTTCTTCTGGACTCTCCCTTCCCCAGTTCTCAGACCCATCTTGTGCAGTCGGTTGTCCCTTTGTAGACACATCTGTGAAAAATGCAGAGATTTCCTGAGAGCAGTGCAATGGAAATTCTTGAGATTTCTGGTGCAGACAGACACGTAGGGAGCTGGGGCTGGGGAGGAGGAGGCAGCAGTTTGGGAGGTGGCTTTTCTGCAGAAACAAATCCTTCCTACTCATCCTTTCCCATCTGCACCTGCTAAAGGGTTAGTGAACCCGTGGTAAAACACATGTAGGCTCAAATATTTGCTGCACACAGTTTTCATAGTTACTTTTGTGTCTCTGGTAGGCTAAGGGCTGGCAAATAGGTCTTGGACCTCTCTCTGCCATGCACGGTGCAGTTGGCTTGAGCCAGCTCTGGCAACACATGCTCCCCCCTGCTGGGCAGCAGATGCTGTCCCCAGCTTCCAGCCAGCCAGGTGATTTCCAGATGTGGCTGAAAAACATCATGGGAGCAAAGGTGTGATGAAAGCTCGTGGATTTTGATGGTGCCACCCTCACACCTCGTGCCAGCTCCTCCCATGCCACTGTTGGGGCTGGGAGATTCATCACATACAACCTCTGGCATTGTGGCCTTCCAGTATCTTAAGGGGGCCTACAAGAAAGCTGGGGAGGGAGTTTTTAGGATGTCAGGTAGTGGTAGGACTAGGGGGAATGGGTCAAAATTAGAGGGGCGGAGATTCAGATTAGACGTTAGGAAGAAGTTCTTGCCCATGAGGGTGGGGAGACACTGGCACAGGTTGCCCAGAGAGGGGGTGGAAGCCCCATCCCTGGAAATGTTTAAGGCCAGGCTGGATGTGGCTCTGAGCAACGTGATCTAGTGGGAGGTGTCCCTGCCCACGGAACTAGATGATCTTTAAGGTCCCTTCCAACCCTGACGATTCTATGATTCTATGTATGGAGGAGCTTGGTGGGACATACAGTTGCAGCACCCCAGAGTAGTGAGGGGGTCTTTGCAAACCAAGTCAGGATGAGACCCTGACTGAGGAGCTGCCTCTCCATAGGAAAACCCATCTGTGAAAAGGTTTGAGGCCACGTCTATAAGGAGGGGAGGCAGGGACATGGACCCCTGGGGGTCAGCATGGCACTGGTTTGGTGCTGAGCTTGCCACTTACAGGCACAGGCTGTCAGCAAAAATTTACCAGAGGAGATGGATGTTCTCCTCCCCATCTTTACGTGACCACCAGCGTCAGACAGCCTCACTGGAACACAGCTGCAGGGACAATGTACAGGGCTGACCTGAGTACAGCCTGCTCTTTTGCAATGAGTTTGGCTCTGGACTATAAACAAAAAATGCCTCTTTATTTCCAAAAATAAAATTAAGAAAAAGGAGGCAGCGTTTCAGCAGCTGCTGTTGCAGCAGCAGAAGAGAGGTGGAAGTTTTCAGTGCTCCACTTCCTAATCGAGTGATGCTGAAACGTCTGCAGCCAAAACTGAGGTCTCAGCCTGGGGGCTTTGGATGGAGTGGGGTCAAATAGACCAGATCCCTGCCTTTGAGGGATTCAAAAACCTCTTGAACGGCACCTAACTAGGGGAAAAACACTTTCTGGGGTGTTAAGTGCAGGTGATAGTTGCTGGTTCCTGCAGCCATAGGGTGCTGCAAGCCCAGTGTTGGAAGGGTCCCCATCTATTTCACTGTGCTCACACCTCTTCCTAAGGCAACTGGGGCTGGCCTGGGTTGGAGGCAGGTGCAGCTTTGGTCAGATTGGGGAAAAAGCACTAAAAATGGGAAGTAACCCTCAAGTCAGGTTCTTTAGTCTGGGGTTAACCCCATCCCCGAGTCCATGCAGGCATGATGCTTGGCTTCCTTGCTCTTCTCTCACTTTCAGGATTAAGCTGACTCCAAGACCAAGCATTTCAGAGCTCACTCAGCTCTTCCAAGCAGCAGATACTTTTCTAGCCCTAACAAGGCTTTCACACTTGGCTGCTAAACCCAACTAATCCGCCTCATTCTGCTGGGAAGTGGGTGAAAAGGGACTCTCTGGGCCGTGTTGTGAGGATGTTCTCACTTGGCTTGTTTCAAGAAATTGTCTCCCTCGAGAGGAGAATTAGCATGTCTCCTAAGATTCCAGGCAATATGCAGAAATAATCTCATGCAGCTACCACAAAAGGTTCCCAAGCTGCACTTAGTCTGTGTTACACCACTGTGTAATGAGCTGTTGCTGGTCTCAGACACCTTGTGGGCTTGGCCACTGAAGTTTTTCAGGGTAATATTTAGAATCATAAAATCATGCAATGGTTTGGGTTGGAAGGGACCTTTAAGGGTCAGCTAGTCCAACTTCCCCACAGTGAGAAGGGACATCTTCAACTACAGCAGATTGCTCAGAGCCCAGGGATGTTCCCAGGGATGGGGCATAGCATTAAATAAAATTGTTAAGCTCAGTAAGGAGCCAGTCTGGGACCACCTGCATCCATTGATGATGAGGGTGGTGGAGAGCTTTTGCCCATATTTTGCATCCCAAGGAAGAGGGACTGGGGACATAGAGCAAGAAAGTGCAGACAAAATGAAGGAGTCTTACGATGCAGCTGGTGTCAGTGGGGATTTTGAGTAATCATTTTGGAAACAGCTTCAGGAGCTGGCAACTTTTTGCTGTGTGACAAACTGTCAACCCATCTGCCCAAAATCCACCCCTGCCTAACTCTGAGCACCACCAGCCCAGGAGTGCAGGGAGCTGGACATTTCACCCAGCAAACCCTGCAGGACCCCAGGAGCCAGGGCAGGACCGGGGGGTCGAGCTCGCAGGTTTTCCTAAAGTCATTCCTAGCAGACTTCCAAAAAAATGAACTGGGGCTAGAAGCAGCAGAGCTGGGGGTTACTGGGACGTGTCAGGCTCACTGTGTTTAATCCTCCTGCTGCAAGACACCCCTTTTAAACCATTGATCATCTTCTACTTAGAAAACCGTTCTTGCCACAAAAACTGCCAGATTTCCAGGGGGAAAAAAGTGTGAGCAGTGAGTGCGTGTATTTAACTTCCCTTTCCAAATGGCACTTGTTTGAGTTTTGACTTGCTAGGCAGCAAGTGGTGGTGCTGTCAGCTGAGGTTTACGTGTGCTGCTGTTAAACCATCACTCACTACAAGGCTGGTGGAAGGGCTGGAGCAGGGAAGCAGCATGGGACACGTCCTCCATGAAAGACCAGCCACAGTGGTCCAGTTATTTCCAAAGCAGGCTGTGTCATGCTCTCTGCAATATTCCAGTCAACCTAATGCAATGCTCATTTTTCTTATTAACCTCCGACGTAACCTTCCCATCTGCAGAATTAATCACTGCTGGAGAGCTAAGTGAGTATTTTTGAAATAACAAGCTTACTGCTTTCGCCCCTGGCAACTTTTTCTCAGGCCTGTCAGTTCATTGACTGTGCTCGTTATAAGCTGTATATATTAACTGCATACATGCTTAAGTAATTTCTGCCCTTTTTCAGGCAGCTTATTTGGCCTTTTCCTACTAAAATCGAGACACTCGCACCTCAGATGAGATCCTCAGCAGCACACTGGAGTGCTTCCACCCCAGGTTTTGAAGGGTTGAAATACTGGGTGTTATCCTCAGGATACTGCCCCGCTGGTCTAGGCAGTGAGCTAGGAGGGTCTCAGTTTGGAAATCCCCATTGCTGTGAAACCACGTGGTGTTGTCCTCCCTTGGCACACCCTTCCTAAAATCTTTCCATCACGGGTGGCCAGAAGTTGCCCCTTCCCCAGGAACACGAAGCAGAGCCCATCTCTCTCCTGTGCCTCTCTCCCACTCATCTCCCTTGCTCCCTGGGTGGGGAAGACCCCAAAAGATGGGTGCCCTGACCCTCTCCCCTCATTCCCCCTGGACTTGCCCTTCCCCAGCCCCACTTTCCTGGAGACCACAGCCATGCTTATGGTGCCAATCTTCACTCCTCTGCCCAGGTTGTATCTTTATACTATCAGATTTCAGTAGAGTAACGGGGTGAGGTCATTGCAGCCGGCTGCACTTTTATTTCGGCGCGGTCGCTATGGCAGCGGAGCTCGAAACAAAACATATAGTCCACCAAAGCAAAGTTTCCTGGCTGGTGGGGTTCATTTTTCTTTACGAGCTGACTCTGGAAGCCAGCGGAGCGGCAGCTCATGGAAACTCAAATGTCTTTCTCTCTCCCCTGTCTGCTCCTCCGTCTCCGCGGCGATGGAGATAAAGGTTAGACATCTGGTTCGGATCTGCGCTGTTTAACCAAGAAAAGACCCGCTCCTGCCGACTCATAAATCATCCCCCAGCTGCAGCACAGCCCCAGCTCTTTGCTGGGGCTGTTTACCCCGCCACGGCCAATTTAACCGTGGGGTTTGCTTTTCCAGCAGCCTCCTGCTCCCATTTTGTGAGCGGGCCCCGGCTGCTGGGCTGTGGTTCCGGGCTGGTGGCAAGGGCTGAGAAGTTATCATGGGTTTAAAATAAACTCAGGGTTTAAATCCATGTGGGATGACAGTCTCGGTGGCAGGCACGCCAGCAGCTGAGCGGTCAGATTGATGGGGTCAGGCTCTTGTCAGTGGTGCCCAGTGACGGGACAAGGGCGCAAACTGGAATCCAGAAGGTTCCATCTGCACAGGAGGAAAAAATTCTTTCCTTTGAGCCCTGGCCCAGGCTGCCCAGAGAGGTCGTGGAGACTCCTTCTCTGGAGAGATTCCAAACCCACCTGGATGTGATCCTGGGCAACCTGCTCTGGGTGACCCCGCTTTAGCAGAGGGGTTGGACAAGATGATCCTCAGAGATCCCTTCCAACCCCTACCAGTCTGTGATTCTGTGAATGGTGCTTGCTTGTGGTGGGCTCCCTGTGAGATGCTGCTCTCTGGGAGCGACCATCCCGCCCCAAAGAGCTTACACACATGCAGGGGCTGTAACACGTAGGCAGAAAGCAAAGGAGCACCTATAAAATCCATCATCATCCAAATCCCCTTGTCTCAGTTTATCATCTCCTTGTTTCTCATAGGTCTAGTGATTCTAGGATTAGGAAATGTATTATTTCCACCTCACAAGCAGAAGGCTGAAGCAAGAAGGAACGAAGGGTTGGGTGATGGCCACACAGAAGACCCATGGCAGAAGAAATGCCCACGCTCGTGTCTCAATTATGTGACGATCCTTTTTTTCCCAGGCTCAGCTGCTTCAAGTTTATCTGCATCTTGGATACAGTCCTAATTTCCAGGAACACCCGGTGTGGTAGAAGACATCCTTTCCCTTAACTTCTTGACCTTGCAATGTCAACACTGGTGGTGTGGGGCATTGCTTTGGCATGGCGGTGGTGGAAAACCTGCCTCAGCTGGAAGGAGGTAGGCTGGTCCATGTGTACATCCATATACTTTTAGAATGGCTTCTTTTACTGGGGTAATAAATTGAATACTGGCTAATAAAACATGTCAGAGCCACTTTGCCTCTCTTTTAAAGGTTCCCAAGAAACGCCAAGCTACAGCATTAAGGGAACCTAACCAAGCATTAAGTGCTGGTGCTGTCCTGAATTTAAGGGCCTGGCTGCAGTGCTTAGCTCTGCTACGTGTCCTGCTCTTCATTTTTATACCATCAGTCTTGGATTTAATGCTTGTCTTCTAGCCCTAATGCCAATTCTGCCCCAGTCAGCAGAGCCACCAGCCCTTATTTTAGCAGTGACCATGGAGTATTGCACAGTAAGGTTGCCCAGAGGACACCACAAAGTCCTACATCCCCTCCTGCATCCACACCTCCATTTAGGAGTGGGTTCTGGTTGCCTAAGATGCTCAGTGGTGGTTGACAATATCTGTGTGGGGTTGGAAGACATGGTAAAGGGTAAGGAGATCCCACATGCGCTATGTAACTGGTGCCTGAGGGTTTCTGAAGTGATGTTGCCTAGATGTAGGCAACCATATCCCACCCATACTGTCTATCTCAATGATCAGACCTTTCTAGCATCGCTTCAGAGCGCCTCAGGGCATGAAGCCCACAGGTGAGTTATGCTAAAATGTGTGGCCAAGCCTCTGCAAAAGTAGATGTGGGCAGGTCAGAGGAGGAGGAGGATGCCAGGTTACCCTCTCCACTGACAACTCTTTTACAAGACGTCTTGGCCATTAGTAGAAGTGATGTAGTTCCTGTGGTCTGGCAAGGAGAGATGCAGGTCATAGCAAGTGATAGTATCTTTTATTAGGCTGATGTGCCTCAAGAAAGCAGACTTTGAGGCACACAAGTCCTTTTTGGGCTACACTCAAGGTGTGAGAGCATCAGCCCAACCATAGGATATGTCCTCCAACAGCTCACTCAGAGCTTATGTGGAAAGATGGAGAGACTTTCTAAAGAGCGTTAGACCACAGAACAGGTCTTCACCAGGAGAGTCTCCTTCCAGTGAAGTTCCTTTATTTCACAACGTGCCCTTCCCTTATTGGGAAGTGCCAGGCTTGAGTCCAGCTTTTATGTCTTTGCTGCCTCACTCTCAGGCAGGAGTGGAAGGCTGGTGCTGCACCTTTCAAAGTAAAGTCCTGGTCTTTTTGGATGCCAGAGGTTTAGATGGGTTGTCTGCATAAGAAGTTCTGCTTGAAGGACTGTGTCCTCTAGATTACAGCACTCAGAATCATGGAATGGTTTGGGTTGGAAGGGACCTTAAAGATTACCTAGTTCCAACCCCCCTGCCGTGGCAGGGACATCTTCCACTAGACCAGGTTGCTCAAAACCCCATCCAACCTGGCACTGAACACTTCCAGGGTTGAAGCATCCACAACCTCTCTGAGCAGTCTGGTCCAGTGTCTCACCACCCTCATAGTGAAGAACTTCTTCCTCATTTCTAATCTAAATCTACCCTCTTTCAGTTTGAAACTGTTAACCCTCATCCTGTCACTACAAGCCCTTATAAAAAAAGTCCCTCCCCAGCCTTCCTATAAGCCCTCTTAAAGAATTGAAGGGCTGCAATAAGGTCTCCCTGGAGACACCTTCTCTTCTCCAGGCTGAACAACCCCAGCTGTCTCAGCCCGGCCTCATGGCAGTGGTGCTTCATCCCACTGATCATCTTTGTGGCCTTCTCTCCATCCATCATGTGTCTTGAGTTCATCACCACAGCGTCTATATTTTTTTAGGATGCTGCAGAGAACTGATTTCACAAGGGGACAGGAACCATTTAGCCAGAGATGATTTATCTGCAGAAAAACCACCTTAGGGGAGCAGCCCCCTCCTCTAATGGGGTGGCTGGTGACTGGGGGGATGCCAGCTGGATTCACAGCACGGAGGGGCTAATAGCTGGTGGTGGGAGATGGTGAAGGCCACCCCGAGAGCAGCGAGGCGTGGATGTCAGGGCTGACCATCGGGAGCTGGGAGCAGAGCTCGCTGCTCGGGGGGGCTCTGCTGGGCTGAGCTATTTTTACTCCTGGTCTGGTCCCTGCAGCCACGCTGGCAGATGTGCTCCCAGCTGCAGATGACTTCCAGCTGTAACCCCGTGGAGCTGCTGGCCAGGGGCCCAGGGCGTGACGGGCTTCCTTAAAAGGCTCGGGAGATGCAACTGCAATGCCCCACAGCCCTGGGGATGGAAAAGGATGTGGGGGGGGCCCTTCCCGAGTTGCCTGTCCCCCCTTCTCAGCATGCTGTGAAAGCCTGGGCTACATCTTTGCATCCCGGAACGCTGCATGGTCCACTGAAAGCAGCTTTCCCAGGAAACGGAGGTGGCACCAGCATGGGGAAAACCTCTCCTGTGCTGCAGAGGGGTGGGAGGCTGGAGGGAAGGATGGTTCTACTTGAAGATGCCCTTTAAAGATCCCTTCCAGCCCACACCAGTCTATGATTCTCTGTTTCATGGGTCACTTGAACCTTGCTGCAACTTTTATACCCCATGAGAGTGAAAGAGGGGGGTCTTGGGCATGCCCCCTGTAGCTGGAGAGATGCAGGGCAGGCTGCTCTGTCCTCTGTAGTGGCCACAGCTGGGTGCAGCCATTGCAAGAGCCACTTATAATAATAAATAAAAGGAATTTACCCATTTTCCTCTTTTTTAATGAAGCCCTCGTGATGTGCTCAGAGCGGGTGCCAAATAAACAGCACAGCTTCCTGAGCGCAGCTGCCAGGGCTCGGCTCAGCCCCATCGAGCAGAGTCTCTGCTGTCCCCTCATCCTGCTTGGTACTGATGGGAAATTGTGGGAGCTTGGCTTCTCCATGTGCCAGGAATGGCATAAAAGCTGGGACACCTGGAAACGTAAATCCCCACGGGGACAAAGCCTAGAGCTGCCCTGTGCACTCTCCTTGCCGTGGTGAATCTGCAGCTCCCCTCACCTGGATAAGTCAAGGTGGGTCTCTTGGGCCCCTTGTGGATCATGTGCAGCAATGAGGTATCTGGTCAGCTTTATTTAGTCTTGGAAGTTGTGTTATGGAAGACAAACCCTCTTGGGAGGGCTGCTTTCAAGGACATTGTGTACAACACGTGTGGTGTGTCTCGTGTCGTGGTCCTTGAAGACCTAACCAAAGTGCTTCAGAAAGTAGGACACTAAAGTGTGGAGCAGGCGAGCACCAGGTTGCCTTCTCCTCGTGACAGTCCCACCCTGACCTGTGGAGGAAGACACTGGATATGTCTTAAATTGTAATCTTAGTCTCCTTTTCAAGATTTTACCAAAGCAACCCTCTTCTCTGGAGGTGAGTAAAGGCCTTCTACCCTGTGGACCTGCTCTGGTTTGGGATTTTTGGAGGATCAGGGAAATATGCATTGTTTCTATGAATTTTAGCTTCCTTGGGTGAGCTTAGACAGGAATATCCTGGGGTAAAGATTGTCATGGCTATGGGCAGCAAAGGAGACCCTCAGAAATGCCATGGGGTTGTTGAGCCCTGCAGGTTGGAAGGGACCTCCAGATGGCACTGGCCCAACACCCTGCTCAAAGCAGGGCAAGCTGAGGCTGGGTTGCTCAAGGCCATGTCTAGCTGAGTTTAAATTCCTCCAGGATGGAGATTTCACAGTCAAGACATCTCGGTTTCCACCTTTTTCCAAGCTGGAAAACTCCAGGTTACCAGCAGTAACCCCTCAGTGATGTCCCCCTGAATATCCATACTACACCCACCCTCCCCTTAAACACCACTGGGACTTCCCTGCAAAGAAAAGGTTTCCAGACCCTGGAAAATGACTCCACTGGTTCCCACCATGGCTTTTACAAAGACAAAACGCATGAATTTCTCAAAACCTCCATTAGACTTTATTTAAAAGTTCTTTGTATAGACTTCCTGACACAGAATCCACAATAAAAATAAAATCCCCTTCCCACCCACTGCCACCCCCCCTCCCCAGATTGCTTTGCTTTGTATTTTATAAAACACACAACATCAGAAGAATGCCAGGGGCATCCTACACCACAATTTAAACATTTGTTAACTGAGGCCTTGGTCCCAGCAGTGCATTTGCATTTGGAAACCTCGCTTCCCTTTCCTTGCTAGTTCACTTGGCCACATACGTTACAAATGCATACGAGAGATCTAGTTTGAAATCTAATCCAGCAAAAGGAGAACAACAAAACAAAAAATAAAACAAAAAAGGGGAGAATGACAAATTGAACCGCTTGTGCACCAGAATTAGCTACTCTCTTACAGGAAGGCTTCCCCTGGAAAGTTATGCTCAGTTATGAAAAAAATAAAAAGCAAGCACGCAACAGTTGCAGTGAAATTATTGCAAATTATGGGGGTTTTTTTGTCTCATTTTTACAGTGCCTTGGACAGGCAGACTGCTGGAATTGGAAAGAAAGGGCAATTTAGAGACATGTTCTGAGACAGTCACAATCTGCAATTAGGTAAATATCTGGTAATGTTGAAGCTCTATACAATATAACCCGGACACATGTAGCCCTCAGTCCACAAACAGTTTAGCACCATATTGATAGGTCATGCAGCAAAACCCTTTCTTCAAGGTTTGCTTGGAAGGGAAAAGCATGAAATAGTAACAGTGCAAGGTCGTCTATACCCTTAGCTTCTATAGGGGTAAGGTGGCAATGGCTGCTGCTCCTGGCTGTCTCAGAGGTATGTGTTGGCAGGTCGCTGGCTCTATGTTCCTATCGTCATCACCACGTTGGCGTTGATGCTGCCTGAAAAGGTTTGATGGAGAAAGAGGACAAGAAGTGAGGTTATTCCGTGCACGGGATGGTAAATGGAGCTCGCTGCCAGGACTTGCTGTGGAGTCCAGAGCACCACAACCAAGCTCCCTACAGCCATGCACCAGCCTGGAGATGGGAGGGACCTGGCACACGTAGGCTGCTTACCAGGGACACAAACTTTTTCACATTCTTTCTGCGTGTCAAATCTGTTCTCGTTGCCTCCGCAGCTGCCGTACCAGAACCGGGCACAGCTCTTGGTCTCGGGGTCGTAGTACCACTTCAGCACAAAGTTCCTGCAGGTCCCCTCGTCCTTTTGCAGCTGGCAGATATCTGTGACTGCAGAGAAAAGCAGGAGCAAGAAGAGTCAGCAGTTGCACTCCTGGGTGAAGCACAGCCTCTGAATGTGTTTGCACGGCAGAGAAATGCAGGGCTGGCATGCACGTTCAGAAAGGGCAACCACAGCACAGACTTTGCACGTCTCCTGCAACTAAATCCCAAAGAGAAGGTCTTCCTTTGGAAGTCACCAGCCCCAGTCCACAAGCCATGTTGCTGTCAAGCATCCCCAGAGCCATGCTGAGATGAAGGAGGAGTGCTGCACGGCACCCGTTGTCTGCAAATCCCCTGGATTTGCAGGAAATGAATTGGCAGGTCTCAGAACTGGGAGAGGACTGGCTGGGCTGGGAGGGAAAAAGAAGTATTTCCACCATCATTTTCCCATTAAAAATACTGGCTTCCCTCAAAAAGAGAAGTTTTCTATGTGAAGATGCTCCTGGACCTACCATGCACTGCCCCGTTGCTGGGTGAGCGAGAAACAAAGTACTTGGGTGTGTTGAAATGAAATTGCAATTTAACAAGTATTAAAAAAATAAAGTAAAAAGATCTGGTATTAGCCACTAATTTACTATTAAGCCACAAACAAAACATCCCTTGCACACAGGGCTGCAGGAGCAGCTCGTGTCACCTCTGCTCAGCATGGTGTAACCATCAGCCATCATGGTTTGTCCTGGAAGACCCTTGTTACCATAGCCCTGAAACAGGCAGAGCTCCAAAAGTTCTAGTATCATGCTCATCACTGGCACTGAGCAGTGGAATGGCCTCAAGCTTCTGGTGTCCAGCCTTGGGTGAGTGAAAATCATCAGTCAAACAAGTAGATCTATAAAACAACCGGCACTGGAAAACGAATGGAGGCAAGAGAGAGTTGGCAAAGTGTGGGGTTCCTCTTAGTAGAGGGGTATTTGCAATATTTAATTATATAACATATATTTAATGTATTTAAGGGAGGAAAAAGATCTTTTCTGTTGGTTTTTTTTTTACAAAATGCAGAGAAATCTCTATGTACAGAGTACACCAGCAATGACTGCTGGAGAAATTCAGGTCTTGACGTTATCTTCCAATAATCTTCCTTTATATCATGCTTTTTGTAAACTAGGTACCAGAAATCAAGCTTCTTAAGGGACTTGTCTGAAATGCTAGTTAACAGTCCCCATGTCATCACATAGGACCCCCAGAAAAAGCCCCCTGCTCACAGTGAAGGTGCCTGAGCTTGCTGAAATCCTCGGAGCACTCACATGAAGGCAGCATTTTGTGAGATCAAGAGCTCAGTGCTGGTACAAAAATAATGTTATATTCATTTTTCTATGATTCTGCCTGTCCCAAGCAATGAGAAAAAGCAATCAGCCACTAATTGCAAGGGCCTGAGAGATCTTACCAGGGCTCTGTCCTATCAGAAACAGCCCCAACATACCCACAAATGAATTCAGGAAAGAATACAGAGATACAGGGTGAATATATAAAAAGGTGCATTTGCCAGCACATTTCTTTGAGGCCTGATGAAAGCAAAGGGATGCTAAACCCTTCTAAAGCGTTCACAGAAAGAAGGGCACAGAAAATTATCCCTGAAATCCCATCTGGCAAGGGAGCCTGGGCAACAAGAAAGCCCCAGTAGTGGGTTTAATTTAAAGGAAATTGGGGCTGGTGGCTGCCCAGAGCCCAGGAATGCTGCAGCGAGGCTGGGATGTTCCTGGGATGCTCCAGGAATGAAATGCCCAGACCAGCATCATGGACTTTGCACCCCAACCACAGGTTTGCTGTAGGGTAGACCCTGCCAAACATCTACACCCTTTCTGCCCACTCATTTTAATTGTGCTTTTCCCTCTTCTTCTGTGTGGAGTCTGCAGATCGCTGCCAGACCAACACTGTGGTCAAAGGGGTCAGGCTCAAGTGGTCTGTGCTTTGGTCATGATGGAGATTGGGTGGATTGTTTGAGCAGTGGGAATAGGTCCTTACTGAGAGAGAAGACATGTCTGAAGGGATGCTTCTCTGCCCATCATCCTGTTCTAAATGCAGGGGTTTTTTAATCAGGATTTCTTTTTTTATAATCTCTACTTTTCCTTGGAATTTGAAATCGATATTGACCTTCCAGTTCAGCTTTGCTTTTGGGCTCCTACAGCCAAAAGCTTCCCCATGCTTTTGGCAGGCTCTTTGCCTTTTTATATTCAGGTTTCTTTATTTTTTTTTCAAAGTCCATCTCCCTTCCTTCCAAAACACTAAAAGCCAGCAGATGGGAATACAAGAATGACTCTAGCCCCAATCCCCACGCACCCTTTCAGGAAGCCAACCAGTAATGAAAACAGGCAGCTGATGGGGTGTATAACACAATTTTTCTCTGTAGCACGTGGTCCAGGCAGCCCAGCTTCATCCCCTTTGAGACTGGAAGCAGCCTTCAGGACCAGCAGATGCACAGGGAAATTCAACCACCACTTCAGAAGCAGATCTGGATTCAGGAAAGCTGCTGAAAGTTCACTTGAATTGCTATCTTCACTTTTCCTGCCCTAATATTCACATCTCCAGTTACTGAACACCATCAACCACCATCCTCCAGCTGAACCACTGGATGCCATTTTAACCAAAACCCCAATAAATGAAACAAATGCTTATCCAAAAATGTCAAAGAGTTGATAGAGAGCAAGAACTAGGGAGGTAAAATGTGTTTTAAGCCGTGGCTGGCTCTGGCAGGTTCAAAAGATGAGAACAACCACCATAAGCCGGGGTTTTAATTCATCCCACGGAGAAAATGTACCTGGGCTCCTCAGCTGCTCTTGCAGTTAATTTTGTCATGGTTAAAAAAAAAAAAAAGATAAAAATTGTTAACAAATAAATCAGTAATTCAAGGTTATCACAGCATTTAAATGGGAGGTAGGTCTGGTGTACATTTTTACACCCAAAGAGCCCTAAGGTTTGGGAGACCAGCTCATTTCTCAGGGTTGCACCTGGCTCTGGTACCTGGTGTGGGCTGAACCTAGAGCCAAACCAGCATTTTTAAACCTGAGCTGCACCTGAACTCCCGTGTCTCTTTCTCCATGGCAGATTCAAGCTGTGGTTCTGCAGAAGATGAGAAGTGACTCGAGTGGTGAACAGAGCGGGGCGGGCAGAGACGTGAGTCCCTCCAGGGCCCCTCAGTTGCTTTTCTTGACTCTCTGCCCAGGGCAGGACGGCGCCAAGTTCATGAAATATCACTTTAGCCTGAACAACAGTTGCTGGAAACATCATCAAGGCATGTGATGATGATGATCAGAAGGGGCTGGTCTATGGGATGGGGCTAGCAGAAACATGCATCCTCTGGAGAAAAACACATCAGGGAGGCTTCCCCGCTCTGAGAGGATGAAATCCTGCTCTAGGGTGAAGGTTTCTGCACGAGATACATGCTGCTTCCTCTGGCTGGAAAGTCCCCAAATTGCAACCAATGTATCTTTGTCCATGATGCCCATTTGCAGCCCAGGAGGACTTTGCAATCTCCTTTTGCAAGCAGTTGCCACCCCAGGTATCTCCATAGCTGGTGGTGGCCTCCTCCTCACTTGCCCGCATGGTTCTGCAGGGGCACCAACAGCTGGGCTTGGGCTATTGTGACAAAAATTCCTGAATCTGATTTAAGGAGCCTTAAAATACACCTAAGAAAATCACAGAGGTGGGAGGGGTCCTTAATTTGCCTTTTCAAACCCTGACAAGCCCCTGTGAGGATTAAAGCCCTGCCATTAGGTACCAGATCTTGCTTCACTCCTAGGTTTCCCTCCCATCTCTGCGAAGGGCCTTGAAATGCCACTGGAAAAGGAGGGCTGCTGTGATAACAAGGCTTTGCCAGGCTCAGGTTCCCATCCCAACCCCTTGCTGAACCAACACAGCTGACTGCAAGTCCTTACTTCTTTCCCAGCTCTTAAAGAGGTTTGCAAACACAACCCCTTCATCTCAGAAACGCCTGGAGGAGAGGAGGCCATTGCCATTTCCCTGGGGGCTCCTCCCACAACTTGGATTTTTACCTTTTGGTGCAAAAGGAGAACAGCTACATGCAAGACCCAAGACCCGTGGAACAATTTTCCATCAAGTGTTTTGTGAAGTGTTTGCAATTCTTTGCCCCTCAGCAAAGGCACACCTCTGAGTGGTGGCATTGGTTAGTCAAGCAGTGACAACATGAATTGCTTTGGGATTGTGCCACGCTCCAGTTCAGCCCCCCCCCCATGCTTCTCCTGAAATCCAATGCATGATTTTGCCCCATAGCTGTGGTTTGTGCTCAGGTTGTGCAAAGATGACATGTCCTGGTGTGACAACACACACGCAAGGTGACTTGCTCATGCAAAGCAGATGGTAGGGCATGGTCATGGCAAGAAGCAAATGAAAACCAAGCCTATACTATCAGTGATCTTGTACTGGACAAGCTCGGACGCATGCTATGAAATGGTCAAGGTGACATAATGGATTTGCTTTGGTTTGTGATTGGTTTTGGGGGGGGGGGTGTTACCTGATGACAATCTTTTCTCAAGGGGTGGCTGCTGCATGGCCTTCTCAGCTGCTGCTGGAGGAAAAAGCGTGTGGGTTTGGGTTTTAAATGATGTTTTCTCTCCGATTCCAACGTTACTTGATAGTACAGTAGAACACAAAAGGATTGATCCCCACGTGGTACTTACATGGTTTTAAGCATTTGCTAACACACTCGGCTTCGGCCTCAAATCTATTGGCATTACCACCACAGCCACCATACCAACCCTGGCTGCAGATCTTGTTTTTGTAGTCAAAGAACCACACAATCTGATAGTCCTTGCACTGCATGCCCATGTCAAAGTCCAGCAAGCAAGGGTCTGGCCAATCTGCGTGTCAAAAGGTGCAAAGGTTAAGTGTCTCTGAGAGGGTTAAAAGCTGAAAAAGCAAAGAGATTGAGAAATTTAAAAAAAAAAAGAGAAGAAAGAAAAAAAAAAAGCCTGCTTCAGGACTGGTGGCATTTCCTTGTGATTGGACTAGATGGATCTTTTGAGGTCCCTTCCAATCCCTAACATTCCGTGATTCTCTTGCTGAATGCAAACCTTCACCAGGCTCCAGCTTGCCTCTCCCTGCTCTTGATCTCCAAGCCCCATGTCCCTGGAGCAAGGTGGTGGGAGCTCCTCACTGCCCACTGGTGCAGGCAGGATGAGGCCCTCACACAACATCTATTTTCAAAGCCATTTGTCTTGGCAGTAGCTTTGAAACCTTCAGTGTGTTTATTTTATCTCTAGAGGCAAGCTGCACCTGGTAGACTTTAAGGCTTGATAAGGTTTTAAACATTATGTTCCTTTTCTGCCCAGAAATGATAATTTAGGTCCAAACCCCAGAGTTTTTATTAACAATAACAGGCCATCTGTGCTAGCAGCTGCTTTGCCTCTACAAGGAGGGCAGAATTTGGAGCTACCTCTTAGGTCCACCAAAAGATTTATGCATGGGTCTCTCCCATTGCTCAGAGAACTAGAGAAGACTCAGTGAAACAACCCATCCCGAATCCCCTGCCCTGTTTCATGTCTTTAGCCTGTTGAAATGTTTTCCCCAAACTGCTGGCTGCCATAAATCCTTGGGCAGAGATGGTTGCTGCAGGTGGGTCAACAAGAGGAGCTCAGCTTGCAAGATCTGCATTGAAGCACAGAGAGAGCACGTGGCACATCCATTTGCCTCCAGGCAGACCTACACAAGCCCACACACCTTGTTTCTAAAGGGCTGGCACATGAAGGGTTAAACAAAGCCATTGGGGGGGGGGGTGTCACCTGGTGGGGACCAGGTGAAGGCTTCAGAGGGGATGTCAGCACCAGGGAGAGGAACCAGATGAGTGGGTGGGATGATGGGACATGCAGCAATGCAGAAATGAGGTGGTCCCTGATGGTTCCTGGCCAGCACAAGCCCTTGGCCCCTGCACTGCAGCAAGCTCTGGTGGCACCACCAGCCAGGCATGAGGTCCACGCTCATCCCTTTCAACACCAGCAGCCAGACCCCACCAGCAGCTCTGCAGCTCTTGTCAGCTGAGCGCACCAAGCAGCAGCATCTCCCCATGCCCTCAAATCACCTCCAGAATAAAATGAGCCAGAGTGCAAGCAAAATGCTTAAAGAAAAACATGAGAGGGATGATTCAGGGATGAGTTTTGGATGTCAGGTCCATAGTTTGTGCCTGTGACAAGGGTGTGACGTTTTCTGAAGGCTGAGAGCCCTTCCAGACCCTTGGAGGAAGGGGTTGCAGCCTGGTACTTACAGTACAACTGAGTGTAATGGTGACAACGTGATGAGCTTGATGTCAACAGAAGTGATGGGATGAGGTATTAACAGCTACAGTGACCATGGGTTATTAATACAGGTTAAAAGGATTCACAACAGAGCAGGAGCTGCCAGCTTGGTCATTGAGGGGTTTACTGCTGGTGGCAGAGAACCAGGAGATGGGCAGATGGGTCAAACTGGAGGGCGGCAACCAATTAGCCAATCTGTGCAAATATTTGACACTAACTCCCCTGCAATCCCTGGATGTTGGTCGAGGCCGGTGGTCTTTAACAACCAAGGAGCCAGGACCTATCCTTTGCCCCAAATGGGGAGACAGGGATTGAGCAAGCATCAGGTGAAGTTCTGTGTCCACATCTGCATCTACACATGCCAAGCAGTCCATGGGGCACAGCATGTCCCTGAAGAGAAGCCAGGGCTTGAGCCCTGGCTCATCTCCCATCCTTGTGATGGAAACAGGACCTGTTCTGAGTCCCCCATGAAGATCATAGCAACATAGGGGGCTCTGGATCCAGCATGGGGCAGAGACCCCACATACAGGTCTCAGACCAGCATGGCCAAGGATGTCATCTAGGTCATGATCTGTTGGCTCTGTCAAAGGATCTGATCTCTCAGATCCTTTGGTCCTAGTGGGGCTCTGAGAAAGGCCAGGATTGGGACCAGGCAAAGGGAAGACCAGAGCAGATGGCCAGGCTCTCAATGGGGGTCCTGTCAGAGCTCCCCAGCCCAGCACTCCACCATCACCCATACTCACCACTCTCAGGCCCTTCCAGTGGCTCGGTGTTGAGCATCATGTTGGCCAAGGAGACCTTGGTCTGCGCCGGGGTCTCTGGGGAGAAGAAGCAGCAGGGTCAGCCAAAGGGAAGTGGATCTGCAGCAGCACCCTTGGTGTGGCCATAAACAAACCCCAGCTCCAGCACGGGGGGTGCTCACCAGTCCTGGGAGCTGGGTCTGGGTCTGTTTATCCCAGCACATACAGTCCAGAAATGTTTATTGAAGGCAGCTGATGGGATGAGTAAACAACGACCATGATCTGCTCTCTCCAGATGGTGGAGGATCTGCTGCCTGGTCAGGCTCATCCTAGGGGGTCACTGTGAAGGAGCATTGCCAGGGCCCCATCTGACTGCTTTGATGGCCCCCATTCACCCCACAGCATCAACTGGGCAAGGGTTCTGAAGGAGCTGGACATGGCCACTCTGCAGCCAGGTTAGCTGGCCTTAGAGATGGCAGGAAAAAAATGGCAAAAAAAAAGGGAGCAAATAGTCCATGGTGGAACATAGAATCATAGAATACCAGGTTGGAGGGGACCTCAAGGATCATCTGGTCCAACCTTTCTTGTCAAAAGCCCAATCTAGACAAGATGGCCCAGTGAAGTGCTGGGGCCTGGGCTGTGGGCCCCGAGTCGGAGTTGACCTATGGATGAGTCACAACCCAGCAACATGTTTTGTTCCCCAAGTGGTTTCAGGCCCCACAGACAGAACCTGGCCCACCTATGTGAGGCCCTGCCTTCCCCCAGGTCATCATGGCTGGGGTGGTGGGAGAGGCTAGAGATATATTAACCAGGAACTGATCAGTCTGAGAGAAAAAACAAGGAGCTGATCAGTTTGAAGATAGTTCCTGTTGGGGTCACTTGCTGAGCTCTCTCAGTGGTGTGTTCCCTTGGCTGATTTGAGACAGAGAAGAGCAAACAGATGAAGAAGAATAAAAGATGAAGTTATGCTGAGGGGATGTTGCTGAGTTTGGTGCAGGACTGAGGAAGAAGGGAGCTAGCAGCACACCCAGCACCCTGTCCAGCTGAATCTTAAAAGTGTCCAGTGTTGAGGACTCCACCACTTCCCTGAGGAGATTATTCCAATGGTTGACTGTCCTGGTTGTGAAAAATTTTCCTCTTGTGTTCAACAGGAATCTCTCCAGGAGTAACTTGTACCCATTACCCCTTGTCTTTTCAATGGGACTCCTTGTAAAAGGAGGATCTTCTTTTGTTCCCCTGCAGCCCTCAAGAACTGTCCATGTGTTACATGGCTCTCTCTGATCACATTCCTCCCATTATGGCCTCCCATCCCTCTAGGAACTATGTTGCTGAGGATTATCACTGGGGGAAGAAACCCCTTGTGATGGGAAGGAGAATATGGTTCATACAGCCTCATGCCCTGCATGACTACACCCTATTGCATCGTGTCCCCGTGGCTCATTTTCTGTTGGGCTGGATGGCAGGAGGGGGCTGCAGCCACAGGAAGGGTTGAATTTGCTTTCCTCTGGTGGAGGGGAAGGGTGAGGGGAAGGGGCACAGTCCTACCCAGAGTCCAGGTCACAGCTTGTGAGCAAATATGGTGTCACCACTGTCTACCCAATTTGTTCCCGTTCAAGGTTTACTCTATGGGAAATGCAGCTTCCCTGGACATCAAGAGCTCCAACTCAGCACATGCAGATGTTACTCTACACATTGATGTCTTTTCTCAACATTTTTGTGGGCACATTTATTGCTCGTGTAAGTAAGAAACTTCAGACCTGATCCAAACCACTGAAGCCCATGGAAAGGCTCTCCATGGGCACTGAAATTGGCTCTAAAGTGCCAGAAGAAGCACAAACTTCTCCACATCACCAAGCCAAGTCACCTCTACGCCAAACTATATATAAAAAAAAAAAAAATTGGCTGGGTCTTACATAGCAACTTTTGGCCATGGTGAGGTTTCCATGTGATCTGTGCAGATGGAGCTTGGATCCCCAAAGGACTAAACTCTCCATCTAATCTCTTCTTTGTGGGGTTTTTTTGGATAATACAGTGTGTGAAGCAGATAGGTGGCTATGGAAATGGCCACTGGAGAAGCAGCTTCTGCTTATTTTGCAGTCAGGCTGGACTGAATTTCCTCTGTGTTAAGCCAGTTTAACTCATTATTAATTACAGCAATGCTGGCTGGACTCCACCAAGACCTATCAAAGCCTCCTGTATGCACAGGAAGACAAACCCCTCGCTCTGGAACTGGTTTTAATTCTCCCACTATCAGTGTCAATTTAACACCAGCAAAGCATCAACTTGCATTTGCCAAAGAAACACATTTGCAGTGTTCCATAAGCAGGTCCTGCTGCTGGTCTGGAGGATCCCAGATATGCAGTGACAAAACTGAGCAGTGTCAGGGCTGGGATCCTTGGTATCAACTAATTGCCCATCCCCTACATGTTTGGGGGTTTTGTGTCCATTTTATGAAAAAAATGTGTGTTTTGTGTGTTTTCCTCAAGAGGTACTTACTTGTGCTGAATGACCCCGTGTAGGTTACTTTAGGTTGGGATTTCTGGTAGCCAGTAATGACAACAAGGTATTTTTGCCCACTTCGGAGTCCTCGGATGACGTGGTCGGTGCCGGTCAGGTTTTGCTTCTGCACAAGAGAGTGGTCGTGTGCTAAGGTGATGGTGACATCAAAAGTGTGGGTGCTGTGTGCCTCGGGGCTGCCCCAGCGCAGCCTGGCGCTGCTCTCGGTCACCTCGCTGATCTGCACCTCGTGGCTCTTTGCTGCAAGGCAAAGACCAGAAGAAACACTAAGCAAGGACTTGAAGAGGAAAGGTCTGGAGCAAGTGTCTCAGTGTTGCAGGATCTCCCAGTTCACTGCTAATAAATTTGTCTGCAGCCGCTTGTGGGACGGGCAAACCAGGTTGTGACTTTGCCCAACCCAGGACATGGCAGTTTTTTCATAGCCTAGATGATTTACCCAGGGGTTTACTTATTTTTTAATAATTTGCTGCAGCCCAGCAAACCAAAGCCATTTTTTAAACGAGATTTACAGAGCCTGAAATGTGATTCCCAGCACCACTGTAAATGTGTCCACTCAGATCCTTCTCTAGGGTGCAATGGACTGCTGAAGATCTTCAAGCAGAGCCTGCTTGAGATCAAACATAACCTTAGACAGGTTAAAGCAGCTGCCATAGCAGGAAAACCTTTCCCTAACAGAGTATTGGATGAGACCTTTATAAAAGCAACAGCAGAGCAAGAAACGGGCAGAGATGTTCATTCCCCACAAGCTGATGAAAGCTGGTTGCTTTAATTTATTGCTTTTTATTTATTATTTAGACAGGGACACACATTCATTCACTGGTTAAGCATCCCTGTACTTCAACACATGTTCTTTGTTACTTGTTCAGAACCCCCCTGCAAAAACATATGGGAAACCTCCTTTAGATGATCTGTGCTCACAGGAAAGAGCTTTGGCACTCCCAGATAGGTCTCCTGACTGATTCAGTGACAAATTATTTATATTATCTGACAGAGAATTCAAACAATCTCATTGTATGAATCACCAGAAATTAAGGCCAACAGCATCCTGGCTTGGATCAGCACTAGTGTGGCCAGCAGGACTAGGGCAGGGATTGTCCCCATGGACTGGGCACTGGGGAGGCTGCACCTCAAATCCTGGGTTCAGTTTTGGGCCCCTCACTCCAAGAAGGACATTGAGGGGGAATGGAGAGTTTCCAGAGAAGGGCAACAAAGCTGGAGAAAGGTCTAGAGCACAAGTCGTGTGAACAGCAGCTGAGGGACCTGGGGTTGTTTAGCCTGGAGAAAAGGAGGCTCAGGGGAGACCTTCTCACTCTTGACAACTCCCTGAAAGGAGGCTGGAGGCAGGTAGGGGTTGGTCTCTTCTCCCAGGCAACAAGTGCTAAGACAAAGAGGAAATGGCCTGAAGTTGTGCCAGGGGAGTCTTGACAACCCTTTATGGGAAGACATTTTTCCTAAATATCCAAAATTGTCCTCCCCCAAAGGGTTGTCAAGGCCTGGCCAAGGCTGCCCAGGGCAGTGGTGGAGTCCCCATCCCTGGCAGGATTGAAAAGCCATGTAGATGTGGTGCTGAGGGACATGGTTTAGTGATGACCTGGCAGTGGTGATTTCATGATTGGACTTGATGATCTTAAAGGTTTCTTGCAACCAAAATGATTCTATGATTCTATGAAATAGCAAAACTTAGCCAAGGGATAAGGTCGCAAGGAAAATGTAGAAAGCAAGTGGGCCACGCTAGACAGAGAAGTGCCCTGTTGCTGTATTACTGAGCTAGGCAGCAGATGATGGGCTGTCCCACGTTTAGATGTCCTGCTTATGTCTTGCCTAGAGGCAGCCAGTCCCTCCCCATCCACTTTTGCACAGAACTCTCAACTCAAGTTGACAAATCCTTAACCCCCCAGCGTAAAATTGCAGCTTTGCACCTAAACTTGGCCTCTTAGCGACATTTCCCATTGGAAAAACCCTCTTGGGAAGGGAGAAAAGCCACAACCCACTGTAGGGCAGACCAGAGAGAGGCACTGCTCGCGTGGGGAGAACCTCTCATGTACCTCCTTGTCTCCTCCTGCCGCCTGTCCCGCTGGCTGTGGCGCTCCCGGTGCCGCGCCCGGTGGCTTTGGCCGTGCCCGACGCGCTCTGCGTGGTGCCGTTCATCTGGACCACACCGCTGGCTGTGGTCTGCTCGGTGGCTCTGGTCTGGGCCGTGGTGGTGGCCGTGGTGGTCCTGGCGTGGGCGCTGGTGCTCGCGGCAGGCTTGGTGCTGGCCGTGGTGGTGCTGGCGTGGGTGTTGCTGCTCACAACGGGCTTGATGCTCGCACTGATCGTGGTGCTGATGGTGCGGCTGATGGTCGCGTTGGGTGCCACGTACCTGTCCAAGCAAAAGCAGCTGATATGGCTTTTTTCCCCCCCCACTACATCAGCAGAACTTTGGAAGTGGAGATGAGTTGACATGGAAACCATTTGCGAGAACTCCCCTGAGGTCAACAGTCTTTGTCAACTTTAGCTACGCCCACAGCCAAGCAGTGAAAAGAGCTGCAGAGCTCTGCCTGTCACTTGGGGCACAAATCTGTTTGTTCACCAACTCTACACACAGAGGACTGAATTCAGCAGACAGATCTCAGCATGCCCCATTTCAAGGGGCTCGACCTTCTAAAGCCAGGACAACTCTATGTCAGTGATGAGTGAGGCTTGGTGACACAAGCTTTCACTTCTGTTGAGAAAATATTGGGATATATTCTATGCTAGATCCTGAATATCAGACAGTCCAGGGCAGCCCAGCCTCTGAAAAAAGTTAATTGAGCAGAAAACCCCAAATGAATAGTAATTTCTGAATTCCTGACCTACATGGTGACAGCAACATATACTTCCTTCATACATTATTATATATCTATATATATAAAATATATAAATATGAAATTTAGCCCAAATTTAAAATTATACATGTACTTGTCTACCCTTCTCTAGCAGATGTATCCATTACTCTTTTAACACAGCACTAAAGGAACCCGTGAAGTGCTGCCAAGCCTGATTGTTAGCACTGATGTTGCTTTTTCTTTCTTTTCCTAAGCAGGGATTGGGAAGCGAAGGCTTCTCCCCCTGACAGGCAGTTAGCAAACCTCATTCTCTTGCAGAAACCCCACTACTCACACTGCTTTTTGCCCGGTGTGCCCGGTGCTCTGGCTCTTGGCTTGCTGGTCACTCTGGAACCATCCACACTGTTTCCTTATCTCTGGAGAGAGGTAGAAAGCAAAGTCGCCTGGGGAGAGAGAGAACCTGGCATTAAACACTGGCATTGAGGATGGTGGTTGCCTACCAACAACACATCACATGTATTTCTTCTTGATTTAAAAAAAACCTCTGCTCTGATAAAAGCTATAGAATATCTCCTGACATTCCTGGTGGTTGCTGCAGCATCCTGAGCTGGGAGATTTGTTATTCTGATTTACAAACACAAGAGCAGTAACTACAAGATACCAGAGGCTTGTATGTCTTAGTCTGTCACATGTAAACAGCTTGCTTATAACAAGGCACTTCCAACCACACAGTTAATACTTTTTCAAGAGCTACAAGTTTCCAGGACCCCTCTAAGCAGTAAATGGAAAAAACAAACTGAGAAAGCCTAAACATTTATTTCCAGGAAAGATGTGCTCATGTTTGTGTCCTACTTAGTGCAAGACATTCCTGAGTCAGTGGTTTATTAGCCCGGTAGACTGGTTTTCAGGACTTTTTGGATAAAACCAGCTTTCTTAGAAAAGGTCCATTTCTTTTCCTTGCCAGCTGGGTCTATTTAGGACCTCTGGCAGTGGGCTTTAGCTGGAGATCCAGCCTAGGGTCTCTAGCTGAGCTGAGATGCAAATTTTCAAGGCACCATCTGCACATCCCAAACACAGCAGCGTTATTTATCCCTCAGCAAAGAGTCCTGTTCATCCTGTCATTAAATCTGTGTACGACAACTCCTGACCTCAGTCTGAGCCCTCCAAACACCTGCTAGGTGTGGTGTTCGTGATGAAGTTGGGAAGAAAGATTTACAGGGTATTCAGGGAGCTCAAGAGGAGCACTATCAGGCTGCTGGGCTGCAGACAGCCAAGAGCAGGACCAGACTCTATGGGACAAGTTGCAGATGTGACTGGAAAGCCAAGCAGGGTTAGACTAGATATAAGGAAGAAATTTTTTACAGTGAGGGGAAACACTGGCTGAGGTTGCCCAGAGAGGTGGTCAGTGCCCCATCCCTGGAAACATTCCAGTAGAGGTTGCTGCCCCATCCCTGGAAACATTCCAGTAGAGGTTGGGCAGGGCTCTGAGCAACCTGTTCTAGTGGCAGATGTCCCTGCAGGAGGTTGGATTAGATGACCCTGAAAGGTCCCTTCCAGCCCAAAGCAGTCTATGACTCTATGATTAGGCCAGATACCACAGGTGAGCCCATGGAGACCAAGTTAAACCAGACAGAAGTGAAAACTTGGTGGACTAACAGACTGCAAGGGAAGGGTTGAGGAGGCCAAAGTGAACAAAATCCAGATATATTCAAAGAGGTAGACCCATAAACAGCAACCAAACACTACAGAGTGTAAAAGAAAAGACTAACTTTAGTGGGCTCCAGTGCCCAAAGAGGTGGTCAGGCTAGAGTCCATCCAACCAACAGGCAGGTAGACTAAATCTGACAGATTAACCCCTCTGAGGTCACATGTTGCCCCCACATGTTGCCCCAAGTACTATACTTTGGCTGCAGGATGTTTTACTTACTTCTGATAAAAGATGGCAGCAGTCTCCCAAAGCGTAGTAAGGGCTCTTCATGAAGCTCTCCTGGTTTATCAACCAATTTGAAGAACACATCATTTGGCTCACTAGCTAGGCTATAGATATTCTTGACATTCACCTTCCTGCCAATGCCCAAGATAACAAAGAAGTATCCTTTGCATTTTGCATTGATGACAACCTTCTGCAGGTACTCCAGTTCTTGTTTATTCACTTTTCCAGTCATCATCAGAACTATGACTTTTAGATCCCGGGGGTTTGGTGCACTTTCAAAAATATGAGCTATTGTGTGTTCAATTGCACTTCCTATAGCACTTGTGCCATAGAGCTGGGTCATTTGGTTTTGAAGGTAATTAATGATCTTCTCTTTGGAGCTATAATCAGTTAGTGAAAACTCAGTTTTTACTGGTGGGAAGCTTGAGTTGGTTTCATATTCATAAGGAGCTTGCTGGAGAACTGCCACTCTTGCATGGTGCTGAGATGCTTTTGGCTCAGAGCTGATCTCCAGGTTACTTACGAGGTGGGAAATGTACTTCTTCATCTCACTGAACTGCAGAGGGGTGGTGGATTCTGAGCTATCCATGATGAAGGCTATGTCAATGTCTACATCTGTTGGAGCTGCCCTTCTGTCTCTGAATACAGGTCTTTGACTACCAAAACCACAGATGGGATCAGGGTCACACACGTCTAGGAAAGAAATAAGAGTAGGTTTCACCTGGAGGAACTGGGATGACCCCACCCTCATCATTGTTAAAATCTCTTGTGTCATATGAAATATTATCAAGCCACAGACATACATTGATCCATTACTTGATACCAAAGTCATTTCACCCCAAACCACATTTAGTTAAGAACTGAGTATTTTTTATGTGCTCCTTTGTCCAAAGGGATCCCTGAAGTGCTCTGTCATAAGTGGCAGGAGGCCATATGGTAGAGAGTTTAGCTCTCAGTATTTGGGCTGTAGAAGTGGGAATGAGCCAAAAAAGGAGCTTCTTTTTACAAAGTGGAGAACGCCCAGTCGAGCCTCATTCACAATGCCAGTGTTTCTACTCAACCTAAGAGCATGAATCCCTTCTCTTCAGCAGCAAAAGGGCTGACTCCCAACTGGGCTTCCCTTCTGCACCACTGACAACCGACTGCTGCATGAGCAGAAGGATTTGGCACTGTCTAGAGGAGGGATTGGAGGCTTTACCCAGGCAAATGTGACAAGTCAAGAGCCTCCAGATGGTGTCATTCAGCTGGCTGCCGCTGGCCGGGAGAATGATTGCGTGTCCAACCGCCGTGTTGTTGATCTGGTTAGATGCAAACAGAGAAACATGGTGTTAGTACAGCTGCCTTCTCTTATTTTCAGCTCGAAGTAGGGGAGGACAATCCACAACTCAAGAGATTCTCTACTCAGCATGCTGCTTTTGGTGGATCCCACTTGCAGGAGCCTAATATCCCCAACATCAGTTAAGCCTAATATCCCCAATGTCAGTTACTGGGACTAGTTTAGAGACATAAACTCCAAGAAAAGGGTCAAGTACTTGAACCAGTGCTCAGCGTGTTTTCTGGGGCTTTTTTGTTGCTATAAATCTCTGTATGTCCACCCTCTCTCTGCCAAAGCTACTGTACTTCCCCCTTCCAACCCTCTGCCTCTCTGTCAGACCTTTCTCACTAGGAGGACTGTCACTTCTTCTGTTTCATACCACACCTGGCACCCTGGAGCCACGGTCTGGTAAACAAATGACTCATGGTAACCTCGCTGGCATTTCAGAGCACACGCTGTGTTTTGGATTTCCCTCCTAACAGACATGCTGGGTGAGCCTGGCCAGCGAAGCTTTCTCAGCACTAAGCACTTGAAAGGCCCATGGAAGCCACCACCGCCTGCAGAAGCAAACACCATCAACCTCCCCAGCTGACCAGACTGAGACCATGAGCAGAAAATGAAAGAAAGGGTGAATGAGGCCAACCTCCAGAGCTCTGCTGAGAGCCGGGTCCTGCCTGCTGGTGAGGAACACGGGCATGACTCCAGCATCGTAGAGTTTCAGCACCGCGTCGTTGAGCTGCGGGGAGGCTCTCGTGTCCCCGTTGCTGAAGAAGACAGCCACCTTCCTCATGAGGAAGCCACTTCGGGCACGCTTGAAGGTATTCCTGGCCACGAAGGACATGGCGGTCTCCAGGCTGCGTGGCTTGGTGGTCAGGGTGGCCTGGAAGTTTTGGATCTGCTGCAGGAGGCTGGATTTCTTCCTGGCGTCAGCAAAGCGGATCTCTGTGGTGACCTCGTTGTTGTAGGTGACCAGAGCCACCCGGGCCCCCCGAGGACAGTTGCTCTCAGCAATGGTTAAATTGTTGACCACTCTGAGCACAGTTTGCTTCATCCTGTTGAAAACGTCCCTCACAACACCCGAGGAGGTGTCGATAGCGAAGGCCAGCTCAGTTGGGAAGACAGGGCACTCCTTGGGACCTGTGGAAAGGGGTGTTGGGAACAAAGAGTGCCCCAAATAGCTGTCAGGCTACAAGGACCGTGTCCTTGGCAGGGATAAATCATTCATAGCACGTTATGAGGGGAGAACAATTCTGGCAGGCAGTCATACTTGGGTTTAAAGGACTGAAGGTGACTTACCATAGCAGCAAGCTGTGGAAAAAATGGGGGGAAAAAGCATTTTGGTCAGTGCCATTTGTGTAACATGATGGGCATCAAAGGGTAGAGAGAGGGAATTAGCAAAGCACGGAGCTACTCACGGCATTTGTCCTTGATGTTCCTCACAAGCGCACATTGCTTCAGAAAACAAAACAAAAGAGAGGGAGATGTGACACGGCCAACAGAAGAGTAGTTCAAAACAAGACAGAAATGATGCCACACTTACATCTCTGCTTTCTCCTTTATCGCCTTTAAGTCCCTGTTTAAAAAAATAAAGAAAAATTGAGTGCATGGGTGCCCCATGAACCCAGTTGGAATAATTATCTAACCACGGGTCATGCAGAAGCTAAGGGAGGACCTGCCTGTTTTCAATTGCATTTCCAGCAACAGGGGGAAAAGTTCTCCCATGTGAGGAGTAAACCCAGCTGAGATCAAACCCAAAAGGGACGTTTGCAATGCTCTAGGTTTGCATACAAAGCAAGCCAAGACACCTTGGACTTTCTAGGGTGCTCTATGCCAGTCAGATTTGGTCATGGGCCATAGCCTGCACAGGATGATAAATGAGGAGCTGAGAACTTCCTAGAAGGAGCTTTAAGTCATATATTGCCACGGGGAAATCCTAGTGCCTGTAAGAGTCTATCTCTTTCTCATTCTGTTGTGCATTGCAATTTGAGGATGGGTGAATATTTATCGATGATAAACAGCTAGTTAGGAATCTATAAAGACACATCCAAGACAAATAAAGAGGAATTTGCCCAACTCAAAATCAGCAGGAGATGACGGTGGGCATATTTTTCAACCTCTGGCACCAATAGGGACCACCACGTTTCTCAGAGAAGCAATCAGAAGTCTCTCCAGGGTGGAAGCCAGAGGCTCTGCCAGCAATGCAATGAACACTTACAGATCGTCCAGGGTATCCAACCTCTCCTTTCTGACCAGGTGCCCCAGGTTCTCCTGCATTTCCCTAGAGAGAGAGAGAGCAGAGAAGTCCTCTCCATGAACATCTGCAGGAGGACTCCCAGGAGCATGGGTCAACACCTGGGGGGAAAAGATGTGTACATCTTTCAGGCTGTTCATGCAGAAGGGAAAATTGTGTCATGTTCCAACTTACTCTGCGGCCTCTGTTTCCTTTGGGGCCAGGGCCTCCAGCACCACCACGGTCACCAGGTCCCCCCTGGTTGGGGAAACAAACAGTAGCTGTAAATCTGCACAGGACCATAGGTAATGGCTACATTGCTTGGAAAAGAAATGCATGGGCTGCACCATACCTTGGACCCTGCGTAGCCAACGAAGCCACGTTCTCCCTGAAACAACATAAAAGTTTATCTGAAAGTGTTTTAGAAAAGGAACCTGATTCTGCAGGCAGATCTGCAACAACTGAAGGAAGGAAAAGAGAGAGACTGCAAATTCATTTTGTTCTTCATATGATTAATAAAAATCAAACAGTCGCTCCTTTTAAGGTCTAGATGCTCCTCTAAGGCTAATTTCAACCATAGAGGAGCTGCCAGAGATGTTGGCAGATTGTTTTTGGAAGTCCCACAGACATTCATGGGGCTCTCTGGCTAAAAGGTACAAACCCCACTATGCTTCCTCCTTGGAGAAGCTGATTTATGTAGGCAAAGCCAAGACAAAGGCAGAGGGTAAAGGTTTGAAGAGTCTTGCAGGATACACACAGGGCTGATTGTTGTCCCTGTACACATCTGACTTCACCAAGGTTCTGCCCTTGCCCATCTGCACTGGAGGCCTTGGCTGCTTCCTTGTCCTCGGTAGCTCATGTTGGTAGATGGGCATGCTGAGCACACACCTACCTTTCTGCCTTTAGGACCTGGGCTACCAATTCCATCTCGTCCATCATCACCCTAAAATTGGAAAGCCAAAGTCATTAATATGCAGTCGTATGTGAACAGCTTAAACCTCACAGATCCAGCATCACCAATAGAAAGAACCCACTGATGCTGCAGGCTTTTGAGAAGCCCTTCTATAGGTTAAATTATTGCAAGAAAAAAAGACAAAGCAGAAGAAGGTGGTGCCAAAACTACAAATCTTGATTACAACCTGTTTAGTATACACATTTAACGTGTAAAACTCAGGTGAAAGCAACAGGGAGCAGGTTAGGAGGTCAGTCAATGCTAGGGGTGTTCTGTTTGATCCAAGCTTGTCCTCCCTTGCTTTGCACAAACCTGTATAATGAGAAGTTGGCTCCTCATTATACAGAGTAATGAGAATCAGGCCCCAAGAAAGCACTCACTTAGTCCATATGTCCTTTTTATAGGCTACTTTGGACTAGCACGTGAAGTGAGATCATGGTGTCTACCCATTCCTGATGCAATGAGCTGGGACAAGGCCAAGCAACTTTGGAGAGCCTCTGTCCTGTGTACTGATCTCTGAGATGTTAAAAGTCACTTTTCAAGTGAATATTATGGAATTGTTTACGTTGGAAAAGACCTTTAAGATCATCAAGTCCATATTTGGCCTCCTCAAAGGCACTGCCATTACCAACTGTGCTCACGCCAGCTGAGGATCTCTCCTATTGTACCATGGAGGATGCAAAGTCCATAGAGGAGCTAAACCCACTGCTGCAAAGGGCTGTGGCTCCTTTGTCACAGGAGAGTTCAGCACAGCATCTTTAAAGGTACAAGTGCATGGCCACACTTACCATCTCTCCTCGTGGGCCTTGCTGTCCAACTGGCCCTTTGGGCCCAGGGTCTCCAGGCTCACCCTGAAAACAGGAGCATTTGTTAAAGCACGTGCTGAAACTCCAGACAAGGCTGAGCCTTTCCCACCCCACCAGCACTGGTTTCTTTACACAGACCAGTCTGCAGTGGTCCTTGCAGCAGAAAGTCATGGCTGGACCTACATGGCCAGCAAGGCTACAAAATGCTGGCTCTTCAGTGGGACCTTTAGTAATTTCAGGAAAGCTGAGAATTGGGACACAAGAGACCAGCCACCTGCCCCCACAGGATGGTGATTATTCTTTATAAACACTGCAAAAATAAAAGCTTCCAAGCTCTGGGAACTTTGTGGTGCAAACAGACAATGGAGCAGCCATAGAAATGAACCAGGGTGTGTGGATCCAGAGAGGTAAAGCCATAGGGTGGGTCTGGAGAGATCCAGCACAACCACCTTCCCATGCAGGCATTGGCTGAGACTCTGCCCTGGAAATTACCTTTGGAATCTCAGTTACTCAATTACTTTTTCCTCTCTGTTCAATGAAATGGGAGCCTAATGAAACAACCAGAGCATAAATCTTGCTCTACTCCACATTGTGCGAGCCAGTGAGGTTCATCTCAAGTATTTTTTTAAGCTCACTCCTATCCAGAAGCTTTTCATTGCTGTTTTAGCTGCTGATGTCCAACGCTCATGAAGACATACCTTCCGTCCCATGGGACCAATCCTGCCCCGTTCTCCTGGGGTTCCTGGTTGTCCACCACCAGCCTGGAAAGGAAACAGGGAGAGGCATGTTGCTAAGGTGCCAAGAAAACTGTGTGCCAGAAACTAGGGGACTGGATGACCATAGAAATCACGTGTTAGCTACTAGGGCTGGTGCCTCTCAAAGCACCTTAGGAAATTCAGAAATCTAATTCAAGGTTGGGAAGAGCTGAAAGACCAGGTCAGTTCAACGCAAACGTCAGCAGCAACTTATGTTGTCCCTAATGAATCCCCCTGGAAAAGGTGTAAGTAGGAGGGGCAAAGTCCTGCTCAGGATAAGGAAATGCAAGATGTGTCTGGCTTTATGGCCACAAGTCTTGCTGGGGTGTGTAGCAGGAGGGAGAAATAAATGCATGAGGGTACCTCAGCAAGCATGTGAGATGCTCATGCTCTGGCTTCAGAGGTTGACGCATCATGGAGGATGCCCTGCCAGCCACTTAGGGGCTTTAATTAAGATCACAAACCATAATGGGCCAAACACTGAAATCCTGACCCTTTGTGGTTGCCTTTAACACTTTCTCTCCTGTAACTCTCGATCAAGAAATCTTTAGGGTAAGTTGAGAGGAGAATCCTACTGGAGTGTGTTATAGGAGAATGAAACAGAGTTGGAGCTCTAGGAGGGACAATGGAACGACACATCAGCTGCATCTTGCTGATCATTGTTTGGTTAATGGCTGAGAAGCAGCAGAAGGGTTTACCCTGGGTCCAGGAATGCCCTGCTCTCCTCTTATGCCTGGTGTGCCAGTCTGGCCGGGTGGACCCTGTGTGGGGAGACAAGAGAGACTGTGTCAACACACATGGGCAGAGACACACCAGTGCTACACAAGATCTCAAGTGAAAGCAAATGTTACAGCACCCAAGAGATGGTTTTCAAACACTTCACACCTTGGACGGTGTGAATGCAGTGGCAGGTCTGATGTCCTGGGGCAGGACAGCCAGGCCACAGCACACCCAAAAATATCCAAATCCTGACAGTCCTCACTGCTGGGACTCTTTGAGGAAGCAGCTGGGATTAAATAATGCAGCAGCATCATGGGGTAACACATTCACTTTGCTGTAAGCTCACTGACCTGTGGCCCTCTCATGCCTTGTTCTCCATCTGGTCCTGGTTGGCCAAGTGAGCCCTTGGTACCCTGGAAATGCAAAATAGGATAATGCAGGTTAGCATGGGGGCATATGGTCAACACCACAGGGAGGAAAAGGAGATCTCAGGGCATTTACAGCTGCATAAAGAGCAGGGAAGAACAGCTGTTTGGGAGTTTTTTAAAGGACATGTTTGTAGCAGAGAATGAGCACAGAACTGGTGGGGTAATTTGCCTCCTGCAGTCAATGGGCATCCGTCTCCTCTAAGCTTTGGCCCCACTGGGCTGCTCCAGCACCATGCCAAGATGAAGCAACTGAACAGAGAATGCCACAGAGGATGGGCAGCCCCGGGCACATGGATGGCTGGTTTTGCACCAAGTCCACCAAGGAGCATAGAGGGAGATGAGCCTGAGGAGGAGGGAATTTGGAGGAAAAAGGAGGCAGAGAAGTAAAAACAAAGCCTTGTGTGTCTCTTCTCTTGGCACATCCCTCTGGGTGCTGTGGCTGCCTGGCCAGTGGCGTGGCAGAAGCCCCAGTGGGGTCCGCATCACCACTCACCTTAACTCCAATCGGTCCCCTCCGCCCTGCCATGCCCTGCAAACAAAGAAACAGTGAGACTTGTTATGCAAATATGCCAACACACATTTCTCTGTTGCTTTTAGATCCCCGTATCTCTGCTTCTCTTAGTCCAAAATTACATTTGAATACTTTAGACTTCTGAGGAGAGAGGGAGGGAGACATCCACATGGCCAGCTCTCTTAAATCCAATTTTGGCATGTTTTCTCTTTCCTCACACCCCCCAACACTTCACCACACAACTGAGTTGCTCCCTCACGTGTGCAGGATTGTGCCACAGTCCCTGGGCCACATGCCCTGAGGGACAGGCAGCAGTGGAGCAGCAGGGAACACATCCCCAGATGTTCCAGCTACACCAGCTCCAGTTTGGGTTTTGCCTTTTGAAAACCAGAAGCTAAATGGAGATGCATATCACAGAATCACAGAATGGCAGGAGTTGGAAGGGACCTCTGGAGATCATCTTGTCCAACCCCCCTGCTAAAGCAGGGTCACCCAGAGCAGGTTGCTCAGGATCATGTCGAGGTGGGTTTGGAATCTCTCCAGAGAAGGAGACTCCACAAACACTCTGGGCAGCCTCATCCAGTGCTCTGGCACCTTCACAGGAAAGAAGTTTTTCCTTATGTTCAGATGGAACCTCCTGGGTTCCAGTTTGTGTCCATTTTACCTTGTCCTGTCACTGGGAACCACTGACAAGAGTCTGGCCCCATCCTCTTGACCCCCACAGGCCCTTTAGATATTGATGAGCAATTGATCAGATCCCCTCTCAGTCTTCTCTTCTCCAGGCTAAACAGCCCCAGGTCTCTCAGCCTTTCCTCATCACAGAGATGCTTCAGACTCCTCAGCATCTTCGTAGCCTCCTTTGGATTCTCTCCAGTACTGTCTTGTCTCTCTTGAACTGAGGAGCTCAGAACTGGGCACAATACTCCAGAGGTGGCCTCGCTAGGGCAGAGTAGAGGAGGAGGAGAACCTCCCTTGACCTGCTGGCCTCACTTTTCTTAATGCACCTCAGAACACCCTTGGCCTTCTTGCTAGATCATGCCACAGGTGTGGCTCCACTGATCTGAGCACCGAGGTACTTTGCATGGGGGTAAATTTAGGATTAGACCTTTAAAGTCTACACAACAAGGCAGCAAACCACCTACACAACAAGGCAGCAAACCACCAGGCACTTCCTTTGGAGGTTGTTTGGGTTTTTTTTCAAGTTGGATTCCTGATGTTTGTGAAAGAAAATACATGGGAAGGCAGGAGGGGAAAAAAATCATTGTCAAACTAAGCTTGGGCCCTNAGCCTTGTGTGTCTCTTCTCTTGGCACATCCCTCTGGGTGCTGTGGCTGCCTGGCCAGTGGCGTGGCAGAAGCCCCAGTGTGGTCCCCATCACCACTCACCTTAACTCCAATCGGTCCCCTCCGCCCTGCCATGCCCTGCAAACAAAGAAACAGTGAGACTTGTTATGCAAATATGCCAACACACATTTCTCTGTTGCTTTTAGATCCCCGTATCTCTGCTTCTCTTAGTCCAAAATTACATTTGAATACTTTAGACTTCTGAGGAGAGAGGGAGGGAGACATCCACATGGCCAGCTCTCTTAAATCCAATTTTGGCATGTTTTCTCTTTCCTCACACCCCCCAACACTTCACCACACAACTGAGTTGCTCCCTCACGTGTGCAGGATTGTGCCACAGTCCCTGGGCCACATGCCCTGAGGGACAGGCAGCAGTGGAGCAGCAGGGAACACATCCCCAGATGTTCCAGCTACACCAGCTCCAGTTTGGGTTTTGCCTTTTGAAAACCAGAAGCTAAATGGAGATGCATATCACAGAATCACAGAATGGCAGGAGTTGGAAGGGACCTCTGGAGATCATCTTGTCCAACCCCCCTGCTAAAGCAGGGTCACCCAGAGCAGGTTGCTCAGGATCATGTCGAGGTGGGTTTGGAATCTCTCCAGAGAAGGAGACTCCACAAACACTCTGGGCAGCCTCATCCAGTGCTCTGGCACCTTCACAGGAAAGAAGTTTTTCCTTATGTTCAGATGGAACCTCCTGGGTTCCAGTTTGTGTCCATTTTACCTTGTCCTGTCACTGGGAACCACTGACAAGAGTCTGGCCCCATCCTCTTGACCCCCACAGGCCCTTTAGATATTGATGAGCAATTGATCAGATCCCCTCTCAGTCTTCTCTTCTCCAGGCTAAACAGCCCCAGGTCTCTCAGCCTTTCCTCATCACAGAGATGCTTCAGACTCCTCAGCATCTTCGTAGCCTCCTTTGGATTCTCTCCAGTACTGTCTTGTCTCTCTTGAACTGACGAGCTCAGAACTGGGCACAATACTCCAGAGGTGGCCTCGCTAGGGCAGAGTAGAGGAGGAGGAGAACCTCCCTTGACCTGCTGGCCTCACTTTTCTTAATGCACCTCAGAACACCCTTGGCCTTCTTGCTAGATCATGCCACAGGTGTGGCTCCACTGATCTGAGCACCGAGGTACTTTGCATGGGGGTAAATTTAGGATTAGACCTTTAAAGTCTACACAACAAGGCAGCAAACCACCTACACAACAAGGCAGCAAACCACCAGGCACTTCCTTTGGAGGTTGTTTGGGTTTTTTTTCAAGTTGGATTCCTGATGTTTGTGAAAGAAAATACATGGGAAGGCAGGAGGGGAAAAAAATCATTGTCAAACTAAGCTTGGGCCCTGCTGACTGCAGGTCTGGCTCTCACCTTCCTCCCAAGTCCACCGTCTTGGCCTTCCAGCCCCATCGGTCCTGGCTCTCCCTAAGGGAAAAGAAAACCTCAAGCGAGAGCCCTGAAACAAGCAGGCACTGGGAAAATAGGTTCAATTCTCCAAAGATAAGACTTTTTGTGCTCTCACACAAGTTACTCAATATTCCTACATCAGTGGAAATCCTTCTAACAAATCATGGATGCTTTCCACCAAGTTTCTGAGCAATCACAAGCTGACATTTCCATTCTTTGGGAAATACTTTCTGACATTTTAAGATGCATTGTTATTCTGAGATGATACGAAAACAAAAGGGGTTTGAAATTCTCCAGGGACTATGTGGGTTGGGGTTTTTTTAAAGTTTCAGGTGAATCAAGACATTCAGATTTGGTATCATCTAAACAGTTCTCTGCTTTTGGCTATGACCCACAAGACATATGAGGTTAATTTCCAAGTACAAAGTTGTTTTCAGTGACAATATCCCAAAAGCACTGTAAAATAATAACAATAAAAAAGCACTTTTTACACAAAACATCTAAACTGACAGCTTCTCAGAGAAGTTTTGGTCCAAACCAACAGCATTTTCTAGTGGAAAAATATTCCATCTGACCAGACACGATGAGTTTAAGAAACCTGCACCTTTTTGGCAGCATCCTTTTTTCTTACTTTCTCTGTCCCATCCTATTGTAAAAACCAAAAAACAACAAAAGACAACAAAGAAACTTTACCATTGGTCCAATTTCACCCTTTTGGCCTCTGGATCCCCGTTGAGTATTATCAGCTCCTGAATCTCCCTGAAAGCAACAGAGTGATGAGAAACATCTGCGTAAGTGGGACATGAAAGGCAGACATCATAAACTGCTCCTCCATAGCTCAGAACCAACATTTCTTTTTTTGTTGTTTTTTTGTTGTTTTTTTTTAACTGAATTAGATGAAGCATTGTTGGTGTTTTCAGACAGATGCAGCTTTTCAACTAAGAAACAATAATATCGAAGAAGAAGAGGAAGGGGAGTTTTAATCTAATGAAAGAGTGATTGACAAGTTGGTATCAAGAGGCATGTGTTACCCACATGTCATCTCCAAGTCCTTGCTCTGTTGCTGGACCTTCCACTGTTAAGCAATATTTAATGATAGTAATAATAATTTTAAAAGCCCAAGTGCATGCTTGTTGGTGACCCCCAGGACTGGTGGAAAGTGGGTGGAAAAACAAGAAGATGCCTTAGTAATATTTACCGGGTCTCCGCGGAGCCCACGGTCACCTCGTTCTCCTCGCTCGCCTTTAACTCCCTTGTCACCCTGTGGGGAGAGATGGGATGCTAGTGAGAACAGCCCTTGTCTGCTGAAAGCATCTCTGCTGCCACGTACCTCTGCCCAGGCCCTCAGCCCCGACAGCTTTCCACCCTCCCCTGGCCCAAATCCACCTTTGCACCATCATTTAGCCTCAACGTGACTAAAACCTACCCTCCTGCCAGCGTATCCCTTCTCTCCAGAGGAGCCAGGCAAGCCCTTGTCTCCCTAAAAAAGAGAAATATTTCAGAATATTTGCCACTTCCACGTCGCTTCTTAGATGCTTCACCGAAGCCACTCATTATAAAGAGAAAAGCAATTGTAATGACTAACCTCTTCTCCATCAATGCCATCCAGACCCATTTCTCCCAGTTCACCCTGTGGAAGAGGCAAGGGGCAAAATGCTCACCCAGGGAAGGTGGAACAGGGAGGGGAGTACTGCTGCAGCTGTATGGTCATGCTCACTGCTGTGACATGAGGAACTAGCTCCATACCTTCTCTCCTGGGAATCCACGAGAACCCTAGAGAGATCAGAAAAGGGAGTTACTCCACTTTTGGTCAGTTCATCACCTTGGGAAGCAGGGGGGAAGGGGGGGTTGTGCTCGATGACAGACTCAGAGACAAGATCAGGGGAGGACAGGCAGGCTTTGACTCTTCTTCTTCAGCTGCCTCCTTAAGACTTGCAGCAAGATAAAATATGTGCAGCATGGGGTTTAATCAGCTGATCCAGTAAAATAGCTTACTCCCTAGCCACAAGTCTTTCTCCACAGACTTTCTTTTCTCCCTGCACCCATTTTAATATGAATTCAGTCTCGGTGCCTTTGCCCAAGTCTGGACAGCTTTTTAAAGAGACTGTATCTCAGCTGCAACTAAAGGGCTTGGTTCGTGCACTCTGCTCCCTGCCAGAGGACTCTGTGGTCAGAGCAAATGGAAGGAAATATCCCCTTAATATCGTTGAGTATTTCTCATAAATATTATACATTTCACCACCTTTTCTGGCTTGTGGCATGGCTGCTGTCCTGAACCATCTGCTGAAGGTTCCTCTTTAAAGCAGCAGCCATGGCTGACTTTTCTCCCTGCTCCCCAACAGCAGATTTCCACCCACACACCGTCCCAGCCCTGGGCCAAGACACACACACACACACACCACTTCTTGGTGTTAAGAGCAAATCCATCTCTTCTGACACCTTTCCCGACCTTTTGGACTGCAGGAAACAAATCAGCCTTGTCTGCAGATTGAGCCTGGGTCCCTGGGCTGCCCTTCTGCTCTTTGTAGCAATACTAAAGCCATGACACCTGCTGAAAGCCTTGATGCTTGGCCAGGTGGACACCACCACTCAAGTGGATTTGGCAGGTCTTGTGTGACATCCTAAAGCAGCGGGAGTTGCCCCCGGTGGACTCCCACCTGCTGGACTCTGGGTCTGCTCCATGCAGGCTCCTTCCACACATACCTTGGTTCCTCTGTGCCCGGGGCATCCCTGGAAACCCTGTGTCCCATTCACACCCGGTGGTCCACGTTCACCCTGTTGCATGAGGGGGAAAATGCAATGGTCAGGGTTTGCCCAATAAGCACATTTCTTCAGCAAGCAGCATGCATCAGCAAGCACAGCAGGTGTCTTGGAAGCACAGGAGCAAATGGAGCATCAGGTTTTGAAAGGTCAATGCCCAGCCACCCCACCATCTGCTGCCCACAACGTTTGTCATGTAGAGACCAACTGCAAGTCTTCACTGAGAGAGAAATGACCTTCCCAAACCTTCAGCTATGAAAGAGCTTTATAAAACTTCTCCTCCAAAAACCAAATGACAAGAGGAAACCCTCAGAGATCTGTATAGACATCTAATCCCACCCTGACCTTAAAGCCTCAGGAAAACATTGCATTGCACGCGGTATCTGACACAGCATCTGGCCTGTGCTATTGGAAAAGTGATGAGCACCACCAACCCCTTGGCCTCAGCTTCACCTCCCAGGAGTGATTTCTGGGGAGTTGTTTATTCCAGGGGTGACGTGGGATTCATGAAGTAAGAGTTTGGATGAAATGGTGCTAGTAAGAAGTCATGGGACTCGTGTGGGCTGTCACTGTGATGGACAGAAACACCCCTTCTTGGACTAAATCAAATCTTTCATCTGCATTTGGTACGGATAACTTTGGCATAGGCTTCAGCTTTAATGAAGTTGGGGATTTCTTGTGTTCATAATCATAGAATCATAGAATGTTTTAGGCTGGGAGGGACCTCTAGAGATCATCTTGTCCAACCTCCCTACCCAAGTAGGGACATCTCTACCTAGGTCAATCACCCTGCCCTGCTCACAGGTGTTTGGGACCAACTGCAAACATTCCCACCTGCCTTGGAGGAATAGCCTGGACCTGGGTCATATCAAATAACAGGACTTATTCCCCAACATCATGCCTTCTCCATCTCTCAAGGAGCTCCTTACCAACCTTCTCCCAGGAGCAGCTGTGACCACCAACTCAGGCCATCAGCTGGGGGAAATACAAAGTTCTGCTTACCCTCCTGTCTAATCAACACCCACATCCCCAGCAGAAAATATTTAGTAAAAAATCCTCCAAATGCTTCACTGGTGGGGTCCCTTGTTTGAGCAGTACCATGCAGAGCCAGGGCACTCACTCACCGGTCCTCCTTCATCACCAGGATAGCCTCCGTAGCCAAGATCACCTGTGACACCCTAGAAGACAACAGAGAGGATTCTGCATTTCTTTCATCGTTCTGTGATCTCCTTCTAAATCAATATTCAAGATTTCCCAGGATTTGCACAAGCAGCTATTCAGTCATCTACGTAAATAAGTTAATGAGAAAAAACATCTCCCTTTGAAACACCTGAACTGTTTCACAATATACTTCACCCCCTCCCTCCAGCCACTCGTCTCTGCCCTCTTGGTTGTTTTACAACACAGAGGCAGGGAGGGAAGGGAAGAAGAGCAGCTCCCAACTGCTGTGCATGGCCCAGGGCCAGTTGTAGAATGAGAGGTAAGTGGAGATGACCTCTCTGTTAGCATCACCCATTACAACATAGGCAGCTTGCACGTCACCCACCATTCCCACAGTGGTGGACGCTGACCTTGCATGGGGACCCTTCATCCACAGATAAAGTGACCTACCTTTGGTCCTATGGGGCCAGGCACACCTCTGTCCCCTCTCTGCCCCGAACACTTGCATGGGACCTTGCAGCACGTCCTCTCTGCGATGTTGTCCTGCAGCAAAACACACATGACACAACAGGAAGGTGTTAGAAAACTGGTAGAGTCTCCACACCATAACTCCTGCAAGCCCTCAAGTCTGTGCCAAGCATAACATTGATCCAGCAGCATTTTGGGGTCTCTTTGCCTTGAAACACCAATGACAGCAGAAGGAGGTGGGTGTTGGCAGCATGAGTAGGTTGCATAGTTAGGAAGCAGCAGACAACGTTATCTTTTGGATGTAAGAGGCAAGGGATTAAATGGGAACTACGTGGGGTGGAATTTATAGAGAGCATCTGGTGCCTGTCACTTTTGAGAGCAATCTCATCTCCAAAGAAACAGACCCAGCCTGTGGAATAGGCCACGAGAAAGTTGTTGCAGTGAGTAGCTCATCAGCCCCTCGCAGGCTGAGAAGAGTTTGAGAGCACACAGCAAAAGAGGAAAAAGGAAAAAAAAAGAAAGATACAGATTCAGAGAAATTACAGCTTGGTTTTGCATCATCCAATAGAAAGAAAAAAAAAAAAAATCACTTTCTTTGCCAAGTACATTGCTGGCTGCAAACGTTTCCTGCCAGCTTTGCATATTTACATTTTGGAAGGGCTTTCCAAGGCAACTGAGTTACTTGGGGATGGGCTGAAGAGTAGTTCTTATCCCAAAAACCAGGGTTCACTCCCACTTGGATTTGTGGAGAAGGGCCCGGCAAGGTTATTACAGGGATCAGTGGTTAAGCCCAATCTTATTAAATCTACTGGAAAGGGAGCTTAATGATGCTGGTAGCAGATGTGAAGGTGGGAGGGATTGGACACAGTTGATATGAAATGAACTCAACAAACTCGAGAGGGACTAAATACATAGGAGGGAAGTAAATTTACAAAGAAGAAAGGATAACTCCTTCATCTGTTAAAAATGTGTCTGAAATACAGGCAGTGAATCCACTCGGGGAAAGAAACCTAGAAAGCAGCACTTCTGCAAGAGGTTTAGCACCAACAAAGGCATGACACAGCTTTTGATGGCATCTTCTCCCACCCCACTCAACCTAATCCCCTGTGTTGTAGCCTCAGCTGGAGTAAGTCTTCTCCAGGAGTGGTATGAGACCAGGCAGCATCACGATCTGCTCTTAACTTTATTTGCTGTGGAATCTGTAAAAAGAGCTGACGTGAGGTAGGGAGGGGAGAGGGCCAGAGCCAAGAGGGTGTAATTGAGCTACGGTTCAGCCCCACAGGAGATCCAGCCATTGGCTTTCCTCCAGCATTACAAGGCAGCGCTGCCTGTGCCAAGTTACTTACAAGCTGCTCTGCCAGCTCGAAATCCAAGTCCAGCAGATTAACTCTGAGTGGTCTGTTGTAGGTGAACCCACGACCAAACTCCAGCTGCATCACTTTGTCAAAATTGCTCACTCGGTCCAGCCCGACGAAGATGAGAGCGTTGACACCTGAGATGGGGGGAAGCAGAAGGGGCTGCAAGATGGGGCAAGGTGCTCTGCAGAGCCTGCACACCCTCCTCATCCTCATTATCTGCCTCTTTGATTACAAATGAAGCTCATTCAGTTGAGAACAAGCATCTCCAAGCACATTCAGTGCAAGTTACCGCCACACTTAGGGGCCAGCAGGCAGCTAAATATCACAGGAAGGCAATGAAGAATAGCAAGACCATGTAGAAATGATTAAATCTTTATTCATTACTGTCAAAAGCTGGTGGTGATAAAATGGGCCACCTGTTAACACACTGCCTCGAAGAGTAAAGAAGTTACCTTCTGTGTGCAAAGCAGATGAAGCAGCCTCCAGCTGACCTAGTGGAGCATCTGCACCATCAGTAAAATGGATTATAACCTAAGAGAGAAATAAATTTCTATCAGGATCCAGAATGTTTCAGGTATGAAACACAATCAATGTGCAACCTGAAGGGCCTTCTTCCAAGCAATGCTTCGTCTGAGAGGAGACAGGGGAATTGCTACATCCTTTCCAGGACATGAAGCTTTACATTTCTCTGCCAGGTTTCTGTACATTGTATCATGCTGGTGTTTGCTGCTAAAACATGAACAAGGAAATACCTGGAAAACAACAGTCTGCAGCCAAGATGTGCTCATGGGCACTGGCTGCAGCGATGCTCAGCGATTGTCAGGACAGGACCTTGACAATGCAGGGAGAGCACAGGAACCAAGAAGGGCTTAAGTGACCAAATCTATTTACTTAACTAATATATTTTTTTAATTTATTATGAATTTAGAGTTGCTTTGCCATCTAAAATACTTCAAAAGTCACCTTCCATGGCCAGCACCACCCCAGTGCCCTCTGTTCTGACTTACCTTGGTGCTGCCAGAAGGTGAGGATCTGAATTTGTTCAAGTAGGACCTCAGGGTATCCCCTGTGAGGACATAGGGCCCCCGGGTGCGCATGCCCTGAAACCTCTCAACGAGCTCAGGCTGGTACTCGGAGAAGTCCAGTCCCTCCACAGGTCCCCCCCGAGTCTGGGCCATGATGGCTACTCTGACGTTGGGCGCCCGGTTGCCGGTGCAGCTGATCTTCTGCATCTGGGTTATTCTGTTCAGCACAGACTCGACTCTGGACTCCAGACCCCTCTGGGAACTGAATATGTTTTGGCCAGGCCCCAAATCCGAGACATCAAAGCCAAGTATCACATCTAAGTTGCAATCTGAAAGAGAAATGTAGAAAGAGAGGTCACTGTGGAGCAATATAACAACTGCTTCTCGAGAAAGTACTTCCCTAATTATTCTGTTAGTTGTTTGAGAAGCTGCTCTCTGCATCAAGAACTGCCACCATTTGACATACAAGTGCCTTCTACTTCCTTTTGTCATAGCAATGATAACCTGGGAAAATCTGCAGTTTATTAATTTAAATTTTTTTGGCTTCCAATTGTTGCTCAGCATTGGGAGGAGCTAACTCAAGTTCTATAGAAATCTGAAATTCCATCAAGATGCAAAGATTGCTGCTTTCTCTCCACTGTGTGAAAACCTCTCAGTTCTTGCACAGTTGCCCATGCACCTTCTGTCTGCTCTTGAAGTGACCATACTCCAGTTATGGGGATGTAGAGGGAGGTGACACCAGGTGACTGATCTCAAGTCCCTGAAAGTTGGAGCTAGGATTTATACGGGATAGCTGGGAATTAGGGCAGAAAGAGACATTGAGGTTGCTCAGCCTGAGCTGATGAGGCCATGCACGTTCTACCTTTCTGCAGGAGTACCTAGCCTGGGCTTGGAGCCACCCTGCAGCCATTGAGCTGCCTGTTGGTCTGGCGCATGGGGAAATCAGGCTGCTGGATGCCTTTCCTCTGGGTTTAATGTCTCCTGCACCTACGTAGGCTTTCTAACAGGGAGGGGTTTAAATTTTCTTTTATACTAATCACACTGGTGCTGCACATGGAAGCACTCATGCTCACCACCAGCAGCCGTTTGCTTTTCCCTGAGCTGTTTCTTATCTCAGCTGGAGCTGCTGCTCAGCTCAGGGCTGCTGTGCCTCTTCTTCAGCTGCTCCAGAGGTTCAGGAGACGCCTCTTCTCTGCTCTGCTCAAAGGGCTGAGCCACGGTCAGTTGTGCTGGGAGTAGGACTTGCCATATTATAGTTAAGTTAAACCAGCTGCTGGGATTCTGGTCCAACAGCAATACCAGCTCACTTACTCACCCCAGTTTCCCTCACTTGGCTTCTGAAGTAGCCAAATCATGGGATTCCTTCTCAAGGCAATTTTGCCTTCAACTACGACTCATGCCCTAGCTTCTTCTCTTATGCCTGTGACGAGATGAAGTGGGCACCCTGGATGTACAGGCAAGAGAAATTCTGACTTGCAGCACACCATGCATGCCAGGGATTGAATGGCCAAGAAGTCCAGTTGGCTTGTTACATACACAGTGGGCAAGACAAGGACCATCACTTTTCGTTTTGGCACTAAACAGGTTGTTCTGCCATGATACTGGTATCACGTCCCTGCACATCTAGGGAGGAAGGTAGTGAGACTTAGCCCAAAGACAGCTAAACAAGGAGCCCCTCCAATGTGGCGGTAGGAGGCCAGTGACTTAGTACCTGGCTGTCATATCTGAAGTTATTCCACCATGATGGCACCTCTGTGGTGATGGTACACCAGTTATTCAAGTGCTGAAGCACACGAACAGGCAGCTGTTTGCAGCCTACCACCATACTCATGGAAGAGGTCTGAGCCCATGCTGCACCTCGGGCTATAGGCACAGCACAAGAGGAGGCTGGACAAGCCCATCAAAACCACCCTTGGGAATGACCCGAGCACATCATGAAGAAAGGATCGCACTTACCTCTTGCAACATCCGTTGGTACTAGGCACAATTTCTCCTCCATGGCAGCTTCCAGTGTAACCAGGACCTGCTCGTTCAGCTCAGACAGCTCCTGGGCTGTGGCCGCTCTGAAACTCGTGGCACTCTCACTGGCCAACCTGCTGACTTCCTTCAGGTCAATGTTTCTCACACCAACCGCGAATACCTTGACACCTTTCTGGGCAATTTCCAAGGAGGCACTTGGCCCATCATCCGTGGACTTCCCACCTGTGACGATGAAGGCGATCTGGGGCACCCTCTGATCGATTCGGCTGCCGGCCTCCTTCACAAAGTGCTTTGCCTGGATATGCTTGATGGCTGCTCCAGTGTTTGCTACTAGGCCGCCTTTGTAGATGACCTTGTTGATGGCATCTAAAATCTGAGGTTTGGTGGAGAAGTCCTTGAGGTAAAACTCATCAGTGACATCTGAGTTGTACTGGGCCAGTCCTACCTGGATAGAGTCACCGTCTCTATAAATGGCGTCCACCACAGAGTAGACAAACTGGAGAACTTCTTGGAAGTTATCTCTCCCCAGATTGATGGAGCCATCCAGCAAAAACACAATGTCAGCCTGTTTTTTACCTCCTGAAATATTACAAAGAAAATGCAGTTATTAATAATTGTGGCAACTCTTAAGATCTTTTGTGAAGCAGAGCTGTGCTTTTCTATTCTTTCTACCTTTTTAGTTTCATTGATCTTTGGCATGATTTTACAGCCCAGGTGAAACCAGGACATACCTGTACAAGAGGAAAGGTTCTATACAACACTTTATATGACATGACTTGGTTTTGTGATAGACACCCTCATCTCACTGCAGATTTAATTTTATTCTTTCCTACACTCTACGAAATCTTCCAAGTCTTCTTAAAATGAATGAGAATCAAAAGGTGCTAGTATGGAAACATTTTCACATTATATAAGTTCTATCTATTCTGTGCTCTGTCCAGAAAGGTCTACAGGATGAACAGCAGTCTTACCAGTCCCTGGAATGAAAGGAGTTTCTGTTGTAGGTATCGGAAGTTCTTCAAGAATACTCTGCACCTTCTTTTCTAAAGTTCTGAGTCCTGTGAAGTCTTGTACCACAAACACACGTTCAGGATCATTGGTAATGACCTGCAGCTGGTTCCTGTCCACATTCCTGGCTCCGACACCCAGAGGTTTAATGCTTGTTGAAGTGATCACAGTAGCAGGCCTGCTCACGTCATCCTGAGAGCGGTCTCCGAGGATGACCACGAGGTGCTGGGGCACACCATCTTCTATCCTGCTCCCCGCAGACTTGATGAAGTAGTTCTTCACCACGTGGTCTAGGGCTTTACCAGCGTTCACAGGGGAACCCCCTCTAAACCTCAAGCGGCGGATGGCTTGCAGGACAGCATTTTTGGACTTGTGGGTCTTCAGGTAGAACTCCGGGAAGACGTTATTGCTGAACTGCACTACGCCGATCCGCACTTTGTCTGGCCCAACTTCCAGCTGCTGAACAACTCTGCTGATGAAATCACGGATGTGAGCAAGCCCATCAGGCCTAACGCTGTCCGAGCTGTCAATGAGGAAGACAACATCCTTTTCATCACCAGGAGTAACTACAAGGAAGAGAGAAGAGAGGAAATTATTTGTGCACCAAGTCTTTGCTTTGGCTTTGCTGGAGGATTTCTGTGCTATCTACTCTTGTGTGATGTAAAACCATGCAGCATATTTTAGCCAACTTTAGGAACGGTGCTTTGGGGAGCCTCTCCAAAAAGGGCTTGTGTGCAAGTATGCATGTGTGTCACAGAATCACAGTATGGTAGGGTTGGAAGAGACCTCTGGGGATCATCTAGTCCAATCTCCCCCCCAACCTAGAGCAGGTTGCCCAGGATTGCATCCAGGCGGGTTTGGAATCTCCCCAGAGAAGAAGACTTTACAAACTCTCTGGGCAGCCTGAGCCAGTGCTCTGTTACCCTCACAGCAAAGATTTTTTTTCCTCCTTATGTTTAAGTGGAATTCCATGTGTTCCAGTTTGTGCCCGTTGCCCCTCATCCTGTCACTGGGCACCACTGAAAAGAGTCTGGCCCCATTCTCTTGACCTCTACCCTTTACATATTGATAATTATTGAGAAGATCCCCAGATAAGATCTACCAGTTTGCCTATTATTCAAAGCATGTGTCACCCAAAGCTCTGTCTGTTTCATTTATTAATGCTCTCCTCTGAATTTATCAATGTTTCCAGCTTCATTTTGCCCCAGATTTATGTATCTTTCCTAAAGAGCTGCTAGGTGGGAATAGACAATTGTGTACATCGTGATGTTTGACTTCAAAATCAAAATAGGTAACTTATTTTTGTATTTGAGATGAAAATCTCAAGTTTTAAAGTATTTAGGTACTTGGGTAGAAATTCCACATATCTAAAAGTTTCCTTCTAAAACCATACATGTGCTATACTTTTGCTTTTTACTAAGGAAAACCTTGGTTTATAAAGAAGGGATGGAAAGATATTTACACATTTAGGCACCGTTTACTTGAATAGCAACCCAGAGGCAGCTGGTGGTGATGGAGCCATACCTTCAGGCCGTTGCATATCTCCCAGTATCCGTCTGATCTGGTCCGCAGTCAGGGTTTCAATCGGAGTCAGCAGCTTCTGCTCGAGGCTGGGCAGTTCTTGGAAGCTGGAGACTTGGAATACGTAATCAGGGCTGAGGGAAATCTGTATCATCTCCTCAGGATCCACGTTCTTTGCTACCACCATAGGTGCCACGCCAACTTGTTTGACTTGGAATGATGGGTACTCCAAGTCATCGTCAGACTTGCGGGAGGAGAGGACGATCAGAAACTGAGGGACGCCCTCCTCTATGCGGCTCCCAGAGGGTCGGATGAAGATGCTCTTTGTCACATACTCAAGGGCCTCCCCAATGTTCACCTGCTGGCCACCACGTGACCGCAGCTGCCTCACGGCGCTCTGCACCTCATCTTTGGTGGAGTGGGCATTGAGCAGGAACTCTACATGGGGACGATCGCTGAACTGAACCACCGAAATCCTGGTGGTGTCAGAGCCCACATCTAGGTTGTTCACTATCCTCTCAATGAGATCACGGATGAGGTAGAACTCCTGGGCAGCATAGCGGGAGCCATCAACCATGAACACAATATCCCTCTTCACACCCGCTGAAGGAAAGAAGGCAGTGGTCAGAAGATGCATCACACATTGCTTATGGAGAGCAGCTAAGCTCATGATCTACATCACTGGCCCGTGCCTTTGGCTATGGGGAGGATGCTCATGGTTTCATTGCTTGTGATACCTCCTGGGAGCCCCAGCAGGCACCTCTGTGTTCAACCCAGAAACACGACTAGTCTGCTAGGCACATCTCCAGGCAGTGCAAGAACAGCAACTTCCAGATCTTTCCCTGCAAGAAGGAGCAGGGAAAACCTGCAACAATAATTCCTTGTGGGATCTCCACCCAAGGAAACGTAGCCTGGTGATGCTCCTCACTCAGGACAGGTTGCCAGGCAGCCCTGGGTTTTTTTTACACTCAGTATCACCCCTCTTTCTTTGGCTTTGTCCTCTAGGAAAGCTTCTCTCCTATTATTCTCCTGGCTTCTGCCTTTCCAGGATGACCTTTTGCTTCCTAATAAAATGTTTTCTGCAGTGGTAATTCAGGTCAGAGCCTGAATTATCACTGCATATCACACTGATATACGGGGATAGAGGGAGGCAGTCTAGCTCTGAAGGGAAGGAAAGGATTGAGTAGGATGGTGGACTTCAAAGAGACTGATCTGGGGTGGGTACCCTTCATTCCAAGCATATGCTGGCTGGATTTCCTTCCAAGTGAGACCAGAAATGGTAGATCTGATCCTTTTCCTGATGCCTGCTTCCAGTTTCCCTTCCCCCAGTGAATGAGCGTGATGAATGTAAGCGACATCATCTTACGTTTAGCAGAAAGCTGACTTTGATTCATAGTGGTGTGAAGGTGTCCCTGTAGCATCTAAATGACACAACTTCCATTCCAGGGGCAATACCTTGGACTTAAAGTCCGTCAACGTAAGATAAGATTTAGGTCATGGCATTCGCGTCGTGGGTCTTCCATGTGGATACAACATGGACCACCTTGAGAGACTGGTCTTAATTACACAGCTCCTACCAACCCTAAGTGCATCAGCAGTGAGACCAAGATGGACCTGGAGTATTAGCTGTGACTATCTTTGCTTTTCTCAGTTTGTGTTGCAACCATGATGTTACTAAACATCATATTTTGCCGCTGGCTTTTGGTGCAGACACAAACATCTTCTCACCTGGGCTGGGTGATGTAAAAACCACGTCAGGGGCAAGTGACTCTATCTCTTTCTTGGTCAGCCGGATGACTCTGTTCGAGACGACCTGCTGCACCGTATCCAGCTGGCTGAAATCAGGCACAGAGATAGCAAAATCTGGGAGGAAGGAGATGGTCTGCAACTCTGTGATGTCGGCATTTCCAATCCCGATGCCAAAAGGCACTGTGCCACTCGTCTTCAGGACCACTGAGGGCCTCCTCACGTCGTCCTGGGACCGGTCAGCGGTCAGCAGAATCAGGAACTGTGGGACACCCTCTGCTATTCTGCTGCCACTCGACACCGTGAACACGTTCTTGATGAGATAGTCAAGGGCTGCTCCAGTGTTCAGAGGAGATCCTCCCATAACCTTCAGCTCCTGGATGGCGTTGATGAGATCTGCTTTGTCTTCATGGGTGTCGAGTAAGAACTCGGGTTGGATGCTATTGCTGTACTGTGCGACGGCCACACGGACCTTGTCCTGACCGATGTCCAGGCTTTCAACCACTCTTTGGACAAAGGCCTTCAGTAAAGGGAAACCTCTTCTGACGCCATCTGAGCCATCGATTAGAAACACCACATCCTTCTTCTCACTTCTCTCAACTACTGCTCGAGACAAGTAAGGGAAGGGGGGAATAAGTGAGAATCTCTTTTGCAGTGGTTATTATTCTCCACACACATTGAACCGAAGGAGTACAAAAGCTTGGGGAGGGGAAAGCAAAGTGCCAGGATGGGTGGTTCGGTTCCTTTGCCATTGGTTGCAATCCCTGGTGAAGAGGCAGATGGGTGGAAGTTGGCGGAAACCACAGGCAACATGTGCCATGCCTTACCCACCGAGTCATAGAATCATAGACCCATAGACCCATAGGGTGCCAAGGGACTCCAGGTGCCATCTCCTACCTGAGGCTGGGAGAAGCTTTCTGCTCCCAGGGGGGCTGGGAAGCTGGCGTGTGGCTTTGCAATATGCAGCAGGAGTCTGGGGGTATCAGGGATCTTTAGCTCCCAGAGAAAACTGACTTTGTGAAGAAAAAGTCATACTGCAGAGATGGATCTTACAGGGAAGATGGAGAAGAGAGAGAGAGAAAAGCTTTTCTGAGGCATTACTGAAGTCAGAAATAAATAATCCTGCACATGCTCAAAGTAAGAATTTGCTGGGAAGGACATCCAGCTGAAAATGCTAGACAATGATCATTATTTTTTCTAACTAATTTCAGGCACAAAAAAATGCTTTCTTTTCCTTTTAAAAAACTAAGACTGGGAAATGTCAAAGATCAGAGAATGTTGAAATGTTCTGCTATTGACTAACAGAACTGCAAAGCTTTGGGTCAGCCAAGCAGAAAACATCCCTGCCTCTCAAACATGGCAACTGATGGATGGCAGCCCCAAAAGTGCCGTTGGCTTGTTTGGTCAAGTGGGACAAGCAAGGGCATGGTCTGTCCCTCTAAAGAAAATTCTCAATATCTGCTTATGAATGCTAGACATCTAAAGGGTCAACAAGGGCAGCTGAAGTCTTAATGCAGACTTCAAGTTTATTACTTAAGAGGAATGTTGGAAACTTGGTGTGTTAATACATAGGACTGGAATATTAATATAACTTGTGTTGAGCAATACAGGCAGGAAGAGAGAGAAGATGTTGCCTGGTGTATCTGTATCAGGAACAGGCAAAGAGAGTCCTATCAAAAGTCTCTGGTTAGCAGATAAAGAAGAAAAAAAATGGGTACTCTTAGGAGGTGGCTCTCTTTTAGCCAAGAGTGCTAAGAAAAGAAAATGGATGCAGCTATTTGTGAGCAATTAGCACAATTATTCACAGTACTTGGTCAAAAGGATTCAAAATGATCTTGACAAGAGAGAAATGGTTTGAAAAGGGAGGATACAATTTAGGAGCACTAGTTGAACTACACTATGTTGAGTCAGAAGCTGCACAAATATGGGAAGGGCAATGAGTCTGCATGTAAGGATGGGGTAAGAGATGACCAGGGGGCACCATTGTTATGCTCTGGTCATTTGGAGCTGGCTGATGTTGGAAAGACATGGGTGAAAAGGTAAAAAACCTACAAAGCCTACAAGGAAAGACTGAATGAGCTGGGTATGCAGCTGGTGACACGAGGACCAAGGCAAGCTTGAAGTAAATGAAAGGCTGTCACACAAAACAGGGAATGAGGTGACATCTATATCCTTCTTGAGTTGAAGGAGATGTAAAAGGCTTAAACTATGACTAGGAAGGGAGAGGTTTGACATTAAGGAAAAGTATCTGCTGATACAGATGAAGGGAATTTAACAAGATTGATCAGGGAGGCTGGGAAATCTCCTCCACCAAAGGGTTTTCAGAACAGATTAGACCAATGCCAGCTGGTTCTGGATAAGAAGATCCCATCGGGGACAAAGGTATGTAGCAGATGGCACCCTGAGATCCCTTCCAGCCCTATTTCTTTTTTATGTTTCTATGATTCTAAGTCCATCTGCCCAGGACTTTTACGGAGAGATGACATGGATGATATTACTCTTTTCCTTGTCCCCACTTGCTGTCAGGAGACAGGTTAATTCTCAAATTAGGGTTGTCTCAGGAAATCAAGCAGCTGGACAGGAGTGATTTCCAGTACTGCAGAGTGAATTTGTAATTGTGACCATGTGACTCTTTTTATGATTTTTTATTCTTCCATTAATCCATGCTCATCTACTGAGCTTCCAACGGTCAAGAGCAGCTAATTTACTGGTGCGCAGGTACAGAATGTAGAAACTGCTGTTATATCCTGCAAGAAATAATGGAGCAAGAGTGAACCCAGCATGCTGCAGTGCTCCTTACTCTCTACTGCTCCTCCAGGAAAGGGAGGATGGAAAGAGAAGTGGAGACAAGCATCTGTGTGCTTCTTCTAGGCCTTGCCCAGCATTGCACATCAATTTATGCAAGATCTCTGGGGCAACGACCACTATTTTGGGTTTTTCACACATAACTACTACTTTTAACAGCACCTACTGAAGCTCTTGCAGCCGGGCAAAAGGCTTTTTCCTTACTCATCTTTAAAATTCAGCTTGGGCTTCAATGCTTTGCTGGATCAGGGTCTGACCAGAGAAAAATCCAAGTACAATAGCAGTTTCTACATAATCGTTTTAAACATCACCAGAACCAATTAGCAAATTGAGAGGGGCACATAAATGGTGTCTTTCAGCCTCTTGGAAACCCCAGGGGTCCCTGTACCTGTTGGCTGAAGCTGGATAGTTTTCAACAGGTTGACTATATTTGGCTGAAGCTCTGAGATCCGAGGGAGGGAGTCGACGTTCAGAATGAACTGCGGGGCATAAACGATCCTTTCCAGCTCTATGAGGTCAGCATTTTTGGCTTTGATAGCAAAAGTCACAATTCCAGCTTCCTTCAGAGCATCTGACGGTTGCTCCACATCATCAGTTGATCTCCCAGCAGCAAGGAGGACCAAAAACTGAGGAACCCCTTCTTCAATCCTGCTTCCAGCTTCTTTCACAAACAGCCTTCTTATAGCTTCATCTAGAGCAGCTCCAATGTTCAGTTGTTTCCCAGTTTTTATCTTCATCCTTTTCACTTTGACAAGCATGTCTTGTTTAGATGGGAGTTCAGTGAAGTCAAATTCAACTTGGATGTTGTCACTGAATTGAGCTACAGCTACTCGGGTGGCATCAGGACCCACGTTCAGGTCAGAAATGACTTTGTGTATAAAATCCCGGACGGCAGGAAAGCTACCCAAGAGGTTGACTGAGCCATCAATCAGGAATAAAATATCTTTCTTGCTTTCTAGAATAAATTCACAAATGAAAAGAGGGGTAAAAAAATATGTGAAGGCATTTTTCTTCTTAAACATCATCCTAGAAACTTCACTGCAAATTAGCTGGGTTTCAATATGCAAAGCAAGCCATTTTCATTTACCAAAGTATTCAAAAGCTACAGGACTAAACAACACCTTTGATTTATTTATCTGAGGAATAAGGGGAAACAAGGACACCTCTATCCTAAGACTCAATAAATTCAGGCACCAGACAGTCGTATCATATATTGTATCACATCATATCATATCATATCTTGGCTGTTTCAGGCTAGTGATGTTTATGGTCTAGCAATATGATGAAAATAAAGGCATGAAGTACAACAGCAGTGGAGGGTTGGGGGATTTTTTTCTATTTAAAGGCTTAGTAGACAACAAATAGTCATTGGTTCATATATACACACACAAAGATATTCCATATTTTCTTAACATACTTCTCCCAGTTGCATCACAAGAAGCATCTAAATCCATAGGCAAGTTATGACTTTGGGAGAAGAAAAAGCCTTTTACCTGTTTCCATTTGATGCCCTTTTAATCTCATTGAATATCCAAGGCAAAATTGAGCATCTCACATCTACCTGTGCATCTCCTATCTGTGTGTCTTAACATCTTTCATATTAATCTTAATGGTCTCCTTTCCATATTAAAGAATCCTGGTTGTTCTTATGCACTCATATGCACATAGCCACAATACAGAATATAGTGAGAAAGTACCTGTTTAAAAAGGCTTAACCCTGCCAACAGCTTTTGGGTTTAATGTTGGAGGATAACTTTGAATATCAGGGGTCAAACTCAGCCTCTGTGACAACCTGATAACAGCACTTTGACAAAGTGGTCTGGGGAAGGATTCGGACCCCTGTACCTGGCTAGATCTCTGCTGCTCTGTGCTCTTTGGCATGACTTTAACCTTTACACACCACTTCTTTTGGTCAAAAGTGCATGGTCCCATTGCCTGAGCTAGTGCGGATGGTGCATTTACAGCCTGTGACATTATTAGGGCAACACCTGAGTAAGTGACCGATGGGCACACTCACTCAGATCCTCCTTTGGTCCTGACCTGCCAAAATTGTGCTGACTTCCAAGTGTGCTAGCAATGACTTGAGCAAAATTCAGAGCTGCCAGTGTCAAGCCATGTATCAATGGCTAAGACCAGCCCTCACCACTCTGATGACCTTGGGCGGATGTGAAGGTGGACATTGGGAACAAACGCTCAAGAGAAACAAGATTAATTTAATGCAGTCAACATGAAGGAAGGGAAGTATTACCTGTTGGGGCGAGTGGAACCTCTTCCACACCTCCACTAACATATGTTGTTATAGGCTTATTTAACTCCTGCGGTAAAGCTGCCAGAGCACTGAAATCATCCACAAAATACACCATTCTTGGATTAAAGGCAATCTGTTCAAGTTCTGCCTTATCCGCACTCCTAACTCCAACAGCAAAAGTCAGCACTCCAGCCAGAGCTAATTCATTGGAAACTTGCAAGAAGGGATCGGCAGACCTCCCTGCCACCACCAGGACTAGGACCTGCGGCACTTGGTCAGTTATTCTGCTCCCACCAGCTTCCGTGAAGTGATTCGAAAGCACAAAGTTCAGTGCAGAGCCAGTGTTCAGCACCGACCCCCCCATGGGCCTCAGCTGCCCCAAACGTTGAATTATGTCTGATTTGGTTTGGTACGAGTACAGAAAGAACTCGGTTTTAGGAGTGTCACTAAATTGCACTAAGCCAACTCGGGTTTTGTCACTGCCGACATCAAGGTAGTGAACTAGGGAGGCAACAAAGTCACGCACAAAGGGGAAGTTGGCATTTCCGACGTTGAGTGATCCATCCAAAAGAAAGATGATATCCCTTTTGGTTACTTGAACTGCAGTAGAGCACAGAAAATAACATGAGACATCACAGAAAACAAAAATAGGAAATTTTTTTTCATGTGTGCATACAGCATGTGCTGTACACGCATGCAAACCTTGTTAGGAGGAAGAGGGGAGAGAAAGGGAAGAGAAAGAGCGTGATCAGCGTGGAAGTTACAAAGACCTTGCTGGAAATTACTAAATTGGGCAGGGGGTGCTTCTGACCTGTGTGGAAAAGCCATGTAAGTGTCAGGTTCATCAATGGGGCCCAGCCTTTGTCATGGCAGAATTTTTCAACGGCTGCTAATGCCAGAGTTGCATGATCTGGGCTAGATCCTTAAGCCAGCAAAAGGCAGCTTCATTCATTTTGGTGGAGCAACATTGAATGATGCTTTTAGACATCTTGGTTATCTGCAAGTCACCACTTTGGGGCTTTCCAACAAAGCTTTAGGGAACATTTCTACTTCCTGGCACCTAAAGTGTGCTTTGACATCCAGTGTTATCAGCCCCTGATGAAGCAATCCCCTATTCCACAGGGATGCTCCCACGCATCCCTAGATGTAGAGAACCATGTCCAGCTCTGTGGTAACCTCCATGGCCATGCTGTGCAGCCAGTGGCAGCTGGCCTGTGGCGCAGAGTGAGGCTCCACTTGCATGGGAACTTCTGCCAAGTACCCTATTTGGTTGGTAAGTTGAGTGGGTATTAAAAATAGCTTTTACTACCAGGCTTAGAACAGCTGGTCCAGACGAGGCTGCAACTGCTGCCTGAGACACCTGCTTTTTTGACATCTGCATTCAGTGCAGAAAACTGCACTCTGACACCTGCAGTTTTAGACATTTATTTTGTGGGCTCTTGAAGGGGGAGATATTTCCCACTTTGGGCAGTAACCAAACAGTTTTAGGCTCTTTTTTTAAGGTTAAATCCTTCCTGGGCTGTGTCCTGGCATCTCTGTTCCAAGACACAGATCTGCCATGTCCCTCTGAAGACACCACAGGATCATCCACCTGTGCATTTTGTTCTAAACACTTCTGGTCCCAATGACAGACCAACCAAAATGCCAAAACTCTAAATAAGACTTCAGAAAACTAACGAATGGGCTCATCCAGTGCATCTGCCCTGGATACCTTCTTACCAATAAGTGATTCAAGAATATAGTTATGTCCATTGCTAATTTTGTGCACTATCTTTCCATTTAAAGCATTTACCTGTAAGTATAGGGCTATATTTGTCCATGTCCCTAGCTTGTCTTGTCCCTCTAAGCTTGCTGTCCTATATGTAAAATATATAAATAGTGAGATATTAAAACCAAAAGGGAGAAAAGGGCCCTTTGGAGTACAGGCATTGCTCTTAGATTTTACAGACTGGCTTGGTTTTCTGTATTTTTCAATTTTTCCCAGGAAAGTGCCATTCAAGGCCCAGGGTGAGGTAATATCTATTTGAAATATAACAAACTGCCCAGTCTCAAAATCAGTTATGTTACTAATACCAGTCATTTTATGGAGTAGGACGTGATTACTTGCTTATTGTGGATGTGAGTAGCTGTGAGTACAGTAAAGCAAAAGGACTGGAAAAAAAGAGAAGCTGTATGAATAAGCTTTAGAGAACAAGGAAGTATAGGAACATTTTTAATTTACATTGAAAAGTAAAAATGTCGGGTTTGGTGTACAGCCATGCAAAACTGTATTAGCAGGAAACATATTCTGAAAAAAGGCTTATGAAATGATGAGTCCCGTGATATCCATCTTAATTAAGGACAAGTATTGGCAAACTGGTTTTAAAATGTCTGCTCTTCATGTAAATCAGTGATAGGCTTTAATTCTTTAAGGACACTTTTCAAAAGCTCCGTTTCTTTTGCACTGTGGTTGATAATTTTAAATTACTTGGAGAAACTAGAAAAAATATGGACATGGTTCAACATTCACTTAAGCCAATGGGAACCTTACTGGGAGCTCAAAGAAGTCCTGGTTTTCTTATGTTTATGCGCCATGAGACAGAAATGCAAGGTTCAAATATAACTTGGCTCATCATTAATTCAACCTCAAGCATCTCTATCGGGAAGAAATCCTGAGAAATTTGGTATAAAATCTCCATGCAGCTAGAACACCTCTTGAAATGCAGGGGAAACTGCCTCAAAAGACATGACTGTAGCGATTGGATCCCTTCCAAAGCCTACTGATGTCAACCTCAAGACCAAGTAGAAAGAATTCACTGGCTTCACAGGGCTTCTAAACAGATTAAATTAAAATCAACACTGCAATAGTCTCGTACGCCTCTTATGGCTTGAGCTGAGTAAATGATAAGAAAACTATAAACACATTCTTAAAGGGTGAGTTTCTGTCCAACAGTGTCAGGCTAGCTTTCTCTGAACATCTCCACGGATAAACTTGTTTATTTTCTTTACACTCAGAAAAAACTTTTAAGCTTTCTTGAGCAAATATCCACTATGGGTGATTTTCAAACTGGGGAAGGCATTATAACATTCACAGGGTGTCTTGTTCATAAGCTACACAAACTCTAAGCGAGAGAAAAAGCCTCCACTGAACGACTTGAGTACCTAACTAGTAAAGCACATCTTCCACATCCAGACCCTTAAATGTTGGTGACAAATACGGAATGGGACAAAATCTCCAGGAAGGAATCACAAAGCTGTAACAACCACCACGCTACCACATTCACCCATCTGTTCATGCACTTTTTGTAGATCAAAGAGACAACATTTAGCTATGCTGAAACCTGTGCTTGACACTTTTTTCCCCACTTTATCTCTACATATCATGGAATAAGAGTTGACAAACATATAAGCCACATCTCCTTAATTAGAAAAAGGTAATTAATTACCTGATGGTGGTTCTTGGACAATCAGTCCTCCAGAAAGTGTCCGGATAGGTGACAGCACTTCAGGAAGAATGGCTTGCATGAACTGAACACGGAAGTCATTTGGTTTGAACACAAAATCTCTCTCATGGGCAATTTCTTCAAGTTCTGCCAGGTCGGCATTTTTTGACCCAACGGCAAGGATCACTATCCGGTTCCTCTTCATCTCTGCCGCAGCCTGGTCAACATCATCCATGGACTTACCACCAGTGATGAGCACCAGCATGGGGAGCACCCCTTCCTCTATCCTGCACCCGGCAGCACTGGTGAAGAAGTTGTGCCTCACAAAGTCCAGTGCTGAGCCAGTGTTGAGTGCCGTACCACCCATGAGCTTCATTCTCTTCACGTTGGCCATCACATCCTTCCTGCTATGGTGGGTGTTAAAATAAAACTCGGGCTTCACGGTGTCAGCGTACTGCGCCACCGCCACCTGGATCAGGTCGGGTCCAACCTCCAGCCTTTGGATAATTTTGGCAACGAAATCACGAATTGAGTTAAAGGGGCCAGTCCCCAAAGCAGTTGAGCCATCTATCAGGAAGACTATATCCTTCTTGTTTACTTCAATAACTGCAAGTAACACATGAACATCATGTTAGGGGAAGCCTTCACCACACTGTATGCATCAACTCTACATCAACAGTTCAGAAACATTTAGGACTTCTCGTCTGCATGAAGAACTGTTACTCTCAACACCTTTAAAAGGGTCTTCTTTTCAAAACAGAACTATTTTTTAGGTTCTAGTGGAGAGCTTCTAGGAAATCAGATTGAATGTTTCCCCTTTGTAAAACACAGAAGAGTTGAAGAGTCGCAAGAATTGCGTTGTTTATAAAACTTAATATTAAAATGTATATACATGTCAGAACAAGAAAGAAAGTCAGGAGAAATCTTGGCACTCATCTGGCACATGATAATAAGCAAATGATGCTCCCTCTATCTGCAGTGGAGCCATCTGAATCATGCCAGAGCGTGGTTTGATCTCTGAAGGATTAGGTTCCCAAGAGCAAGGACACAAGTAAAGAACAGTCTCCACTTACTCAACATACCTGGACTTTGGGTCTTCGCATCCTACATCTTACTCCTTATCTAACAAAAACAAGTTATGATTTTTCTTGGCACAGCCAGCCCAGTCATGGAAGAGACAAATTATATTCTGGTTGCCTTGTCTTTAACAAAACAGGTCCCCTAGGTTGTAATCTCTGAAATTTTATTATTGATGATGGCACAGGACACAGAAAGAGCACAATTAGCTTTCCAGTTCCCTGGCTACGTTTAAAGGAAGAGAGTTAGGGAGGAAAAAACCCTATTGTGCAACATTGGAACCAAAGCACCATCATATTTAAAACAGCAAATGTACACCAAAAAAACAGTATCAATAAGACAAATACCATTATGATAAAAGCATTATACATGATCATCATGGGAGATAATCTTAATACCACCTTTTAGACAACCCCTCTCACATCATCACCTCCCTGATTTCATGCCATTGGAGTGAAAAAAGGAAACCTTGTGTTGCTTCCAAGTTATGCAGAAACACTATGGATCATTGCATTAGGTTGGACTTGTGGTGTCCTTAAACTGCATATCCACCTAAGAGCTCCTGAAATGGGGTCAATATTCAAGGTGGCAGGTCCATCATCTCCCAGGCTCACTGCTACACCCAGCACACAGCCTCGGGGAAGAGGAGACCCAGCATCGTCGGGATCTTACATCCCTTAAGGCAAGTGGTAGCAAACAGTCTCTTGTCCTGCCTGGACAGGAAAGGGCAACCCCTTGGACCATCAGGACTCCTCTGCATGGAGGCTATTTACTTTGGATTCGAACAAAGAACAAAGCTTTGGCTGCAATCCTCCTTGGCTGGACACCAGCTGACCATGGAAAGCAGGGCTCCCAAAGGCCACTCTCCATCAGGTTTCTCGTTATGGGTGAGTGCCATGAGACTGGGCTACCAGGAGGAGTGATTTAGAGCTGGAGATGACATCTGCGACTCGGCTGCCCCCTCTGTCTTTGGACCCTGAGAGACCTGCCTCTGCCAGCAAGGGTGAGACTTTGCAAAAGCCTCTCGCAGATTCTTGCTGGAAATTGTTTGATTAAGGACTATTTGTCAGAATTTGAAGCTTAAAATAGCCCACCATGGTGCTGTCAGACTAAAAATTATGAGAACTTTCATGAAGCGACTGTGGGGGTAACCTCCCAGAGCCACAGCCCCACACGAACTGCCGGTGGCTTGCATCTGACTGCCCAGGCTGTCTAAGCAAAGCTACTCCCAAAGCAACAAGGGTTTGTTTAAACTGAATGATCCCTTTCCCAGAGCTGTGATTTCCAACATTCATCCCCCCAGCAAGGTTTCTTTCCTCATTGCTTATTCATAGGAAGAGAGGGCTGAAAGCAAGAAACCTTCCAAATGGATAACAAGGGCTGAAATCTCTGCTTTGTATCACCCAGGATAACCAAAGCACTTCCTTAGCTTGTCAGCAGCTCGACACCCAAAAATGGAGACCCGGGAAACTTTTGACTTTATATAGGAGTTTGTGGGAAACATCAAAGGGGCTTTGCAAAGATGAGGGAGGGTGGGAAAGAAGAGCTCCCTTCGCTACTCATTCCTCTTGCAGCTTTCAAATCCTGCAGCATATTTCCTTAGGGAAGAGGAATGTGAGAACCGAAACCAAAACCCACTGGAAGAACACCCCACGGTGCTAATTTCAATGGAACACAATTAAAGCAAAAGCATTTAAGCAAGGCTGTACACATCTCATAGAATCATAAAATGATTTGGGTTGGAAGGGACCTTTCAAAGTCATCTAGTCCAATCCCCCTGCAGTGAGCAGGGACATCTGCAATTAGAGCAGGTTGCTCAGAGTCCCATCCAACCTCACTTGGAATGGTTCCAGGATGGGTCATCAACCACGTCTCTGGGCAACCTGGACCAGTGTCTCACAACTCTCATTGTAAAAAATTTCTTCCTTAAATCTAGTCTAAATCTTCCTCTTTCCCCTTGTCCTGTCACAACCAGCCCTGCTAAAAAGTCCTTCCCCATCTTTCTGATAGGCCCCTTTAAGTACTTAAAGGCTGCAAGAAGGTCTCCCTGGAGCCTTCTCTTCTGCAGGCTGAACAACCCCACCTCCCTCAGCCTGGCCTCAATGCAGAGGGGTTCCAGCCCTCGAATCTGTGGCCTCCTCTGGCTCTGCTTCAACAAGTCCATATCTCTCCTGTGCTGAGGACTACAGAGCTGGACACAGGACTCCAGGTAGGGTATCACCAGATCCCAGTAAATATGATAGCAAGTCTCCAAGGGATTGCAAAGTATTTGGGATCAAAACACTATATATTTCACTCTAAAAGCTGGGAATGTTGGAGTGTGTCAGCACTGAACCCAGTCTTGCATGTTTCCCTCCTCACTGCCATCTTAGCTACCTTTGGTAAAGCATCTCATCTGATTTAATCATCCAGGCTCCCCCAGTAGCTAAAGGAGAGGGAAGAAGAAAGGCAGAAAGGCGCTTCAAGACATCCCTTCATCCCAGGAGGACTAGCATACAGCTGGAGAGCTAAAGTGAAGCAAAGTGACCTCAGTATTTCATAGGAATGCTTGGCACCTCAATGGGCTTGGCATCCCTTTTGGGCTGTGGTGTGTTTCCCAAGCCAGTGCTTTATGCTGCAGCCTTCCAAGGAAGGCACTGATGGGAATCCAGCAGACCAGTCAAAATTAGTTTCCATGAACACTAAATCTCCCTTGAAAATACTTCTCCATTTACCATATCCACCTATACGTAATTGCACAGGCTGATGCTACTGTAGCACCTTCTACAAATGAGCTGGCATTAAAAATATGCAAGTGCAGATAAAACCAAATGTACCAATGTTTTTAATCCTGCTATTCAAAACTGTTAAAAATCAGAGAGGCAGAAAGAGAGGTTTTCCACTGAGTTGCATGAGTCCTGGCATGCACATTTTAACTAGACATGAAGGCCTCAGCTTATTTAGCTAAATATGGTTCTCATGGGGTGCTACAAGCAAAAGTTCTTTATGTTCTTTCCTGGAATAATCAAGGCAAGGTCATAAAATGATCTTTTAGGCAAATTCCTCCCTTTGATTTGAGCCACAGGATAGCAATCATATGTAGACATAGATCAGTGAAGACATCTGGAAAGCAGTTTTATATGTCAACATACATCATGAGATGAACATTATGTACAGAACTCCAGGCTCACACTTGGATCCCAAAAGTGCTGGTTGCATTAAGCATCCTGGTAATTAAGTGCAGCAAGCCCAGCCCAGCCCTTTCCAGGGGCCTCTGAAATACGACGTGTTGTGGCTTTCATAAAGCCTCTCTATCAGTATATTTAACTTAGCCATAAAACCACAGAGTGAGAAACTCTTAATCACTTACTTGCTCCATAAATCCAGATATTTATTATTCTACTGCACCCAAGCTAATGCTAGTCCAGAAATAACGTCAATGGGAATTTAAGAGTGACAAAGTGACCTAAGTGGAATATTGACACCTGCATTTTCATTTCCCATGGCCTCATGGAAAGCTTTAAACTTTCTCAGCTTACGGGTTGAATGGAAATACATCTTAGGCAAGGTAGGGATTTCACTTCAGGAGAACTAAGGGCTGTTTTGCTTTGAAGCTCAACACCACAGGAATTCCACCCTTTTCCCAAGGACAGTGAGCACTTTTGGAGAGGTACAAAATTTTACTGTTTTAGCAAGCTGATAGCTCCAACTCTGTGAAATAAGGTCCCATTTAACATCCCTGTTACCTTGCCCAGGAAAATTTCATGCTTGTGACACTTTCAAGTGACATATAATGTAAGCTTACGTGACACAAATGTTTTCAGAACTGACAGTGCTTCAGTATTTACCCCTGGGGTGCTTAGATATCCCAATAAGGATTATATGAGCTTTTTTATACACTGCTTGTGTCCTTTAAAAGCCCATGTCACGCCAGTTATTGACACAAACCCGCGTGGTTTTCAAAAGATAACCCACTGGGCAAATGAATTTCTGCACATTAGCCACAGGGCTTTTTGGTTTTCCCATTGTTTCTCCATAACCAGACCAGAGAGATGCATTGCAAAATTAATGTATATATATATATGTCTTAAAAATATGTTCTCAAAGCGTGCAAAAGCTCATTCATTCATCGATATGCAACAGTCTAGAAAGGCATACATACCTTCAGTCACAATGGTTGGGGCCTCTAACAAAATGAGTCTTTGGGCCACTCCAACAATGTTGGGCAGTATTAATTCTCGAAGAGCATCAAGGTTACGGATATCCAGGGCAGTAAATGCGAAGCTTCCATCAGTAGCAATCTGCTGCAGCTCTGCACTGTCAGCATTCAGGACCCCAATGCTAAACGAAAATATACTAGCTTGCTTCACCGCTAACAAGCCCTCTCGGATATCATCACTAGACTCTCCACCACTTATCAGCACTAAAATCTGAGGCACCGCTTCCTCTATCCTGCTGCCTCCCGCCTGGGTGAAGAGGTTCTCCACCACAAACTCCAGTGCCGCACCGGTGTTGGCTTCCTCGCCACCGCGGAAGCTAAGCGCCTTCACGGCATCCAGAACATCCCCTTTTGTGGAGTAGCTGTTCAAAGCGAACTCGGTTCTGGGTTCATCACTATACTGCACCACCCCAATGTGTATCTGCTGAGCTCCAACTCTGAGGCTTTCAATCAAATTTACAAGGAAATCGCGTATGGCTTGAAAATTGACACTTCCGATGTTGTTTGATCCGTCAATAAGGAAAATAAGGTCAGCGGACTCTTGAGCTTTAAAAAAAGAAATGCAAAAGGTGAAAGCATTAAAATGGGTGATTAACATGCGGTTGTACAGTGTTCTGACATGTTTCTTGGAAAACCAGTGAGAAACACATGAAAATGAGAAAACAAAACACATGTTCACTGAGGAGGTGATGTTTGCCTCTTAGTTCTGCATTCTGATTGAATACAAGCTCCCAGCCCCATCCCAGTAGCATCCGCTACCCATCAAGAGACAGCTCGAGCGGACACGACCCGAGTCGGTGGCTTCAGTTACATGGGGGTCAGCAATTATTGGCATGTGGGAGGAAAACCTGGCAAACTATAATTTCTGGAAATCCAGATCCATTCCATCAGTGGCCAGTTCTGTCAAATATTTGGACAGAGTCAAAAGAAAAAGGTGGATTTTGGTGGTAATTTACCCTGGTGAGGACAGTAATATTCGTAGGAGGTTTTCCTCATGGCAGTCTCTTTTTTTTTTTGGAAGAAAAAAGCCACCATTTTTGGAACATGGAAAGTTTCAGCCCCTCTGTTGCAATTCTGCTCTTTTACTGGTTAAAAACAGCGGCTGAATATATTGGCTTTTCCCACCATGAAGGATTAAGCTGACCCCACACAACTGCCAACTTGCTCCACGCAAAAATTGTCTTGCTTTTATCATTTTGCACAAAGATGCACTGATTACCAAAGGAGGGGTCTGGTCTGTATTTTTCATATGGACCCTGGATATTCAATCAAGGAATGCAGAATCAGGTTAAAACAGGGTGATGAAATCAGTCATGACACAATTATCCAACTCTATTTGTTGTGACCATACCCAGATGATTGCAAGCATCTGCTGAGAATATACAAACACCAAACAAGACTTTTATATGGCATGAACAGGGTTGTTGAGGGGGAAGCATTTTTGCTGTGAGACTTACCAAAGCAGACCCAAAATTCCCTGTTGTCTGCTTTTACTCTTTTTGCTCAGCCAATTTTACCACCAATATTACCAAGAGCTGTATGCATGCAAAAAGGGAGAAAGACCCCCCCAAAACATGCTCAGATGTTTCCATGCTATCACACTCCAATCTCATTAAGAAACCAAATTTCAGACAATTTACAAATGAATGACAAGCAACATTTGGAAATCCCAGTGAGCTCTCAATTTTTGAAAGCTGAAGGTGAAACCAAGCAAAACTGGCATGTAGTTTAGCAAGGCCAGGAATAAACCTTTGATCTTTGCTATTAAGCAACAGAGTCAACCATTACTCTTTTTTTTTTTCTCTCCGTGTAGTTGTTTTCCTAGTAAAAATTTTCATACATTGCAATGCCACCAAGAGATTCAAATAATCCAAAAAGGTCTCCAGGGCCATCATCACTTTCCTGGGCCAACTCAATAATCAGTCTTGGCTTAGAGAACAACATGGTTTAGAATTGCAAGGTGCTCCAGGATTTATTTTTCCATCAAGCTGAAATTTAGGGGTGCTTAAGGTTGTCTTTTCTGTGCCATTTTCAGTTGGGATGTACACGTTCTACTTCATCATATAAATCAAAAGGAAATCTCAAAGTGGTTGTGCCCAGTGCTGCTTTAGATACCTCGGACATCTTTTTGAGGAAGGAGATTTCAGACACCAATGGGTGTCATCATGGCAGCACAGGTCACTCCCACAGGAGAGAAAATAGATATAAAACAGATGCGTTGGATAATTTGTCATCACTGTAAAAAAAACTTTGTACTTCAGTGCACATTTATGGAACAAGCTGGTGCTGGAGAACAAATAAAAGCATGCTTGTTACACAACTAAGCAAGGAGGGTCAGGTGAGACAGACAGCTCAGATTTAATGAACACATCAGGGCAAACTTGGGGCTGACTTTCATACTTACACTTGTCAGCTCTGGGGACTGCCACAGACCAGCAGCTTTGGTATTTTTTACTGGAAGTACTATGGAACTGGGGTTTTTTTCTACACTTCTGTTTCATTTCTAGCATAACATCCACAGCATTTTTATACATTTTAATACTACATGGACTTGTCAGCTGAATATAGGACTTCTCAAACTCTTATGCAAAGTTATTTGTACCATGATTTGCACACTGTTGTCATCCGACGTTTAGGACCTGTAACATCTTTTCCCATGTTTCATGATACTCTGTAGATCGCCCATGCAAGTCACACAGGGGCAAAACTACAACAGTAGGATTAGCTTGAATTTGTGTTATAGAGGGAGAAGAAAATGTTTGCAAAAAATATCTTTGAGAAGAAATGAACCTGGAAGTGCATGATAGGTGTGAAGTAGGAATTTGCCTTTAAAGTTTTTAAAGGAATGTCTGTGACTCCAGTTATCTGCCGGCATGCCCTGGGGGGCAGCCAGCCACCAAAGACCAGTTCCCCCATTGATTTCAAGATGGAAGCACTGGGGTCCTTCATGGCAAAGATGCCAAAGAGCCACTGCAGTGCTATCAACAGGTTTGGTGTAACATTCACTTTCTACATGTGTTGACAGGATTTTCTTAGAATTGGTGAACCTTATGTCATCTTTCTGGGACAGCTGCTTTTCTTCCCTGTGGCTTTCATGTGACCTGGGTATTTGCCCTGTCAAGCACTTTGCACAATAAAAACACACATGAGCACAGCTTTTTGGTGTTGGTCGGTGTCATGCAGTGATGGAGAGCACCCAGTGGGGCTGGCGTGAGGGTTAATCAGGCAAGACAACACAGGAGGATTAATGTTACACTGCCTCGTTACACTGCCGTTGCCTTACATCACCCCACAAGCTGCTGACCTTCAGATGGAGTCTCAGGAATAAAAAGAAAGGTTTGATCTCTGGGACTTCTGTTTTGAAACACAATAAAGCTGCTCAGAAGGCCCTTTTCATGCTGAAATTTCATGAAGAGAGAAGGGATGGAGGAAGACTGTCTTATTTTTTTCCAGGCAATTTGGGGCCTCAGCTTGTGGTCAGCACAGATCTGTTGAAGCCATCGTGGTTTGCAGAGAGGTTTTGGTTACAGGAAGGGTCCACTGCTCCGGAAAGTGGAAACAACTGGCTTGGTAAAGAAGGCATTTGGGTGGCATCACAAAAGGGACTTTCCAACCACACACACCTTCTCCAAACGGATGAGGAGAGAGGCTAAGGGCCAGCTTAGGGATGGGGTTTCAGTGGAGACTCTTCTGTTGTCTTCAGCCAAGAATGTGACTTTTTGAAGTAGTACATTGCCTATCTCCCCCGCTAGCTGAAAGGGGACATCATGCATGGTGTCCCCACAGCCAGCAGTGACCTTCTCAGTCTCTAGAGGGCTTTTGGTCAGGACCTCAAAGAGCCACCATCACAGCTGGTGTGTTCACCCCCTATTTCCCTGCCTTGGGAGTGGACGGGATGGGGCAATTTATATTACTCTGCAGTGCTCCCTACATTTGCATTTCCATGCTATGGGCACAAAGGGCTGCTGCCCATCCAAGGCCTCCTGCACTACCTCCTGGCAGCTCTGGCAGGGTTACCAGCTCAGTCTGCAAACAACGACACACTTGATAGCTACAAATACGGGAGCACATGCTTCAAACCTTTGTTTTTAAACCTCTGAACGTCCATCTCAGTCTTGCTCCTAACAAAGGCTTTAAACAGCACAACGCCAGCAGATACCGTGCTGATGGGAGCCATCAGCAGTCAGCCATTACCTGTGATGTCTTTAACCAGTCCTTTGGCCCCAGCCTTTTCTGGAGTCATGGATGAATGGACACTTGCCACTAAGTCTCCAACTATGCCGTGGAGAGCAGTAAAATTCTCTAGGTTGAAAAGGTGTGTATCGAAGGGCTCGCTCGCTATCTCCTTTAACTCCCCTTCCACCGCGTCCTGCACGCCGACCGCAAACACGTTTACAGGGGCTGATTTAAGGACAGATGATGGCAGAGCCACATCATCCTGGGATTGTCCATCCGTTAACACTATAATAACCTGGGGCACGCCTTCACTGGCTCTGCTTCCAGCAGCTTTAGTGAGGTGGTTCTCGATTAGGTACTCTAATCCTTTTCCAGTCTTGGTGTCTCCCCCCATGTAAGACATGTTGGCAATATGGGACAGGACGTCTCGGGTAGAGGGGTAGGTATTTAACTGGAACTCTGTGTGGGGGTTTCCGCTGAACTGGACCAGGGCAAAGCGAAAATCATTTCCTCCCACATCTAAAGCTTTTACAACATCATACAGAAACTCTCGAACGAGTTGGAAATGTTCCTTCCCAATGCTCCAAGAGGAATCCACTAGAAATATTATATCAGCCACAGCAACGGTTTTGACAGCTTTAAAAAAACAGATGGGGGTTTAGGATTTTCTACCAGTCAGCGCAAGCATGCCTCCTCCTCCTCCTCCTCCTCACCCAAACAACCAACAGCCTCTTTCGCATGGTGAAAGTGAAGCTCAGCTTCCCCTTATTGCCCAAAGCAGAATGAGAAGTGCTGGGAAAAACCAGGCAGCCACCAGTGCCCTGACACTGCAGGCATTGAGGGACAGGAGGGGACAGCACGTGACCTATCCTTCCTGAGGAGGGAGAGGTGAGATGCTTCTGCCCTCCTGGACCCTCACTTACAAGGGTTTGGATGCCAGCCCTGAGCCAGACAAAGACACTTGTGGCTTCATGTGTGAATTTTGGCTCGCTCAGCTTCCAACCACACATGGTCTCCTGCGATTTGTTTTGCTGGCTCAGGGCTTTGATGGCTCTGCAACGGTGCTCGAGGAAGAATAAGCTGCTCAATTGAGGTGCTGGTGTGAGTTTTCCATAGTTCCCCTGCTGCTAACACCCCCGTCACACCAGCTATGGTCCCAAAGACACCAGCACCTCCTCTTAAAGAAGCCAAACAGCTTTTCTGCAGGTTGATGGCAGCGTTCATCTCACCGCCAACTGCCCTCCTACACATGCAAGGAGGGCAAACCAGCTCTGCCCAGGAGAAACCAGCTCTGCCCAGGAGACAACCCGCTCGGGGCCACCCTGGGTGCACATCCCGCACCCCCGCAGAGCATCCTCCAAGGCAGGCCACGGGCCAGCAACATGCTCAGGAAAGCACCACGCGTGCGTCGGCCAAGGTCTGGGTCCAAAAGGACCCTCAACCGAGCAGGAGCTGAAGGTAAACCACAACATACCATCAACATGCACGTTAACAACCAAACAGAGTGAACTAGTGGCACGTTGGTACTGGGGCAAAGAGGAGTAAAGCAGTTGGGTCTTACCTGCTTGCTGCTGGGCACGAACCGAGTAAAAGCCTGAGAGGAGGAGGCAAAACATGGCCACAAAGGGCAAATGTCGATGTTTCCTCATTTTGGTCTTTTATCTGAGTTTTCCTTGTGTTCTTTTTGTTTCAAAGCACCCAATGTGAGACCTAAGGGAGAAAAACAGGGAAAATGAGAAACGGTGGCAATTTTGGCACAAGAAAGCCAAACTGTGTGTTTCTGCAACGCTTTTGCGACACTTTGGCAGAAAAAAAAGTATTCTAATGCCGGACAGAGTCTCCTTGTAGCAAGCATTTCTTTGGAAAAGGAATCATTGCTCACATAATTGGCATTTAAACACCCCTATGGACTTCAATAGCTTTCTTCTTACCTGTGATCAGAAAATGGTCAGCCTAGGTTTCTACCACCAGCCCTCAATATGTATGATGGCCTCTCACCTGTTCTCCTCGCCCGTGGATGACCAGCTGAAACATCTTGGCCAATTTGCTCCCTCTTACTGTTGCCCTTTCTTATTTTATTGTTACAATAATAATTCTCCTGAACTCTCTCTTTGCCTCAGCTCACCTTTTCAGCTGTCCCAAACATACAAATGGATATTTAACTTCTCCAGACCCAAGTGAGCTGCATGATCTGGCTGTACAGCAAAGAGTCCTTGGACTCCCCCAAGCTTGCAGCCCTGGTGGTGGGACAGCCTGCAACATCCGATCACATTTTAGAAAGGCACCAAGAACAATATTTTATGTGTTGGAGCCAAAAATATAACTTATGTAAGTTTCTTATCTGTGATCCACCTGGCAAGCATTCTGAAGCAATTTCTCCTTCAAGAAAGCTGTGTATCTGTTGTCATAGAAATGGCCAATTTACTATTTAATCTTCATTTCCAAGCCTACAGAGCAGAAACCAGCAAGGCTTGTTTAACTGAGAAAATATCCTCCCAAAAGGGAATGCAGTGATTTAATACTTTTCATTCCCCAAAAGGAGCTCCATTACTCAAATGAGCCAAAAGTGATTCAAATACATCAAGCTATTGACCAGGTCATCATAAAAAAAAAAAAGTGTTTTTTTAAAATCGATTTTTTTATTATCTTCCTTGTGAACTCCATCAATCCAGAGAGCTATGACTGATTTAAAAGTCTAAGAGGGCTGAGGAGAAGACTAAGCCCCTCTTTAAGGAAAGCCTGGTAGTTACACTTATGGCCATCGTTGGCACAGCTGGAAACAGGAACAAGTGTCAGGAATTAGGGAAAATTCAGGAATAAACATCTAAACAGCTGAACCCTCTTCCACTGAAGAGAAACTCCTCAACGCTATCAGCTTTTTTTTTTTTTTTTTAATCAATTTAATCAGCTTTTGCTCTTCAATGTGCTCCTGACAGCATTTATGAATGCCACAGAGCAGAAGTCAGGGGAAAACTGGCCTCTACCTTTCCCCTCACATGTCTATAACAATGCCAGGTGGAGAGGCATTAACAGGCACCAGCAGCTAGCACACAGCATTAATTAAGACCTTGCAACTCTTCCCTGTTATTGGCAACTCCTCAATTTATAGCAGCACCTGCTGCAGCTCAGAGGTATTGCTATCATTCATAAAAAGATTAAGAATCATCCTTGTTAGCTGGCACCCATCCATCCTCCTGGCTGCTCCAGTCCAAGCCAAACCTCTCAGTGCCTCCAGTGGGAGCAAACCTGCTTTGCTGGACTGTCCCCCTGATTTATAACTTGATCCTAGAAAGCCTGGGCACACCCGAAGGACACATGGGGAAGGGAAAGCCAGGCTCTGCTTCCCCATGGGTGCTGCTGCAGGGTTCCTCCCCTGAGCACCCAAGGTCTGGAGGTCCTGGAGGTAAGGTTTGCAAAAAACACTGATCTTGTGGCAACCACCCATCCAACCCCACCAGAGCATCTTCTACTCTAAGCAGAAGAGGTTTATGGAAGAGACTTAAGTTTTTTGAGATGGGCTTGCCTTGTAGCATCTGTTGGGAGTAAAAATGCTGCTTGGCAATGAATGATAAATGTGAAATAAAATGCACGTGATGGAAGAATGGCCTGTTAAGATAATGCATGCCACAAAAGTGCTAGTATTTCTTTTCTGAAATGCAGGAAGTTATGTTATTATCCTGTTTATTAGCTGCTGGCATCCTATCCCTCTGCAGTCACAACAGCTGGGGTGAGTAGAGCATCAAGATAAACCAGTGAAAATCAATGTCTCACCAGCTAATAAATGACAGGAGCAAAGCAAACATTTGGGGTTTGTTTTCTGTTTTGGTTTGAACACTGAGCAGCTGCAGAGAGTCTCATGGGGCTGTTTACAGCCATGAAATGCAGCAGAAAGGAAAAGCAAATTTTCCCAGTGCTACGAAATCCAGAATCTCCCCTGCCTGCAACAACCCTCGTGAGCCTTCTGCAGAGGTGGGCAACTGGGCTTCACATCAAATGGGATTTCCAAACTCAATGGTAGATCTACATCACTCTGAGAGTGGTGAGACACTGGCAAAGGCTGCCCAGGGGGGGTGGGGATGCTCCATCCCTGCAGGTGTTCAAGGCTCAGCTGAACGGGGCCTTGAGCAACCTGGTCTAGTGGGAGGTGTCCCTGCCATGGCAGGGGGGCTGGAACAAGATGATCTTTGAGGTCCCTTCCAACCCAAACCATTCTATGATCTTTAGGGTTGCTTTGGCTGGAAATCCCTTGAAGAACTGCCTTGCCCATGTTGAAACAAGTAGCCTGGGGAAGAGCTGGGGCTAGGTCCACCTCTGTTAACTCCCTTTGGGTAACAGTTCAGCCCCAGAGCCTTGCAGCAGAGAAACCACTGGCTGGATTTCAGGTACCTCCACCCTGGCAAACCCAAATGGCTGCAAGTCACGAGTCAGCCCTTGGGGCACCATGAGATAAACCTGGATGTAAACTCAGTCCCAGCTTTGGTTTATTTGCCCTGGCCAGCTGGGAAATACAACCCCCTTTTCAAACAATAGTAAGTCAGTTGTTCTTTTTAGTCACCTTCTTTGCCATTTTAGCCTTGAGGAGGCCTCCAGATCTGTCTCCAGCTTTCTCTGTGACCCCCATTATGGTATTTTCAGTTATACTGAAAGCAAAGGGACTTGTTCATCAACAGGAGAAAAGTTTTAGCACCACGCTTCCCCAAAACCATCCTAAAATCACAGGAGCTTAGTTATCAGAAGGAAACAAGCAGCAAAGTCTTGAGGGAAGAGGTGATTGATGTCTCTAGAGAATGACAGCTTACAGAAAAGAGAAGCATTTAAGCACAGGTGCTCCTGATCAGGGTTTACTCTTTATATTCCCCCCTCCACAGCACCCTTGTTAGTAAAGGAGGAGGAGCTGAGTGAGGAGATGACCTTCCTGTAGCAGAAGGCCCTGGAGGAGAAGCAAGGACACCAGGTTCTTTACAGAGGTAATGTGCTGCTTGGGAGGGTTTTGTAGGGGTCTGAAGCAAAAATCTGCTCAGATGTGGTGTGACTGAGCCAACAGCAAGTCTCTGGCTTGGTGGGAGAAGTGGATTTAAGGCAGTAAATGATGTTATTTTTATTAAGTCTTGCTTGGCTATGCCTTGGTGAGGCACAAGTGCAGCTCAATGTGCTCTTGCTTTGTGTCCCAAACTAATACTTGATCACAAGCTGGAGATGCTACTAGTTTGTAGGGGGTAGAGGATAAAAACAGGGATGTGAACTTATGTTAATTCATTTTAATTCTTGATTATGGCAGGTATCTGTTTTACAATTTTTTTTTTTCTCCTGGCTTATTGTTATTTTCCATAACTGTATTTTCAATAAGGTATTTTTATCCTGGACTTTTTTTGGGTGAAATTTCCTTGAAGTTCTGGGGGGTGAAAACTCAGATGGAGCTTTTGATATAACCACTGCAAGCTGGGGAAAAAAATGCTGAAAAAACTGACTGTGGAGTGCCTTTAGGAAAGCCAACTAGCACCAAAACCTGTGTAGCCAGTCTCTTAATAATTCATGTGCTAAAAGATTAACTCATGTAGCCTTCAATAATCTGAAGATTTTACGTCTGTCAAGGGTTTATACAGTGTGTGGTGACCTCTTAATATCACAGGATGTCCTCTATTTCATCAGAAGATGTACATCTGTTACTAATAATGCTTTCACAAGGCAATCATTTCTACTGCTAACACAATGAAGTGATTTCCTTAAATATTATCCCCAGCAGCTATTTTTTTGCTTGTTGCATGTTTCTCTTTGCATAGGGTTTGACATTTTACTTTTTTTTTTTAGTGGGTATTTCAAGCTCACTTTAAGCAATCATTTGTGCATGAGTCTTTTTCACTAAAGCTTAATTAAAACTTGTAAAAGTGCAAAGCAGATGAGTAGACTTAAAGGCAAAACATAAAAAGGCAGAGAAAAGTAACTACAGATGTTCTGTATTGCTTGGATTCATTATATACTCTCTCATCTGGGCTGGCTGGCTCTGGGAGGGAGGGAAAGTATCTGTGGCTTTGGTGTAAATACAGGTGTGATGTGGTCCTGTGTAGATGTGCACTGGTGCAATGGCAGGTGAAAGGAATACTTAATGTAGATTTCAGAGGTATTTTGCAACAAAACTCCCATCTGGGCAGTGCTTCAGGCACTGATGTTATCACACTGGACTGTAAGAGAAAGAAACTGGCACAGCTCGAGCTGTTGGAGGGGTTTTCTGCACTAGTGTTTTGTAGTTGCTTGATGCTTCTCAAGGCTAAGAGGCTGAGCTGGGCAGAACTGACCCTTGAAGTCTGGAGTGTTGCATCCAGTTCTGGGCTCCCCAGTTCCAAGAAAGACAAGGAACTGCTGGAGAGAATCCAGAAGAGGCTGTGAAGATGCTGAGGGGACTGGAGCATCTCTGTGACAAGGAAAGACTGAGAGCCTTGGGGCTGTTTAGCCTGGAGAAGACTGAGAGTGCATCTGATCAATATCTAAAGGGTGCGGGTCAAGAGGATGGGGCCAGACTCTCTTCAGCAGTGCCCAGTGACAGGACAAGGGGCAATGGGCACAAACTGGAACCCAGGAGGATCCATCTGAACAGGAGGAAAAACTTCTTTCCTGTGAGGGTGCCAGAGCCTGGCCCAGGCTGCCCAGAGAGGTTGTGGAGTCTCCTTCTCTGGAGAGATTCCAAACCTGCCTGGACGTGATCCTGGGCACCCTGCTCTGGGTGACCCTGCTTTAGGAGGGGGGTTGGAGGAGGTGATCTCCATTCATTCCATTCTGTGATATGTGAAATCTGATGTTCCCATCAGCTCTTTCTCCCCATAACACACTGCTGCTGCAGGGAGGTGAGCAGCTTTTGGGAAAGGACAGAGGACCCAAAGCAAGTGTGTCAGGCAAAGTCATGACATCTATGCTCTTCTTCTGGGGACAAATGGCCTGGGTTTGGTCTTGGCCTTGGGACCCTGTGCAGCTTTGCTAGCTCCCACAGCCAGGGGGTACATCACTGCCCCAGACACCAGTATATGTGACCTAGTTTTCCTGCCCTACCTTGGGGCATCCCCCACAAATATCTTAAATAACCTGAAAAGCAGCTGCAGCCCTTAAATTTCCTTGTGCATGTGGGGTGAGTCAGCTTCTCCTGGGAGAAAGAGATGGATTTGCACCTGGGTCCCATCAGCTTTTCTGGAAGGGGATCTGACAGGATATGAGGGAGGGCAAAGCATCATCCCACAGATAGTGCAGAAGATGAGATGCTGTGAGCATCCTCCAGACCTCTCTAAAAGTTTGCCCCATGGGGATGTCTAGGCCAAAACCAAGGGGCCTCTACATTTGTCTGTGTTTATTTTGTGGGGATCTCCCTGTGTGTCATCACTCTATTTCCCAATCAAACTGCACATCCTGAAATCCTCTTGACTTGCTTGTTCTCTGCTACATTCCAGGGACCCTGCATGTCCTTGGAAGCAGCAGTAAAGCCATGAGCCTGCAGCAAGCCTTGTAAGCAGCTTGAAAGTGGAAACTGGCCACAAAACCCAGTAATTTGCAGTCCCAGCAGTGGGATATACATCCAGTTGTGGCTGTGGAGCAAGCATGGAGGAGAAACAGGTCCTGAAATCCTGATGTGGAGCCATGGTGGCAGAGATTGCCCTCTGAATGTGAGGCATGCTCCTCCCTTAGCTGGATGACCCCACTCATCTCTAAATTTCCCTGCACTACTAAGAGCTCTAAGCTAGGGAAGATGTTAGCCAAAAGCCACCTCAGCAGTGATTTGAGCATCTAGGAGGCTAAATGTCATTATTTTTCCATGGGAAATGGCTCTGTCACCTTTGAGAAGGGACATAAGTGTCTTAAGCCTCTGACTTGGCTGCCTTTTTGTCTTGGAGCGTTAACTGCCACCTGGCCCCACAGCCTCAAGACTATTTCTTCACTGTGAGGGTGGTGAGGCACTGGAACATCTTGTCCAGAGAAGCTGTGGATGCCCCACCCCTGAAAGTGTTCAAGGCCAGGTTGGATGGGGCTTTGAGCAATCTGGTCTAGTGGGAGGTGTTGCCCCAACAAGGGGGTTGGAACTAGATGGACAAGTCCCTTCCAACTCAAACCATTCTATGATTTTGTGATTTCTAGAAACTCAGGGTGAGCTGTATAGGACAGATCCTGAACTTATTCATGACTCCAAGTGGAGCCATTTCAATTTGCACCAGCTTCTCTGAAGAGTTTCTGTTAATGTTGCTGCCATCTAGCATTGATGGCACTGGGAAGGTGAGGGTTGTTGGCTTGAGGGCTGCTCCTGAAAACATTTCTTCCTACAAAGCTAGACCTAAGTATTAAAAGCAAACAAGCCTAAAAGGATGGAAAATCCTCCTGCTTTTGCAAACCACTTGAGCTCTGATTTTTTTTTTTTTTTGAAAACCAGCATTCAGCAAGCAACAGTTACACTGCATTTTATGTTAGCATTTAGTATGAATCACATACTCTTTTCTGTTCTTATAAGCATGCTGTTGGCTTAAAATCTGGTTGTTTTCTTCATCTGAAGACCGAGACTAAAATAGAGTAGTTAATAAGAGGAAAGGGTGTATTTGCTAAAAAAAAAAAAGGGAAACTCCCTCAAAGATCAATGACTCTTTATGCATACTAACCTAAGCCTCCCAGAGCCTCTCCACCAAACAAATCGGCTCCTTAATGTGGAACACAGAGCACTTAAAAAGGTGGAAAAAGTGATGGGTGCTGAGAGCAGAGAGGCTGGCCATGATTCACAGTGGAGAGCAGGGGGGCAATGCCACCAGCAGCCAGCCCTGCTGCTGTGCACGCCCAGCGTGGGGGTAGGTTCATCCCTCTGCTGCAAATCAAATGTCTCCAGGCTGGGAGAATATGGTCCAAGGCTGGCAAGGCTGTGCAGTTACCAGAGGTTGTGCTGATGGAAGGAATAAGATGTTCCCTTCCATCCTGTTCCCAGACAGGCACGTAGCAAAAGTTAGGAGAGGAACATTTTTTTTTTCCTCCTTGACATGTTGGAATAGATCAGGGGCTGGCTTAGCTCTCCCTGAAATCAGGGAAGGTTAATGCATTGAAATGGGAAATTGCAAGGATGTTTGAAAAACCAGAAAGGGAACCAGGGAGACTGCTGAGAAAATGGAATGAATGAATGAGGGGTGGCAGCAGCAAGCGTGCAGCACTGCGTTCCTCTCAGAAAAGTTATTGCACCCTTGGTCATGGTCAACCACTCTGCAAAGACCAGGGTGGCATGAGGGTGGAAGATTGGGGATGGAAAGCCCATTTTCCTGAGCTCTGGGAGCTGGCTTGGTACCTCTAGTACTGCTAAGTCAAAGGATGGCACCAGGGAGAGGCAGAGTTGTCTACTCTGCCACTGCATTCCTACGTGACCTTGGAGAAATCCCCCCAGCTCCCTGCAACTTCCAGCTGGAGACATCTCTCTGGCCTCCACAAAGCTCCTCAACTGTGTGGTTGTGCCCCAGAAACAGCAAAATATAAGCACAGTAATTATCCAACCATAAATACTGCCTTTTTTAAAAAAAAACCAACCCAGTAAGTAACGGGGTAAAGCCAGAAGTTTGTAGAATGCAGTGTTCCTCCCCTGAGAGCATACATGAATCATCACAGCAACCAGAAATGAGCTGAGAGTTTCCCATTGCACCCACTGGAACCAGAGTGGCTTTGGCCACCTCCGCTCCAGCCAGTTTTGGCCCCTGTGCCTGGTCAGGAAACCAATTTGGCTGTAACCCTTTCTCAATCTGGGCTCCATTTGGGAAGGGAGAGTTTTGTGAGCCAAGTGGGATGGTGGTGAGGTGTCTCCACAATTAATCATAGCCGCCCCCTCAGCAAGAGCATCGCTGTCTGCAAAGCCCTGAGGAGCTGAGGGCAACTGAGGCTACGGAGGGAAACGGCTGGGAAGAGCAGGAGGTAGCAGGGATGGAGGCTGTGGAGAGAGGAGGTGACTCCACACAAGTCTGGAGAGCCCTTGGCCAAACATCAGATATTTTTCCCCAGTTTTCCTCTCCATCCACGAGAGGATGAACATTGTCTCTGAAGCAGCAGGGACATTCCTGGCAGTGGGATCTGCATGGGGTGGACAAGCATCTCTGGCTAGTTCATCCTACTTTGTCTCAAGGCAGGAGGGGTGAGGGCTTCTGTCAAAGAAACTCCAGCCCTGAGGGTATGCCTCAGGAGCAGGAAACAGGCAGTGAAATACCTCCTTGCAGGAGCCCATTCATGCACCCACCTCCTTGTGCCCATGCAGCTCCCCAAACCACAACGTGCCCATCCCATTGCTTCCTGGGGTGTCCTGCTCCCATCCACTGAGCTGCTGCTGAAGTGATTTCAAGGCATCGAAGGCAAGCACTGTCCTGCAGCAGTGGGGGAAATACTCCACTTGCTGGTTTTGAATTAATTTAATTCCCCTGTGGTGGTGGGGTCTGGAGTGTCCCCACGCACCTGTGGTGCATCAGCTCAGGGAGAAGGCTCCTGGTGTGAGCGAGTTGAGTGCATCACTCCACTTTTCCAAGCTCAACACAAGCCTGGGGGTAGTTTCCCTCTGAGGATAGCATGGGATGGGTCAAAACTCCTTGAGAACTCCCCAAAGACTAACACCCCACCAAGAAGGGAAAATGCAGCACGGCGGCTGCTGAGCCCAGGGCTGCTGCGCAGAAAGCAACACTTACCCCTGAGTGAACCCCCAAAAACGTTGCTTATTCCAGGATTTTCCACTCCAAGGTGCCTCTCACCCTTGCTTCATGGTGAGCCGGTGCTGCTCAGCCTCCCTGGTCCCCTTCACCTTGCTCAGTGGGGTGCGAGCACCGGTGGGGTGAGGGAAATGGGGGTGCACTGGTCCCCGCGAGGCGGCCGCTGTGGATCTGAGCAGAGCTGGAGGAGGCAGCTGGCGCGGGAGTGCTGGGGGGCCGGGTGATCCGACGCTGCAAATGGGATCCAGATGGTTGGTGCTGGCGCTCATGGGGCTGAGGTCAGAGCTTCTCATCACACGCGGTCCCCCCTCCGCCCTGGGGACGCCTCCGCGCTGTGTGGCTTCCCCTTGCCATGCTGGCCCCGCTGTCTCCAAATCTCTTCTCCCTGTTATCAGTGGGAAGAAATAGATTTATTTATTCTTTTAAGAAGCCTTTCAGGGTCTCAGGAGCAGATTTAACTATTCCTTACAGTCGGGAAGGGCTGGACTTGGAGGTTTGTAGGAGCTGGGACGTGTCAAGGACCATACCAAGTTCTGCAGGGCTTCAACGAGGTGCTGTTTGGAGATGCTCAAGGCTGCAGAAAGCTCAGCCTCTCCCCCTAAACAGTTACAAGCGGCAGCAAAAAGGGAGAGAGTCTTTTCTTGATGCAGTTTTCTATTTACATGTAACAGCGTTTTCGTACTTTCCAAGACGGGGAGGAAGAAGTGGGGGGATTATGTTATAGCATAACTCATAAATGTTGGCCCCTTAACATAAAGATAAATATTTTAAAATACATATAACCTACTCAAAGGTTTAAAGCAAAAAAAAAAAAGTTAAAAGGCAACAAATCAAGTCAGCAAAATTTTTTCTTCTTTTTTTTTTTTAAATAACTTTCTTTTCTTTTTTTAAATAACTTTAACCTTTTATTAGGCAGAGTCTATCAGGAATTTGAGGGGGGGGGGGGGGGGCACTAACTTTATGCCCCTGCCTTGAGCAACAGGATGTTACTGGTTGAAGTTAAACACTTTGGTCTGGACTGGGTTGTGTTTTCCATGAAATGATGGTATGGAAACATTAACTCTTATCTCTTGCCCTTGCTTGGTTCCATATAAGGCTGGGAGTGAGATGGTGTTCCTGGAATCAAATAGTCAAATTCTCTTCATTTCAAGCGGGGATTTATGATGTTTGCTCTAGGTTTTGTGCTGTTCGAAAGAGTAGCCACATAAAGAAATAGCTGGAATGCTTCAGGAAAGTGCTGAGCCCTCAACTGATGCAATAGCTCAGTTTAGAAATGGTGCTTGGCTTGGCGCTTGCAGGAGCTGCAGGGCGGCCTCACAGGGGGACCCAGCCCAAACCTCCCCAGCTGCACGCCTGAGAGCGAGCAGGGGGTTGTTTGTGTGTGTCCCAAACCTGGTAAGCTGGGGCTCAAGGGCAGTTTGTGGCTAGCAAAAGGGAGCCGCAGCTCCTCAGTGGGCAGCTGAACAGGGGGTGGATGAAACGAGGTCTGCTGGAAAGCAATGGTAAACCAACAGTGGCCGAGATGGGTGAGGGACAGCTGTTAAAGGATAAAATACACATGATGGAGGTGCACTATGTTGCCAGAAGCACCCAAACCACAGGATTTTTCCTTCTGATTACTTTGGGTGGAGAGCTTGACTGGGATGCTGTGGTGGCACCTGGACAACCCCATAAAGCAGCAGCTCATGGCCATGGATGCTCTTGCCCCATTGCCAGCCTCCTACTGACAGGCAGGTGATGTACTACCCTCTAGCTTCTCCTCCCTTTGGTCTTTTGAACTATTGCTTTTCCTGCATGTCTCAGCCCTGCTGTTACCTGTATGATGCATCCATCAAGACTTACATCCACTGACTGGGGTCTAGTGGTTTCAGTTTGCAACCACCAGTGGAAGCCAGTATGGTTCAGTCATACCAGCAAAATGGGAACTGGGATCAGTGTTGCCATTAGTTCAGATAGCCTTCAACAAAACCACAGCTTTCTGCATGGCAATAAAGGAACACAGGAAAACAGTTTTAAGTAACTAGGAAAAACAAAATGGTAAACCACAAGAAAGCTCCAGCACCCCAGAACAGGAGAGGAAAAAAAGCCAAAATAGAGAATTGGATATAACATAACAATATTGGTGAAACGTGTATGACCTGTGTTGTATGCCTATCACAGCCTGATTGAGAACATATTTAACTTGGAAGGTAGTATTTAATATTTTCATGATGTAGAATTGGTCTTAATATGGTTTTAATATTCAAGCGACTTTTACCAAGTGCTCCAATAATTAAATGAGACTATGAAAGGTTTTGAATTCCCATCTGATTGCCTTTATGACCGTAATAACCAAGCTGAAAGGTTTTCCTTTCCAAAAAGGGGCTTTGTAGCTGGCGCACAGGGGAAGAGCAGCCAGCCAGGATGCTGAGGGTGTTTTGAGGTGGGGTTGGTTTTATTTTTTGTTTTTAATTTCCTCCCCTTCCTCTCAATATCTGTTCCAACTCTTCCTTTAGTAGTTTCCTCTTTGTCTGCATTGGTGACTTCCACCCACCATGGCAGCAACAAGGGTCCCCACCGCAGCTGGTGTGACAACCCTGGGGGCGAGAACAACCCCTGGGGAAAGGGTGACATCTACAGGGATAGGCTCCTTTCCATCCCCAGACACCAGACAAACTCTCTGATAATTAGAAGGCTGAATTACATTGCATTGGTAATTTCTAGAGGCAGCTGGGACTAAGTTTAGCAAGCTTTCCTCCCTGGGGTATTAATAACTAGACGTGATTAATGCTATGAGTCAGGAAGAGGGTTTTGAGGAATTCTCTTTCCGCCCACGATGAAAAAGGCTCTGTGTGCTCCCTTCTCGCCTGAATGCAAAGGGGACCTTGACATCCCAGAATAAGGGTCTCATCTTGGGACCCTTAAGAAAAAATACAGTGAAACAGGCAGAGAGTGGTGAAATCTTGCTGTTTTCTGTGTGCAGATGCTGGGTCGTTTCTACCTCCAATGTAAAACACTCTGTGGATTTCTCCCACACACAGGGTAGCCAGCTCTGGGTCACAGACACATGGGGACACCAAGGAGCATCCTGCCTTGGCGCCATCCTTGAGCACCATCTGCTGGCTTTTTCTCCAGGGACTCCTTGGCCATCCACCAAACCCACAGTCCCTTCTTTCTCTTGAATAAAACCTGCTCCTGTAGGGATGCTGTTTACTCTGAATTTAGTGGGCACCACCAAACCCAAGGGTTGTTTTCTGCCACTAGTCTGAGCATCTCCACAAAGGGGTGGAGGTGCGGGGTCTGGCTGTGGCCCTCACACCCCTATTTCAAAGAATGAGCTCTTTCATAGACTCACTTAGGCTGGAAAAGATCTTTAAGATCATCATTAAATCAGCACTGCCAGGTCACCACTAAACCAGGCTCAGGAGCTGAATTTCCCCCCTCCTCCTTCTGTCCCCGGGGAGCAGAAAGACCTCACACAAAGGTGGAAGATTACAATTTTAACAGGGAACAAAAAGGTACTAAGGGAAGGGGGACCTACAGAGGTATGAAGAGGAGGTATATATACAAATATATACAAACCCGATCTTCGGATGCCGCTGGAGTCTCCCGAACCACGTGAGGCTGTAGCCGGCCATGCCGCGCTGCGGCCCCTGCAGGAGGCCCGGAGAGGAAGGGACCAGCGGAACTTCCTGTGTCCTCCTACGGAGTGCGGCAGGGCGGGGAATGGAATGGCTGCTGCACCTGTCACCCCCCTCCCCGAACCTTAAACCACAACA
>VYZX01033804.1:0-117858 GCA_013401335.1 Brachypteracias leptosomus
CTCCGTGTCTCTGCTGTGCTGAGAAATGCAGGAGACAGTTTCCCCATGGGACTAGACAGTCCCTCAAAACTGGTGTGAGGTCCACATCACCCTGAGCATACGGCTTTTCCCACTCCTCTCATGTCCCACCACCACTACAAGGCAACCACGAAAACCACCATGCTGGTAAACCCCTCCTTCCCCTCCCAGTCCAGCACCACCAAAGCAAGGCGTAGGGTGAGGGCAGCGTCCTGCTTGTTGCCCAACACTTACTGAAGTAGAAGCCCCTGTCCCCGCAGACGAACTGCAGCGTGTCCACCAGCTCCCCGCCACAGAGGGTCTCCGCCGTGCCGTACGCTGCCGCCGAGTCCAGAGCATAGGCCAGGAATGCCAGGAGCAGGAGCAGCATCCTTCTCGCCGCACACATCCTCTGCACCTGGGGACAGAGGGACAGTGTTAGCACGGAGCAAGGGACCCCTCTCCACCACCTCCCACCCACCCACCGCACCCAGGTGGGATGCCCGGACATGTCGAGATGCGGAGCTGGTTCCCTGCGCTCGCTCCCCCGGTCAGCTGCTCTGGTTGGACAAGGTTTGCATTGAAGCAGTTTTTCCATTGGAAAATCCCACTTCAGCCTACCTCTGAAAGGCTTTTATTCCCCCTGCTCTTTCAAGAGCGGGATTTTTTATATTTTTCCCCTCTTTTGCATCATTCAAGTGATTATCAGGAGGTGGTTTTTGTTTCGTTTCTGATCACGGGTTTTCCTGCCCTACCTGAACACGTTCCCCAAAAGCAGGAACAAATGCAACCTTCACCTGTCCTAGAGCTGCTTTTGAGGAAAGCTGGGTTAGCCAGGGAGCACCAGCCTTCACCCCAGGCATACGAGAGACTCTCCAAGGCTTGGGCAATCGAGGGGCTGATTGCACAAGCCGTGTTTGCTGACGAGAGCCAGGACCAAGAAGCCATCCCACCGGAGCAGAGCAGTCCCACGGAAAATGTGCCCGAGGCATCACCAGGGAGGGCCAAGGGATATCAGCCAGTGTGGATGATTAAAAAAAGGAAGTCCCTGGATATTTGCTAACTAGCCCAAAGATTTCCCCTGACTCAGCTCCAGCAAACAGCTTTACCTCCATGCCAGTTTCTGCAGGTGTAAAGCGGGGGTGCTATTGCCTCACTGGATGAGGCAGAACCCACAGATGGTTCAAGGCGTTATCATCCCTCAGTGATGAGCATCACTGTACATACACAGCCAAAGGATGGTGGCCAGACAGCTCAAAACGAAGTGTGGCAAAACAGCAGCTGATGTGGGGCAATGCTACATCTCCAGCAGAGCATCCCCTCTCCCTGCTACCGCTCAGCCGAGACACGCTGGGTTTCACAGCCAGCCTTCATCACCATAGCATCTGAGCAACTCGAGAATAATATCAGTTAATGAATATTACCTCACCCCCCCGGGATGCTCGGAGATGGAGCCGAAGCCCAGGATAGATTAAATGACTCGCCCAAGGTCACGGGGGAAGTCTGCAGCACAGCCAGGAAATTAGCCCAGCTCCCCCGGGGCCCCGACACGGTCCTGCCAGCAATAAAGCCACCCTTGCTACCAATTTTTTACTAGCACGGAGCTCAAACCATCACTGCTAGAAATGCACCATGCTTACTAAATGTGAGCTCTTCTGAGCAGCGGGAGGACAGGGATCAGCAGCATGGAAAGCCAAAACAGAGGCTGCAAGGGCTGGGTGGGCTCAGAGGGATCACCCCTGCACGAGCTTCAGTGCTCAGCCTGTGCTGGCAGTGACCACCAAGGCTGGCAAAACCCCTCCGGGGCTCTGGACAAGAGATGCAGCAGCCCTGGGAATAAACCAGGCTCAAACCAGCCAGTGATGGGACCAGCTTTTCCAGTAGCACCAATCCCTTTAACACACTGGGGGGGGCTTTGGTCTATATTACGCCAGGAGCAGGGAGGTGGCATTGGGCTGTGATCACACCACACTGCCAGGCTGCAGTGTTTTGCCACCAACACCTCGTCACCTTGATTTTTTTATCAAGTGGCCAACTGGGCCTCCCCAGCGTGACCACAGCATCACCTCTGCTGCGTAAGTCATGGCCTTGGAGCAGCAGCTTCAGCAGCTGGATCTCCAACTGACAAGAGACCAACTATCCTGCTCCCTTTCCTTCTATTTTTTCCCCCTTCTCCCCTGTTTTTCACATGCAGCTCCTGATTGCTGGTGTCCCTGGGGCACAGGTAGCACCAGCAGCTCATTGCTGGGGTGACAGATGTGTACCAGCCAATGCCACCATTGAAGCCACTGATGTGAGACTTCAGAACACCCAAATAATCCCCTGTCCCCAATTAGGCTCCTGCTGGCTCTGAGCACGGCAGATAACGAGCAGACCTCCCCCAAGCCAGAGCCAGCCCCCCAGAAGGGGCTTGTTTGGTGACACAGGTGACAAGCACAGTTTTTCCACCATCCTCAGTATAAAGAAAGGGGTGAGAAGCTCTGAAGCAAGAGCAGAGCGAGGTTTTGTCAGCGGGGCGATATCTGATGCTGGGGAGACCTGATACCTTCTGTGGAAAAAACCTTGTGCTCCTCAGAAAACACCCGCTCCTGCACAAGGAGCCCTGGCAGCCTCCCCTGCCTCCACCCTGAGCTCTTTTAGGGTGCCCATGCACCCCATAACTCCAGCCACGAAGCCCCCCTGAAGCCATGGGGATAGCAACGGCCCCAATGTGGTCATCCAGAGCCAGGTCAACGTGGAGGTTTGCGATGCACTGAAGTCCCCCTTTGCCCAGGCATCAAGCTCCAGCCCTTCCCACCGCTGTCACCTTGGCATCTCCCTGCTCCAGCAACCGTGTAATGAGAAACCAGGCAGCAAAGCAAAAAGCATCTTTATTTACTACCTGGTGCTGCAGTTTCTCAACCCAACCCAACCCTGTAAGCCCTTCCCCCTTGTTTTGGCTCTACTGATCCTGTGAAGGAAAAGTCCCCAGGTTTCATCCAAAGGCAAGTCAGGTTCCCAGGGTGCTGTCACCAGCTCAGCGCATCCCCGTGACCTTTCAGTTGATCCCACCTCCAGCTCCTCCTTAGGAGGGATGAGCAGCACCCATGAAGGAGAGTTTACACTCACTCCAGCTGCTGGAGCCAGTGCTGCACCACAAAAAAGGTACCTATAGCCCACAGCCCTGTGCAAGTACCATGCTGGCTGCATAGGCTGCATGTGGCTTCAGTTGTCATGGACAAAACCTGCTCAGCATCATGAGTCAAAAGCTCTTTCAGCCCCTCTGAGCTTTCATTCTCTGCTGGAAACATGGAACAGAACTGCTTTGGGCTTCTAGTCCAAGCATTAGGGCAGGGACAGGAGTAAATTCACACCAATGGCTGGAAAAACTTTCATGTTTTCTCAGAAAGCCTCTCACATGAGATTGTAACAGGAGAGAAATAAGGCAGCAAGAGGTAAATGGGTGGTTTCATAAAGGACAAGGTCTTATCTCAGCTAGGAGAGGGGCTACACCCACTGAAGCTTCATTCTCGCCCAAGCAGGTTGGCCCCCTCATGTGTCCACAGAGAGCTCAGAGGCTTCAAGACATGGTTTTAATCAGGGGTGGTGGGACCAGCAGTGCAAGACATGCCAGGAGCCCAACAACCTGAGCTCCAAATTCCTCCTAAGGAGGGCTCAGACCCCACATAGTGTGCAAGAGGGTGATGCAAGAGCAATTTCTTGGTTGCACAGGTGCCCTGCATCACCCTGGGAATCGCACCTGAGGCTCCTCTGAATACCCTGCACCTGTGAGCAGCCTTCTTGGTGCCGGAGAGGCTCAGACAAGTCATCAGAGCACCCCATTGGGCTCTCCTTGCCTGGCGAGGATCTGCTTTGCTCTCCATCCTTCGTGTCCCTCTCCTGCCTTCCCACACATCCCCAGGTCCATGCATGAAGCCAGGCTGCTGCTGGAGCCAGCTCAGCCACGAGCTGCCACACGTGGGATGTTGTCACTGCATTGGGACTCCTGCATAATCCCTGCACCCATGGCCAGGGACCTCCAAACACCTCTTGGCAGCCCCCAGCCAGCTGGGACACATCAACAGAGAAGGTCCTCTCAGGGTGGCTGCAGTGTGCCAGGAGTGAGCCCAGGGGCAGGTCTGCAGCAGAGCCACCCTCCCACCCCAGGCCATTCAAGTGTTTTTTCAGGCTCTGCTGCAGAATCAGCTGGATTGGTGATTTCTGTCCAGCTGCTGGGAAGCTGGGGGCCAAGAGGCCACGATGTGCTAAAAGGCCCAGTTGCCAAATCTCCGAGGACAGCTCAGGCATCCCTTGCATCCAGACTCACGCTGAGCCAACCAAACCACGGTGCCTCTCTTGGGCAACAAACATCTCCCCAAAAAATGGAGACTAAACCTCCTGTCTGACCTAATTCCTTCTTCAGTCTGGCCTTCATTACAATTTAATATGAACAGAACAACGTAGGAGGGAATTGACAGATGGCCCAGTCTGCAAAATTTGGATTTGGACAGCAAAAAGAAAAAAAAAAAAAAAATAAAATAAAAAGAATAAATCTTGCTTCTTTGTGGAGCAGCGTGATGAAAAGTCTCCAGCCCAAACCCAGCAGCATGTGCAGAGAGGGGAAAGCCCCAGTTTGCACATCCCAGTCTCCATCACCCCCCACCCCTCCAAAAAACAAGGGTCAGACTGATGTTTTGCTGCTCTGAGCACTGCCTGTGAGTGATGCTGAGCATCTGATCCCTCAGCACTGGGTGGGCAGCCCCAGGAGAGCCCGGAGCTGACCCGCTTTGGAGCTGGTGGGGCAGGACACTGGTGTGTGCCAACTGCACACATGCCAAGCAAATGCCACCCCTGCGCCCATGGGCAACCTCGTGCAGGGCACCCAGCCACGATGCCTCAAGATGCCAAGTAGCAAAGGAGGCCAGCAGGGAGAAGCAGGTGCCTTGGCAGCAGAAAACCAGCCAGGGGCTGCATCTTGGGCAGAGGCACCGGGATGAGGTGCCCAGTGGTACCCGAAGGGAGAGGAGTCACCACGTGCCATGCTTCAGAAGAGCCTCCCTGCTCATCTCAAAGAGAAAGAGGAAGGTTTCCAACCCACAGCCTGGAAGAAGCAAGCTTCAAAACACAAAACTTTCAACCACTGAGCTGTCAGGCAAACAAAACCCAGCCAGGACCAGAGGTTCTGCTGTTTAGCTCAGGCTTGAAAAAAATAAAAAACCCTCCTGGTTCTTGGCACCTGGCTCGCATGACATTCATATGGCTGAGGTTGGCAATGCTGCTGCTATTTTTAGCCCTCACTTTTTTTGTCTTCACTGCTCGTCCCCATCAGCAGCCCACCCCTCCTGGTGCCAGGGGTCACCTTTCCCATCCCGGGAGCAGGGAGAGCCACCTGCCTGTGAGCCAGGGGCTAGGGCAGGCAGGGCAGCACTGCCCACACCCCGTGTCTATATATGCTGCAGTAAGACCCACCGTAGCTGTGGAAAAATCAAGCTGAAAAAGGTGAATGGGGTATTCAGTACCATTTACTCGCCCCGCTGGGGAGTAAGAGCGTATTGCACAAATTTTGGTATGCAGCCCAGAAACGTTTGATTTATTGCATAAAAAAAAGGAAATGCAATCTTGCTTAACTCTTCTAAAGACAGCTGGCAGGACCCAGGGAAGGGATTTAAGTCCATTTTAGTAGCCTCACTTAACTCCTTTCTTTATTGTTCCTCTCTCCTTTCTGCATTCCTGTCCAAAACCTGGAGTATATCAGGGAAAGTTAACAGCAAGTTAAGCTGTTAAATCAGAAATTGTGGTGACTGGAGTCTACTGGCAAGTGATATTCCCACAACACGTTGAACTTGCTTTATGTCTTGGCAGAGCGGCTTTAACCCTTTCAGAGCCAGGCTGTGACCCTCACACAGATTTCTTCCCCCCCACCTCTCCTGACCCCTCAAACGCAACCGTGTGGAGGGAGGCCGGTGTCTCCTTGCCCAGTTAAGCCACCCCAAAGCCCTTTAAAAGCAAAGACAACCCAAAGCAGGATCGGAGAGGTCAGCCCCAGGACACGAGCGGGGAGCGGGTGGGCCACTTCCAGTGCTCATATGCGCTGCTGGAAACACACCAGCTCCTCGGCCCCTCTAAAAATAAGACCTCACCTGCTGTGTTTGCTTTATTTAAAAAAAGAAAAGTACAGAAAGGCTTTTCTCCGGGGCTGCACGGGGCGAGCCGGGAAGCCGATAGGAATCAATGGGAAGCCACGCACTGACACCTCCGGGTTGCCTGGTCAGAGCAGCAGCCCTCCAGCCGGGCTGCAAAACGGATCACCTGTCAGAAAAATGCTCTAGGACACACACGCAGCCACATTTTGGCTCTCAAATTTCATGCCGGCGGTGGGAGGGGACCCGCGGTGTCAAATCTTTTATCCCTTAATGAATTTTCACAGGAGCCGGGGTAGCCCCTTTGAAAGGCTGAGTGAACTTGTGTGGGTGTCGACAACATGGAGCAAGATTTACAGCTCTGACCCATTCACCCCCACCGAAATTGTCAAGTTGGGTCCAAAACAGCTCAGCGAAGCTCAAATCAGAAGTGTCAGTCAGTTTTATTCCTCCAGATGTCCTTAGCACAAAGTCACCCTCACAAAACCCCGCGACCCAGGCTCCTCGACTCCACTCTAAATCAAGGCGAGAGGACGAATAAAAAACCCAAGACGCTGAAGCTTGAGAAGTAAAAGGAAAAACCACACACACACACAACCTGACAACAAACAAACCCAGAGAAAACCCAGCCCTGGCCTCCCAAGCATATCCCAGCATTTGGAAGCAAAGGACAGACTCGGTCTAGGAAGCCTTGACTCAAGGCTTGAAAGCAGCGGTTCTCCCGAGGTGTCTATTTAAAACCACCCACACCAGCCTTGTTTTTACACTCGATTGCTCCACGCCGCCTCAGCCAGACCTGGCGTATCAGAAACCCTGCGAAAGTACCACTGGCTCGGGGCAATCAGCCGCAGCTGCTGGTACAGTTACGCTAAATCCGAGTTTCCTCATGTGCCCCAATTCCCCACTGCTCAAAACCTTTCCAAGTTGCGCTCTTAAAACAATTACTGTAGGGAAAAGCAATTGGGAAGGAAGAAGGAGGGGGGAAAAAAAAAATCGCACAAAGTCGAAGGCTGCACGCCAGCCATTAACTCTCACTCCATTTTGGCTTCGCTTTCTTGTTTTTCCTCTCTGTATTTTTATCCCTCCGAGACCGAGCGCACCGCAGTGTTTTGCAGAAGAGACTTTAATCATCTCCCCGGTCTCCGGAGCCGGAGAACTCTCTGTCCCTGCTCCGCTCCGCGCTGCTATCAGCATCTCCCCGCTCCCCAGACAACCCCGGGGAGAGCGGCCAGCAACGCGGGGCCGCTCAGCCCGCCCTGACCTCGCATAGCCCCGGCCCCGCTCCCCGCGGCAGGGCGCGCAAAGTGCGCGCAAACAGCCCCGCTGCCAGCACCCCCGCACACGCAGACTGCGAGCCGCGGAGAAGGAGAAGGAGGAGGGAGAGAGGGGGATATCCGCGGCTGCGGGCAGAGATGCGCGGCTGTCCCCGCTGCCGGGACGCGGGAGGAACGGGGGGGACACCCCGCGCACCCCACCGCGGCGGGCAGCCCGGGGCTGCGCCGGCTCTCGGGGTCCCTCTAGTGACATGCGGGGGGACGACGCGGAGAGGGTCGGCATGGCACGGATCGGCATGGCACAGCACGGCACGGATCAGCATGGGCACAGCACGGCACGGGTCGGCAAGGCATGGCACGGCTGGGCACGGCCATGGCACGGCTCGGGGGAAGCCCCCGCGCCCCAACCCCCCGGAGCGGCGCGGAACGGCGCTTACCTTGGCGCTGCCGCTCTCAACTTCTGCCTGCGGCGGCGGCGTGGGGCCGGGGAGGAAGGCGGGCTGCCGGCAGCGCTCATCCGTGTGTGCCCCGGCGATTGCCATGCTGCTCTCCTGCCCGGGCAGCGGTCGCGGCTCTGGCTTCGCCTTCCCCGCGCCCCGGCTCGGCTCTCCTCGCTTGGCCTTTTTGGAATGGCAAGTCCCTGCTTGGTTTTGGCTGGAGGATGTTATTTTGTTACGATCAGGTATCTTGTTATTCTAGAGAGCGAGCGAGCGCTTTGCTTTCCTTTTTTTTTTTTTTTTTTTTTCAGTTTTTTTTTCCCTGTTTTTTTTCCCTTTTCCTTTTTTTTTTTTCCTTTTCTTTCTCCCCCTTTTCTCTTTCTGTCCTCCTGCTTTGGGTGGCTCTCACTTTGGTGTTTACTGACTGCGTCCCGCTGGCCGGGGCGGAGGGACCGGCTGCCCGAGTGCCGCTGCTCCCGGCTGGCTGCCCCACGAGCGAGGAGACAGGCAGGGCGCTCCGGCTGCCCCCCTTTTATACCCCCCCAATGGGCATGCTCTGACTTCCCCACCGAGCACCAGCCCGGCCACGCAGCCAATAATGTTGCAGAGCGGTCTAACCCCCTCTCTTCCCTCCCTCCCTCCCTTTCTTCCCTCCTTCTCCCTCGTAACCCTCCGGAGTCCAGCTCCGGGAGGGAAGAGGGGACAGAAAGTTTTTGCCGCACGGCTCCTTCGCGGGCTGCTCCCGGGTGCGGGTTTCGACCCAGCCTCGTTGCCCCCGGGGGGCTGCGCGCATCCCCCGCAGGTCAGGGGAAGAGGTGGGGGTCCGCTCCCCGAACCCCTGCCCAAAATGCTGGAGAGCACCTCCTCAGCCCCTCTCGTTGCCGGATGGCGAGCCCAAACCCTGGGAGGTGAGGGGGGCGACGGGAGGTTGCCATGCCCGCCCTGCTTTCGGCTCTCTCCCGAGATGCACGCAGGGCACAGGTGTCCGTACGAGCCGCTTTTGCCCCAGACTGCACCGAGGGGCTCCCTGGCCAAGGCACGGCCGCTCAGGGGTGCCAGTCGCTTGCACCTCTGCGCTCTCACGGCTGCCCCTGAGCCCTGTCCCGCGTTCGGTGCCCCAGCTCGGACAGGCACGCAGAGAAGCGAGCCCCCGTCCACCCGTGCACATCCGTGTGGACAACATGGACGCTCCCCCTTCCACCGGGCAGTGGCACCGGGATTGTGCACCCCGCAGAGCACCTTCCCGCAGCGGCTCCTGCTTGCTGGGTCGCCTCTGCTGCCTACCGTGAGCACAGCTGCCTCTAAGCCAAAGGGATGTTTCCCAGGCTTGGCCGTGCGTGTGCGGCACCGCGGGCTGGGCGAGCTCCCGCCGCTCGGCCGGTGCTAAACTCGCCTTCTCCCAGAGACCTGCCCGCCAAGGCTGCCCCAGGAGAAGGGACCCCGCTCACTTTCTGCCAGCCCCCAGGCATGGGCACGCAGCCCAGGTTGCACCACGGGCACGGACCCTCCATGGAGTGGACAGGGACAGCGCTGCCTGAGATAGGGCAGCAGGTTGGTCCATCTCAGGACATAGGTAGTGGTGTGAAAGGGCAAGGATGCAACCAGCCCTCACCCCAATGTGCAATAAAGAAAACTTTTTCCACGCTCTTTTTCAAGTTTGTGATTTTTTTTCTTTCAATTATAGGGGGCTTGGTGCATGTCTGAACAGTTGGTATTGCTCTAAACATACCCAAGAAAATGTGAGCAGGACTTGTCCTTTCTCACTAGGCTTTGGACATCTTTCCCTCCCCAGCATCCTCCCATTCTCAGCGCTGTCCTCTGCACTGTGTCGCTGCACATCACACCCAGCAGAGCTGGTGTCAGGGCTCTGGGCTTCAACCAAAACATTGGCACACCTGGGAGGGCGAGGTGATGCTGGAAGTGGGTCTGTGCACACCAGACTCAAACACGGGCATCAAATCCCGACTCCTATATTGATGGTTAAGCGTGTAAAGAAGTGGCCTGGCCATCAAAGAGGCTGAGCATCTGCTGGCATGTGTCAGGGCTCCAGACTTCTAAAAGGACACATCTCCATCAGTGCTTATGTTGGGGTTTAGGAGTTTCTCCTAGATGTCCAGGACTTAGTAAATCCCAATTATGGGTCCTACCTCGCAATCTGCTCAGCTGAGCTGTTCTCCTTAGCAAAATGCGACCACCTTTCCTCACTGCAGAAGCAAAACTCCATCAAAGGAGGGGACCCAACCTTGGCAGGGGGGTAAGCAGGGCTGTAAGCTACTGTTTAATAGCTGAAGGAGCCCAGCTCCCTTCCCTTCCCCCAGCTCACCACAAGGACCTCCTGAGAGTAGACAAAAGAAAGCTTGGAGGGTTAATCTCCCTGAGAAAAACAAGTGATTTTCCAGTAAACAACTGCAATAGCAAACAATGGGGGTGAAAAATAGCGATCATAAAAAAGTCTGCTCGGAGGAAGAGGCGACCCAGTAAGAGAGGTGTCTCTTGCTGGGGGAAAAACAAGGCAGCAGTTTGGTGAAGCTGCAGCGGTAGCAGCAGCAGCAAAATAAACCCCACAAGTTGCCACTGGATCTACTTGTGTTTGTGCCTTTTGATCTTTTAATTGCTTCTTAGTTATCCTTCAGTGCAAATAAATAGTGCATTGTGTCAAGAAAGAGGAGGGGGGCGGGGAAGGGAAGAAAGAGACACAAAAGAAAGAGCTGTCGCCCAGAAGAGAAAAAGGAACAGGTTCTTTCCCCCCACCTTTAAAGAAGTGAATATATCCGTATTTGGGAGGGGGGGAGAAGGGGGAGAAGGGGATAGGATTAGAAATCAAAGCAAAATTGGAGAGAAGCATATTAAGCCTTGGGCATCCTTACAGTAGGAAGGAAAGAGGGAGGTGGTAAAACCCTCTGGGAGTTTATTTGGTGAGTTATGAGAGGATCCAAGAGTGTAATATTGTTAAAGGTCAGCCTAAACCTAATTTAAACTAGGGATGTGTGACCTCCGCCCTTCATTTAATACAGTCATAAGGAACATTACACTGCAGATAGCTGGAACAATAGCTGCCTCCACCCCAAACTCCAGCCCCGGGCATTGCCTGCAAGAAGGGCCTGGAAGGAGAGGAGGAGGAGGACCAGTAAAGCCTAGGACGTGGCTAGCCTGAGGCCAAGAAAGAGAGGGAGAGGAAGGCCTCTGGACCACAGTCCACAACTTGCAAAAACTCAGCATCCTGGGAAGCATCTTGGTTTGAAAGCAGATGGGGCTGCAGCAGAGCATCACCTGAAAGCATGGGGAATGCCATAAAAATAGCCCACCATGTCTTGCATTTGTCTGACCTCCATGGCCATCAGTGCAGCTCAGGAGGGAAATCACGGCCATAGCCTCCGTTAAATCCACAAGGAGCAAGGACAGTGTTTGCAAAGCAGGGTCAGCCAAAGTGAGATGAAACTAACTGACTCTAAAACCAGAGCTGGAATAAAAGCGACATCTGAAAGGTGCCCTGAGGTGACATGGGGATGACCAGGGAAACCTCTGCTGCTGCAGTGGCTGTGGAAGCATCCGAGCATACTGCAAAGCCCCCTGACAGCACTGCCCATCTGAGCTGATCAAAGCGGCTCGTGGGTGGCCACCAACATGTGGCGATGGGCCGGAAAGCTTTCCAGGGAAAGGGGGAAGAACAGGAAGGCTTCGGCCAGCCTGGACCTTGCAGGCAGGGATGTGAGCTTCAGCAAAGGTAGAGGAATGTAAATAGCTGCAGAAATGCAGTGGTCCTGGGCCAGGGTGGATGTCAGCGATGCTGCCAGGGACCTGAGCCAAGCAGATACCTTCAGGGAAGGAGACATTTCTTCCTTCCCTTCTTCAAGGTCCCTTTCAACCTTAACCATTCTATGATTCCTCTCCACCTATTATCCAAAGAGGGGAGAAGTCACCTCATCCCAAGCCCAACCAAGACACCCTGTGATGCTCCTTTGGCTTATTTCATAATTATACCACAAAAGGCCAAGTGAGCAGAGGGCAATCTGGGTTCATGTGCTGTGCCTGCAGCGTTACAAAGGTACCCCAGTTTGCAAAGCACCTTATGTCCTGTGCCAAGAGTGAGGACAACATGCCAAACAGATCTAGGCATCCAGGTTGAGATGTCCAAGACAAGACAAAAGGAAGGTGAGGGTGAGCCATGGGTTTGGGTCTCCTGTCATTGAAGACTAGGAGGAAAAGTCATTCCTAGTGATGAGCCAGAGTCCTATACACAGTGGTTTGATGGCAGAGGGATAATCGTTCTCAGCCCAAGAGCATTTTTCAGTGGCTTTAAGAAAGCAATACCTTTTGTTTTGTACAGCCCAGGAACCTGGCAATAACACCGTGTCCTTGCATGCTGCTAAAATATATTGATCCCGGGGCACACTAAACTGTTGGAACAGGAGAGATTCATTGGTGAGAGGGGATGTGATATACGGAAGGTCCCTGGGTGAAATTAAAGTCAGACAACTCAGACTGGGAGAAATAATTCACCTGGGGCCCCTGGTCAACAAGGAGCAAACAAGAGCAGAGGCTGGGCAGGTCTGCTCAGGAATCTTGGCACTCTTAGATGGGGAGAGCATTTTGGGGCCATGCTCCCAGCCCAGAGGGTTTCTGCTGCAGGAGTGTTATATGGGCAGGGGGAAAGCGGGATGTCCTTGGGCATCAGCAGAGGACGGGGTTTTGGTATGTTTAGAGCAAAAGAAGGACTCTTGTAGCAACTCCTACCCAGGTCTACCAATGCCTTGGAGCACTCGTTGGACTTAGGTGCTCAGGAAGGGTGTTGGCAGATGTATCCTGAGGAGCTGGAGGGTGCTGAGTACAGCAAAAATCGATTCCAAGGTAGGTTATCATGCTGTGCCAGAGGAATTTGTGACAGCGGTAAAAGGCACAAGTGTTTTCACCCCTGTCTGTATGGAGGACATTTTTTGGGCTGGACTGACTTGATATTCCTGCAGTGTCTTTTAAAATTCAGCATCCCTGGTGTCTGAGGAAAGCTCCAGCCCAAGCAACCTCACTTGGCTCAGGAGGCTGCGGGAAGGAGGACACAGGGTAGGGAGGTGTCCTGGTGGCCAAGTGTGAGGTAGGAATTGAAAAAGTACAAATGACAGTCAGCAAGTGAACTTCAGTGGATTCTGCAGCGTGGCCCAAAGGGAGGTCAAAGAGTTCCAGGGTCATATGATACCAGAAAGTGAAAGAAGTTCCTCCTGTCTGCCCATCATTGGTGGAACAGCAAACATTTCTTGGTCATCCCTGGTTGCCAAAGAGGACTCTGGCTCAGCTAACGGCTTCCAAAAGGGATTTCCGAGAAGGGTGGAATAGGGCAGATAAGGAGGAATGCCTGCCCTCTCCCCAGCTTCTTTGCATTGCAGAGGGAGCCTGGAAGGCTCCAAGTTTTGTCTGATTATTGGTGTCAAAAATGTGCAACAAATACAGTAGCAGAGAAGAAAGGTGGGTCTGTGCCTGTATTAACATCACAATTTCCTGTTTTCCTTATTTTTTTTTAAAGCATCTTCATGAAAATACTCCCTGGAATGCCATAGGGAAGAAGAGGTCCAAGCTTGTTTAAGGACCAACAAAAGTTCCAGCAGGTACAATTAGTTCTTCCAAGCACCAGGGGTTGAAGTTGGCTCTTTATAGCATTGTGCAAATATGGGTCTGTCTACAGAGCAAGCTCTGAGTCAAAACAGCTTGCAAATGAAATGTGTTGTGGGAGGCAGTGAGAAACCCTTTTGACTGGAAGCTCTTTGGGGTGAAGATTGTGCCCCATAGCTATGTCCCTGCAAGGACAGCCTGATGAGGATGTTCTGGCTGCAGGGTTGCTACCCACCTCCAAGTAGGAGCATGCCAGAGTTAGAGACATTCTCAGGGTGTCTGCATCTCACCACCCAGCATGTTACCCTCACACACACACCACTTTGCTCTGCTCTTACTCGAAAAACTCAGGGTTTGCCTTTAAAAATGATTTATCCTGCTCCTAGGAGCATCAGTATGGTCAGGCTGGTTGTGTGCTGCTGGATTCATGAGCGAAAGCAGGTAAGCTCTTAAATTCTCCTTCCTCAAAAAAGGAGACACAGCAGTTGTTGCTGAGGTCCTCTCCAGCAGCTTCCATAGGGCAGCCGTCACTGAGTGGCCACTGCAATGGGCTGTGCCAGAGCTGGATGTGGTCCTTGCCCTGATTTTTCCTTGGTGCAGCTTCTTGGAGAGCTTCTCCTTGTCCCTATCGTGCTGTCAGCTCGCTCAGCAAAGCTGCCCAGGTGAGCAGGGCAGTATTTCCATCCCTCTGCCACATCCTCCTGATGCAGGTCGTGTATTATGGATGCGCCCTTTGGAGGTGCATGTTTTGAACACCCGCTCAATGCCCAGCAGAAAATCAGATGCAAGAGCCAGCTGGAAATATCACCCTGCAATGGGTTATTTTTCCAGGTGCCGAGATGGGTGATGGTGCTGAGCAGGGTGATGATTTTAGGGAATATATGTGGGGCCTTCATTTGCCATGGAGAGGTGGAGTGGTGCAGATACTTCTCCGTTGTGTAATTAATGGCTTTGAAAAAAAAACCCCGAGCCTGTTGGCTAAGCCCGAATACCTCTGAGGGGTTCAGGAATCCCAGCTATGTATCTTTGTATCTTTCAGGCGTTTCTTCCTCTGTTTTTTCTTTTTTTTCCCCTTCTTCTTCTTTTTGCATTGCTGCTGTTCTTCAGTGTGGGTCTTTGTTTGCAGCTCTCGTCTTTGGGCGGAGGGTTGGGTGGCACCATCTCCCCCAGGCCAGGGCTTCACCCCTTATCAGGGACGCCCTTCTCCACCTCTGATTGCCAGCCCTGGCAGGGCCCACCCCACCCCTCCTTCAGGCCAGGGGCTTTTGTGACAGGATAAATGGGCTGTCAGACCCAGCCACTAGTGCCCTTGGGTCATTTCTGAGCTGAGCAGTGAAGACCCCAAAGGAGGATGTGGGGCTGGGGTCCCGTGGGCAGGCAGCTGTGGATGCAGGAATAAGGGGCAGTGCAAGGCTCACACATGCCCCAAGTGCAGCCTTTCTCTGCCACTGCATCCACACATCACCTTGGGCAAGTCACTTAATTTCCTTCTGGTTTGCTTCTCCATCACCTCAGGGCAGGAATAAATCTGTGCCCCGTTGCCTGATTCCCTCAGGGGCTGGGACTTTCAATACCTACAGCTGGCAGGAGGCATATGGGAGTTTGCAATAAGGTCCCTGCTGCTTGCACCCTCCTCTGGTTCCTGTTCCTGAAGCAGGTGACACAGGGACACCCTGTGCCCACCTGTGCTGCCAACATCCCCTCCAGCCCACACTGCCCTTGTCGTGGGTGATGGACGCCTATGGAGAGGCAGATGTGGGCACTTTGTTTTCCTGCTTAAACAAACCCTCTTCTCATCATCCTAATGAAGGAGGGGAGGCAACAGCACTTGGCAAAGCAACTTGCACTAAGTGCTCTTCACTAGACATGTTTACACTGAACAATCCACTGAGCACAGCGATAGCGTGGCATGGCGCTGGCAGAGCTGGGGATTGTGCCCCAAGCCAGGTCCCAGCCCAGGTGGGCTTGGAGATGTCACCAGCTTATCCTGGCAGGAGGCTCCCAGGATGACCCACATGAGGACAGCAGGTGGAGGATGGAGGAAAGGGCATGGGGATGGCTTTGGGCTTCCTGCGCATGGCTCCATCTGGGACCATGCACTCTCAAAAGCCTCGTCTCTACTGTCTCCTGTTGGTCATCGGGGCTGTTCAACCTTCAAGGACAGGTGTATGGATGGGGTTGGCATCTCCAAGTAGTGTCACAGGGCAAATAGGTAACACAAACCAATGTGGTGGGGCAGAGGAAGCTTTTTTACAGTGCTGGTTGTGCTCCAGAAAGGTTCTGGTAGGAGCAGCAAGCATTTTGCAGAGATCTCAGCACTCTTGGAGCAGCACATCTCACAGGGTTGGACCCTCAGGACTGCTAAGCTAATTACTAATTACTAGGGAGGTGACACCCATAAAATCCCCCTTCATACAGCTTTTTAAAGAGCAGGTGTTACACTTGTGTGGCACGAGCAGGCATACGCATGTGTGCACACATGTATTTTTGTGCTGAGGGGGAAGCGAGTGTCTGGCTCAGTAGGTAGAGCCAAATGGCAGGTGATTCAGAGGCTACCCCCTACTTCTGAGTCCCCATCTCTTCATCAAAGACAACCAGCTCCTAAAAGACCTTCCAGGAAGCCCCCGTGCAAGCCCCAAAGCCACCAGGCGAAGGGTTAACCAAATTCCCAAGGCAGGTGGGAGCGCGAGTCAGAGCGGGCGATATCTCAGACATGTTATTTGAAAAGCTCAGAAATTGTGGAATTCCTCACCTAATCCAACTTCCCCACAGTTTAAAGAAAACTGTGAGGCAAGATATCACCACAGCCAAGGGAGACCCCCCACAAACCTCTCCCTGCATAATCCATCCGTGGATACACGCACCGGCAGCTGCTTCCCGCGGCGCTGGGCTTCTAACCCACAGGGAATTTGCTCCTGGTGAAGCTTGTGGGATGCAGCCCCTATGGTCAACCCCCTAATGCCTTGATGAGCTGAAGGTGGCTTCTCCATCCCTGGGACATTGTGTGTGTGCAGGGCATGGCAGGGTGGTCCCTCACCCTGCTGTGGACCTTCCACCTTGATCAGAGCTGAGCTCAAGGATAAGCCACTCACACCATGGTAGCCAGAGAGTAGTTAAAACACCTGCATGGACAGATGTTTGGTGAGACAACACAAAAATTAATGGAGATAACACTCATGATTGCAGCAGCCTCCAGTTTAGGGCATCCCTAGTCATGAGCAGTGGCTGCGGTGAGCCTCTGTAGCTACGCAAATACCTGGATGTGATTAATGATTAGCAAGTGTAATTACAGCACTGGAAATTGCATCCATCCCTGCTTCAAGTCTGCCTACCACTCCTCCCTCTGCTTTTCCAGGTGGGTCTCCTGCTGAGCCATCTCAGTCCACCTGGTAGATCTTCATAGAGAAGGTGATTTTTTTTTTTTTGGCCTGGAAGCAAGTTGTCTAGATTTTTGTTTAGAATTTTTTGCATTAAAGGCAACCATTTCAAATATGTACAGATCACACGGGTGTTTTTTAGTCAAAACAAGCACAGTAACCACAAGAGGTGCCAGACTGGAACAACCTCTTCTCCACTAACCTGATCCAAAGGGGAAGGGGGGAGAAAAAAAAAAAGATGTTTTCCAGAGATAGAATGAATTCCTTTGTCTCTGCAATATAAGGAGAGAGAAAAATCTAGCAATGGATTGCAGGCATCCCCTAAAAGGGACTTTTAGAGGAAAGTTGCTTTCCCTCCATGAAACTGGAATGGAGGCCGGAGCTGCTGGGTCCTGCTCCAGGGCTCCCATCTTCAGAGGTGATGAATCCCTGCAACTGCTCCTTTCTTACTGGCTCCTTTGGTATCCCATTCTGGGGGAATCTCTGTTTCCAGTGAGTCAGCCCAGGGGCTTGGGGCTCATTTGGGCAGGCTGATGCTGCCCTCGCTCCCTAATTAACTTACACGAGCGTCATCTCCTGTTTGCCCGAGTCACTGGGGTGTTTCAAGAGCTCCCATCCCAATCTGAAGAGGCTCTGAGCAACCTGACCTAGTTACAGATGTCCCTGCTTATTGCAGGGGGGCTGGACTAGATGACTAGATGACCTTTAGAGGTCCCTTCCAACCCAACACTATTGATTCTATGAATCCCTCATGGAGACCCCACTCATAGGGCAGCAGGTCCTGTCTCAAGCCAGACCCATCTTGGGGAGAGCAATATTTCTGGGGATGCCTCGCTGGTCCCCCCACTCATAGTGATGAGATTGGGGCACAAAACCCCTCTGGTGGCTGGTGCCTGTTTCACGGCCGCTTTCTCCCACCCACCACCACCCTCAGTGCTCCCTGAGACCCACATGAAAGCAGTAATAGCACTGTCGGGGTATACACAGTGAAAGATGACTCACAGAGAAGCCTTTCTCCCACCTTCGGGATGCAACCAGATAGGGAGGAATCTCCTGGGGAAGGGGGGTGGAATTTAAGTCAGACTGAATTTTTTTTTTTTTCTGAAATCCTTTCATTTAGTCTAAACAACTGGCTTGGGATGTTGGCACTTGGCTTTTAAATTAAGCCTGCTTTTCTGGGCATGATTCTGCCAGGATAGCAACAACTGGAGCCAGGCGCTGGTCTTGGGAGTGAAAACAGCCCCAGATCCCTGCAATAAAATGGGAAATCAGCCCTTGAGCTTCACTAATTGCTTTGGAATCATAGAATTGTTTTGGTTGGAAGAGACCTTTCAGATCCTTGAGTCCAACTATTATCCCAGCACTGCCAGGTCACCACTAAACCATGTCCCTCAGCACCACATCTCCTCAGCTTTGAAACCCATCCAGGGATGGGGACTCCACCACTGCCCTGGGCAGCCTGGAGGGTCTGTCCTGGCCGATGGGCAATTCATGGGGAGGTGAGAGCCAGGTAATGGTGCTGGTTTACAAGTGGGCTTCATGATTTGCACAAGGCTGGGGCCGAGAAAGGGATTTCTACCATGCTTGTAGTGTTTAGGTGGTGGTTCCCACCTTCTGAGCTGCTCTTCTCCCTGCCACCGACATGTGGCCTCTGGTTACCAAACATGGTGGCCCCTGTGACCTCTCTCTCTGCCCTCCAGTTTCCAGCACCAGGATTCATCCTGTGCTGCTTTTAAAAGACCATCTGCTGGGGGCGAGAGTGTTGTGAGCTCTTAAGCCCGGAGTGAGGATGGGGCTCCCTTGGAGGTGGCAGCATCCCCTACATCCCAAACCTGGGCACAGGGACCCCCAGAGCTGTGGGGAAGGAGGTGGAGGGTATGGACATGAGGCTGCAAGAGCTGCTCAGAGCAGACACAACGGGCTGTGGGGTGTGAGCACTTCACTCAGTTTAACCTGGCCATGCTCCAGCTGGCTCTGGCATTCAGTGCCTGGCTGGGAAGGCACCACTGCCACACGTTCACCCAAACAGCAGCTACTTTCTCACCTGCCTCTTCTCTGGCTTTGCCACCAGGAAGGCAGGAGAGATCCAGCCTCTCAATGACAGACTTTTTTTTTTTGTTATAGACAACCACTTCCCCCCAGAGCTTCCCCACAGGGGCTGTTCCAGGGCTCTGCATCTGCCCTGCCATGGTGTGTGACTATCAGGGAGGGAAAGCAAAGCCTGCAAGCCAGGATCCTGAACAGAGAGGGAGAGGACAGCACACGACATGGTTGGTGAGGCAGAGTATCTTCTGTTGCAGAGCTGCATGTGGTCTTCCCTTCTTATGGCTCTGTCCTGCACAGGAGCCCCTCACAGCAATAGCATCACTCCCCAGTGGTTGCCACAACACCTCTTTGTAGGGGGGAAATACTCACTACTGACAGGGGACAAAGCAGAAAGAGGGACTATGGGTCTGAGGCACTGGCGAGAGCATCAGGCCCACAGGAAACCTCAGACACAGGTTCTGAGTGGAGAAAGGGGGATTTTCTACATGCCATGGGCAGAGGATTGTACCCAGCTGCTCCCAGAGCAAGCACCTGATGTTGGGGTAAGCAACCAGGTCCCACGGAACAAGCTTCATCTTCCATTGACTCAAGAGATGCGAATCTTTTCTGTCAGCAGCTGAACTGTCCCACTGAGTCCCACCAAACACAGCCCAGTCCAGATGGGCTTAACTACACCTTCCAGACATCAGATCTCATAAGATGTTTGGCCACTGCACATCTCAAGGACTCTTCTCACACCCTCCATCTCAGTTGCAACCAAGTCTCTCTCAGACTTTTTTTTGGTTAAGTAGAGCAAGCCTCCTTGCTCTCCAGTAGAAAGGCAGGTTTCAGACACGTCAGGTCATTCCTGCTGCTCTTTTCTGCTTCTTCCCCCAGCTCCCTTTCATCCCTGATGTATTTAGCAGTGAAAACGTGGCCCATTGTCTTTTATCAGGCTTGCAATGGGCTTCACAAGGGGTGTGAACCAGCCCGTGGCCGTGCTCATCATACACATCATCTTCTTAACACTCAGTGCTCTGCTTTCCCTATAGCCTCACTTTGCAAGTGATTTAATGGCATATTTATCTCACCCACATCAGGATCCCCTTGTGGGCTTGTCCTAACTCAATCCCAGAGACACCTGACTTAGTTACACGACTCTCTAGTTACTGATCTGCTTAAAGACAAGTTGCAAAACTACCCATTGGTGCTTGAAGAGCTTTCCTTTAAAAACCTGGGGGTCCACACAGTTAGGGGGGACCAGGCACAAGTCTTTGCTGATGGGCATTTGGGCAACTAATTATATTTCTATTATTGTATGTGAGTGGAGAGGAGCCCCACCTCTGAGGCATTTCGTGGAGAATCATTCAGACCCTTTTCCTAAGACAAGAGGCTGTTAGAGATAACTGCCAGATGTTAAGCCTTTAATTCACTAAAGTAATACAAATTAGCTGCGTGTTGCTCTGTTTGGCCTAAATTCAAAGGAAGCTCTGCCTGAAACTCGGCTGGTGGGCAGAGCCGAGACAGAGCTTCTCACAGCTCCCAGCCCACCCAGTCCCACCCAGAGGTGAGGCTGGTGCTGGGGTGGAGGTATGAATTGCTTTGGCAATGAAGTGCTATGGGAGTGATTCCTTAACGATTGAGTTGCAGAAACGACTTTGATTGGAAAACAATTGTAGGAGCCCCAAGCCAGAACTGAGCTAAGGGAGGAATTTCACCTAGAGCAAAATGACCCAGGTCTAAGAGGCTTGAGCATGTCCCTCGCTGGGGATGCTCTTCTCTGGCTCAAGTGGTACCCAAGGTCTCCAGGATGGTTCGTGGCAGATGCATTCTCCCATCCTCTCACAGCTGAGCATCACCAGGCTAGTGGCTGGGCCAGAGTGAACCTTTATTTCAGTGCTTTATCACTCCGGCCACGGGTTAATCCGTTTTCCTGGCGCTTCCCGAGCTGTCCCGCTGCCAGAGCTCTGCGTGCTCCCTCTGCTGGCTTCAGCACCGGCTCATAACCCTCCTTAGGGCCTCAGCCCTGCTGGGAGGGGGTGCTGGCTGGGGTGACAGCTATCCCCAGGAGCAGAGTGGCTGGTCAAAGCCGTGTCACGGCTGAGGAGGAGGACTGTGATGCCATGAAATGCCTTGTGAGTCAGATGGGAATGTGGATTTGAGCATCAGCCCGGTGGTAATGCTGGGTGGGGAGATGTCCCAGCTCTGTTTGAAACGCTCATATTTGTATTCAGGATATATATCTATGCTCTGGCAATTCCTCAGCACCAGGGCGAGGCAAAGAGTCCAGGGTTTTGTTGTACAGCACAGGCTCTTTGGGCAGGAGGTTATTGCGGACCTAAACCTAGGTCTGCTCAAAAGGGGATTTCTGACTCAAAAACACAAGCCCATCTGACCTAAACCACTCCACAGGTACCAGTTTCCCCAGTGCATACAGGAGAATGCTGCAGGGTGACAAGTGAAGCGGTGGAGAGGGTGCCCTGGAGTGAGAGCCAGGCTGGTGATCCCAGAGCCCAGGGGTTCGGAAAGGCAACCAAGATCCTCCTTGGAGAAATACCCACTTTAAACAAAGACCAGAGCAAGAGCAGCAGCAGCTCAACTTGTCATCACACCAGGTCACTGGCCATGCCAGTGAGGGCTGGACATCACCTTTGGGAGCTGCCCATGGGCTGACAAGCAGTTTGCTCACATTGCTCCAACCATCTCCTTGATGCCTCAGCTCTTAGGCATGGCCTTAATGCGAAGTCTTACTCCAGCACCACATCTCCAGTGGGTTTTTCTCCATGCACGGTCTGTATTTATTATTCTTTCCCCCTATTTTGAAGGTCCCTGGTGCCCATGCCACCCTGTCCTAGACGGGGCTGCAGGATCCAGCCGTGGGCTGCCCTGTGCTCCATCCCCTGGCTGCAGCTGGGACTGCAGGAGAAGGGAAAAACCGTTGCAGGAATCTGGCTCTAACAGATTCCCAGCATTTTTGTGGTGCCCTATTTCAGTGACAGAGCCGTGGATAATTTCTTTGCTCTGAAGAGATATGTGAAACCTCAGGATCTTTTCCAGGTTCTGAGAATGGTGAAGCCCAAGAGGAGAGGGTGAATTCCTCAGGAAAGGTTCCAGAAAGTAACTGTGTGCACAGGAAGAAATCAGGATGTGAGGAGCCTTTTTGGAGATGAAGGAGGCTCAGAGATGTGAGGTTAGCAAGGGCCAAGGCGAATGGCTTGAAAGCCACTCCCAGACCTATGTTCTTAAATGGGATGTGCAGCAAAACAGGGCAGTCAAAGCAGAAGCTCTACGGGGTGAAGATTAAGGGCAAGCATCTTGAGAATGACATCAGGGCTCTGTAGTCAAAACTATAAAGAAAAATGGGCACGACGTCAGTGCTCGGTGTCCCTGGGGTGAGGTCAGTGATCTTGCAGGAGCAAAGGAGCTACTGGAGGAGCACTTTCCAAGAGGGGCTTCAGCCTTTGGTGGTCCTCACACCTCCTTGATATAAGTCAGGATGAGCCAGGTGCCCCCTCCCCACCAGCATGAGCTGGAGGGACCTTGTCCCATCCCTGCCACCGCTTAGAAGCACCCATGGGTGCACAGGGAGACACTTTGGGCACCTGCCTTGTAACACCTACACTGGGACAAGGACTGAAAAATAACCAGTCTACTTCTAATGGGAATCTTGTGGGGTCAGTTTTTGTCTTCGTATGGGGCTGAAATTCATTATTCCAGGACAAGGTGTCAGCATTTGGAAAAATGTGGCCAATTTTAGGCTGCAGACATTTAAATTGTGACTGAAAAAGCAGTTTCAGAGGTGGGTGAGGAGCACGCTGCAGCCTGCACCCTGGATGTGCTTTTACTCCTAGGCACGAGTCAGGTCTCGAGCTGTTTCCCTGTGATTTCTCTCTCACCACTGAAACCAGTGGAAGCCCAGAGGTCACTATAGAATTTATTTGGGATAAGTTTTAAAAATCCTCCCAAACGTTCCCATACCATGTAGGAAAAGCTGGAAACTCGGGTGGGCAAGATCTGCTGGCAGGAGTGTCTGCAGAGCCAGGACCCTGCTGGGTCCCAGCCTCCCAACTGGAGGAGGTTTCTGATAAGAGCAAAAAAGGGTAGAATTTTTTTCCATTGAAACTTCCACAGAATGGTTTATCGTCAGTGGAGGGTGGGTGGTGTCATTTATACTTGATTTTCCGTTTTCTGATTAGAAAAGAGGAAGCTGCATTATTTTCTGACAAAAAGTTGCTTTTCAGAAGTTGGCAGCTCTGTTAAACATCCCCACCCCCAAAATCCAGTGTTATAAAACCCAAATGACAACAGCCCGGAAATCAAAAGTCAAATTTCTTTCTGTTACTCATTTTCTTCCAAAATCTGAAAACATTTCATGTGAAATTTCAGTGTGAGCAATCACGCCATCCTGGAAATCCTGGCAATTACCAGGCAGGAAGAAAAAAAAAAGCCATATTTTGGCCAGCCCCTTCAGCAGCAGAAAGGAGGTTGGAAGAGCCCAAATGGTTCATCCACCTCCCGTTGCCACTCCTGAAGCTGGCTGGGGATGGAGGGAAAGGATTGAGGCTCGGATCATTTCCTTGTGTGCTCCTATGGGCTTGCTTCACTTCCCATTATTGTCCTGGATCTGCTCCACTCAACAGGACCAGGGGGATGCAAGAGCCAGGCTGGCATTGGGCTTGGAAAAATCCAACCTCCTTCCTCTCTGCAGGAATAATTCACCCAGAGACAATGCGCTGGCAATGCCTCCCCAGATCATTTTATAGCCTGACCTAAACCTTTCTTCCTGACCAGGGTGAAAGGAGAAGGAAGAAGGGCTATTTTTTGCTCAAAATAGGTGTCTTTGGTATGGTCGGTCTAAATCAGAGGGAATTTGGGATGTTAACATTGCTTAGCACATGCTTTCTGACTCCAATCATCGCTGCAGGTCGGTCATTAAGGAATCACACTGCAGACAGAGAGGCTGTGAGCAGGTTTAAAATTTCCTAAAAAGCCAGTAAGATGGCTAAAAACCAATAAATCCTAGGGTACAGCCTGGCTATTTCTTATATAAAGTGAATGAGTGAGTTCTCAGGGTAATAGACAGTGTTCTTCTATCTGTGGCTTCCTGGAAAAGGAAATCATCCAGTGGGATTAGCTCTGGGAAAGGGGCAGCCTTCCCCTCCTCTCCAGATAAGCCGGAGCCACGAGCCCATCCAGCCACCCAGAGGACACCTGGTCTGTCACCCAGGAGCTGGCTGGTCAGTACCCCACAGCAGGTCACCAACATTCCCCTTCCTGGGCACATCACTCCCCTTTCCCAATCCCAGAGCAGAGCCCTTTTGGGTAAGGGTTCATGCACATGGGAAATGGGGGCAACTTTGGTCGTGTCTTTTCTAGACAGCATTAACAACAAGCCTAAGAACTTGTCTCACGATCCCCTCCATGGCTCAGCTTTCTCTGTTCAAGCAGCATGAATGAAGGGAAGGCTTTATTTGCATTCTCTCCAAATTGCCCTCCACCGCCAGCATCAGACCTTTGGAAGTTTCTTGTGAGAGCAGCAGAGCCAAGATATTTTAGCCGGGCATGATGCCCCACCGCTACCGCAGCAATGACTTCAAAGCAACTGCTGAGTCAGAATAAAGGGGGCTGGATGTGTTTGCTTCCCAAAGACCACAATGCAAAGCCCTGCTGGAGGAGGAGGAGGGAGGGAGGTCAATGGATGAAGCATTCCCTGTCCCTGAGTCACTTCTCCTGCAGGAATTCCTAAGATCTGGCACCTCCCAAGCATATTTTAGAGCAAGGAACGGCCTGGGCAAGGGGACAGGGGGTTGAGGGTGGGGGAGCGTAAAGAAATCCCATCCTGGACCACAGTAAAGGACACCTGGGCTGTTGTCCAGCCTCAGGTTTGGGTGGGATGGAGGGCTGAAGGTGCAGCACAGGGTTGGTGAGCTGGCAGCATCACGTTTGTGACCTGAGGAGCCATGTGCTTCAGCATGGCCAGTACATAGGGTTGCCTTCAGGCTTCCTTCCCTGGAGCCCCAGAAAAAAGGGAAAAAAGTACCTTTGTTCTCCTTTGGCCTTCACCTTGCTGCAGCTTTTAAAAAGTGAAGAGCTGGCCCTTCATGTTCCTTTCAGCTCTGGAAAGCAAAATGTATTCATAAGGACTTTATTTTAAATTTTTTTTTTTAGGTTTTCTACAGCTCTTAAATGGATGTGGGATCTTCTCCTGCATCTCCCAGAGAGCTGAGCACCTCACCCTATGCCATGCACCTCCAGGACAGCTCTTGCTTGGGGGAAGAGAGGAACGTGCTCTGCAGAGAGCTCAGACTGTCTGGGTCCCCAGAGAGGACATGGGGCCATCCCTCCTTCCACAGCCCTAAGTGGTCGCCACTCCCTATTCTTCCCCTCTCCACCAAGGGACCTGACTACTCCTTTTCCCAGGAGGCACAAAGGCAGGGGAATGGTGGGGAATGTCCATCACAGCCCCTTTCTTCTCTGCATCCTTCTCTCTTCCGCTCCAGCTCTGGGTAAACACAATGTCCCTAATGTGTCCAGATCTTCATCTCACCTAGCATCCAAACCTGCTGAGAAAATATTGGACTGCATCTTGAGCTGGGTAGGAGAGTACGGTCCTTCTCCATCTTAAGATTTCAAAACAATTCCCACTCTGCTTTTGCTGAAACCTCCTGGAAATTTTCAGCAGCAGAAGAGTCCACCCCGGGGTAGCCCAGAGCCTGGTGGTTAGTGTGTGGTCTTGGGCAATCGGGCAGAGAGGATGAAATCCCTGCCCTGATGCCTGCAGAGCAGGCACCTGAACCTCCCACGTCCCCCCATCCCTTCGAATCCTGCCTTGCTAAAACCAGTCTGGTCCTGCAGGAAGTGTTGATCCTGATGAACCAACATTTTCCACCAAAAAACATGGCATTTGCAATTTCCCAACCAGCCCTAATGAGAGCATTCAGAAAAAGCAAACAAACAAATGAGCAAATCAAACAGTGTCAGAGGGCAGGAAACAATCTGGGCACCTCCAGCATCACTGGCAGGGCAGGCAGATGAATGGCTCTGGGGTGGACACAGGAACCACCATGCTCAGCTGTAGGAGCTTGACCTTGCTGCACGTGGCTGCTGGTCCCTGTGGTGCTGAACACGTGTAGGCTCCCTCTGTAATGCAAGATGCAGCTCTGATATTACCAACGAGGGCTCCAGACCACTGTGATCTGTGCCTCTCCTTGGCATGACTCACGGGGCGATGGAGGGTGGACAAGAAGAGCAGCACCAGCAGAGTGTGGTAGCTCCAGGAGCAGGCCCCTGTCACAGGCTCTTGGATGCATCAAGGGATCCCATACAGAGGGCCCATGTGCAGAATCACTGGTGCTTTATGATTTCCTATTCTATGGCTGTGTCTTCTTCTCAGCAGCTCCTCTGGCTGCTCTTCCAGCCCTTCAGTTTGTGGTGGTTTTGCCAGTTTTGTGCTCATGATAAGAGCAGGAGCAGGGATGAGATGGCAGCTTCAATCTGCACAGCTCCAATGGAGGCAGTTGGATCTGTTTTGGAAAAGAAGCTGCTAAAGCCACAACCTCTTCCCAGGCCAGCTTTCAAAATCCCCCACCAGCAAAATGCAGCCCTAGCCACCACTGCCACCACTGCCACCACTGTCAGGCTGTGACCATCCCATGGGGACCTCCTGCATGGCTTCCACTGCACTGATATGGGAGTCCCTCGGCAGAGGGGACATGACTCTTCCCCACACTCTCTTCCACCCTGGCCACCTGGCATTGCTGTGGCAGCTTTTCCTCCTAGAAAGCAGTGATTTTGGGGCCCAGATATTTGAACGAGGTTTGCAGCAGCAGGAGCAGGGATATTGCCCTGAAACGTCCAGTTCTTGGCCAGTATACTAAAAACTCCTTTTGGATGAAATCTGCTTTCTGCACATGACTCATCAAACACTTGAGAACAAGGAGCACGTCCCACAGCAGGGACTCTGCCCAGGCCTCCCACCAGCAGAAGGGGGAACTGGACACGCTCTCTAAATTGGTCATGGTGGCCGTCCACTATTTTTCTGGGTACAATTAATAGGTGACTTAATTCTTCACTTAATCTGAGCTGTTTCCATTACGCAGCTGAGGAAGTTTGGGCTCCAGCTGCCTGGCTATATTTGGGCTGTGAACTGCAGGAAGCTGATCAGCATGACTTTGCCACAGAAATTCCCCCTGTAATGCTTCCCTAGAAAGAGAAATCTCATTCAAGGCTCTCTCCCCTCTCCTCATCCCCTGGTACTGGGGGTACTGGGTGCTCTGTGCACCCACTCCAGTGCTGCGCAATCCTCCTCCCTCTCTGCCAAGGAGTTCATTTGGATGGCAGAAAGATAATGTGAAGGTTTAGGCTGGATATTAGGAAGAAGTTCTTTACTGAAAGAGTGCTTAGGCATTGGAACAGACTGCCCAGGGAGGTGGTGCAGTCACCATCTGTCCTGGTTTGAACTGGGGGGTGGAAAGAGGGGTTAACAGAGAGCGTCTGTTTGTAGGTGGATTAGACCTAAACCTTGACATCATCCCTGGAAGGGTTCAAAAAACGAGGAGATGTGACACTTCGAGACATGGGGAGATGTTGGATAAAGGTTGGATTTGATGGTCCTGGAGGTCTTTTCCAACCTAAATGATTCTATGATTCTATGATAAGTGATGGGTGGCTCCCGGACATTTTAATACCGCCTTACCCAAGCATGGACAACGACACCCTAAAGTAAACATCACTGCCCCCTGCCCAAGTCGTGGACACATGAACCTCCACAGCCCTTCCAATAGATCCATAACATTTATTCAATTGCTTTGAAGGTGCAGTAGCATAAGTGCATGTTTCTACCGGTGGCCCATGAGCTCTCCACTGCTGGGCTGGGTGCTAGTTGCAGTAGTTCTCCAGTTGGTAGAGGGAGCACGTGTTGTGGCAGCACTGCTCAACGATGCCTCGCTTCACTTTCTCAAACTCTTCCTCCTGGAAGGGCAGCTCTCCTGCCTCCCCATGCAAGGGACCGCTCACTGCCAGGGAAGAAAAAGACATCGTGGGACATCACAGAGCATCAGCCCTGGCTGTTGAGCCCTGCAGACACCAGAGTTTTATGCCAGAGTTGTCTGCATAAATGGGGAGGAAGTTGCAAATATTTCCCCTGGTTGATGCTGTTTGTAGCACCTTCAGGCTCTATGTTTCCTCTCCCAAAATAATCCTATGGTGTTCAGGAGGCAAGCTGAGTGGACATCAGTGTGAGGGATAAAGGGATACAGGGGATTTGTTGTCCCACCACTGGCACAGGTTGCCCAGGGAAGTTGTGGATGTCCCGTCCCTGGAAGTGTTCAAAGCAGGGCTGGATGTAGCTTTGAGCAACCTGGTCTAGTGGGAGGTGTCCCTGCCATAGCAGGAGGGTTGGAACTAGATGATCTTTAAGGTCCCTTCCAACCTAAATGGTTCTATGATTCTATTGAGGAAGGTGTGTGGAGACAAAGAGAAACCCTGCACCCTCCCTGGGGCGAGCAGCTAGTAAGCAAGATGATAAAATGGGCTGGTCTACTCCAGAGAGATGAGCTGCCTGAGACTGCAGCCCCCTCAGGCTGCTACCCGCTCTTCTGGGAGCCTGGGAAACAACTGGGATGTCCATGGGATTGCAAGGACAGCCCAGTCTTGGGGCTGGATGCATTTCCCAGCTGGTCCTGAACAGCCAGCTCCTGTTGGCTGCCTGGTTGTAGCCTCGAGTTGATGGCAAAAGTGTTTGTGTGTGTCCACGTTCACAGCTGGGGACGAGTTTTTAGAAGGAATGATGAATTGGGGTATTAGGACACAGACAAAACTCAACAAGATGTCTCATTTGCTGGTAGGAACTAGAAAACTTGAGGGGAGAACTGTTCAGGTTTTAGCTGACCAGTGAAAATACAGGAAAAGGCAAATAAACCAGTGATTTTTCCTGTAGGAAGAAAAGAGCTCTTAACAACACAAAGAAAATGCCTGGAAAGCAAGGATGAGACGTGGTTTCTAGGGCAATATGAAAGTACAGCACAAGATGCAAAATCCCCAAGCCCCCAAAGTGTGATGCAATGAACGAGGCACAAGAGTAACAAGAAATCATTATGCTCGTGTGCTGGGAGGGAAATTTAGGAAAGATTTAGTTAAGCATTAAGTAGAAGAGGAAACAGCTAGTCAATGTTTCGTGATTTACTTGTCTTCATCCTTCAAGCCAGCTGTGAGCAGACTGTAAACACAACCAACTTGTGTGACAAAGAGAGGGTGGCTCAGGCAAAAGTCCTGGAAAAAGAGGTAGAAAGCCCTCAGATACTTTTTTGTTGGCCCTGATGAAATTCTCCATACAGTAGTTAGGGAATTTGGCTAATGAAACTCCAAACCCATTTGTGGTGGTCTTCAGAAACCAATAATCAGAGAAGGAAGCAACTGACAGCCCAGCAAACGAATCATGGCAAACTCTCTGCTGTGACATGACCTTGTTTCACCTTCTGAAGACCTCCAAGACTATTTCACAGGATGGTTACACACACAGGAGAAGGAATCGCATACGAATGAAACCAGTGTGTGATGGGAGAAGAAATGGTGGGAGAGGTATATCATAGTCAGGGGAGGTTAAGTAATGGTCCATCTTGAAACGACAGGGTTGAAAGGGCTGGGATTTGGCAGGGGTCTCTTCTGCACATATTCTTCAGGCATCACCAGTCAGTAGGGATGTGGAGCAAATGCAGAACAATTTGCATGGACAGAGATCTAGAAAATATGACCTAAGAGGGGTGGGTTGTAAAGAGGGTTTAGGTGAGAGCAGGTTAAGAGTCACACATAGGAGTAGTCTTCAAATACTTTGAAAAGCATCCATATAGAAGAAAGGAGTAAACTCTTCCCCATGTCCCCTACAGAGAAGACAAGAAATAATTTACAGCAAGGGATGTTCAGGTTAGATATTGGGAAGAAACACTCAAGAAGAAGGCCAGTTAAGCATGGGAAGAGGCAGTTTCAGAAGATAAAAGAAGCTTTTTTATGAATATACTGGGTCAGGAATAGGATGAGGACCATTGATCCTGTCAAGGAGGTTTCCTGGGTTAATTTCCACTGTATTTTCTATGAACACTCTCAGGCCAGTGTAATGGCCACACAAAGAACTAGATAAGTTGGAGCGTTCAGGCACAATTCCTTTAGCCTCATAAATCCTCCATCCCTGCCCTCCCTGCCATCTGTGAAGAGCTTTTCATTGGCAATATGATGCTGTTGGTATGTTAAAGGTATTCCTGGCATTCCCCATTAAGGACATTCCTGGTGTCACTGTCAAAGAGAGGTGGTTGGTACATTTTGCATCACATACAACTGTGTCCAAGACCAGCCTGACTTACCTAGAGGCTGCTCAACATCCCGTCGGGCTTTGGGGTAGTAGAAGAAACCCCGTTCTCCACACACCAGGTAGAGAGCCTCCACCAAGTGGGAGCCACAGAGGTGCTGGTTGGCAGCTGCATGGCTGGTCCCGGGGCCAGAAAGAGCAAGAAGGGCCAGGAGAGGCAGTGATCGGATCCAGAGAGCCATGGTGAGCAGGGTGAGGCCTAGGGATAAGAGGCAGAGGAGACACAGAGTGGTCCAGGAGGGAGAAATAGGTTTTCATCAAACATCTTATGTCCTTCAGCTCCTTTCACATGAAAATGAAACCAAAGTAGCAGATGGACCCTCTGAAGATGCTCTAGCTTGAGAGGGAAGGAGAGCTTTCTGCATCAGGCTTTACAAGCCGCAGTAAATGACTGATGATTATAACTAGAAGATCATCTCTATCCACATGCTCACATCAGTCCTGCTCTCCCTGCTGTCCTTCCCTAAAAGGCCAAATTAGACTGGACAAGCCATCCCACCGAACCCTGTAGCATGCATGCCCAGGAGAGCCAAGATCAGCAGACACCTTCAGAGGAAATACCCTCTCTGTCAAGTCAGAAGGTGCTGCTATTTATGATGATGGCCCCAAACCAGCACAATATCCTCAAAGACCTGAGGAGACCTCACTTTCTTAGGCTAGTGAGCCAGCACTTGTCACCACCACTACATCAACGTAAGAAAACAGCTCTGCGAAACAAGTAAAAGCATGGCAATCCAACTTACCCAAAGAAGTGGCAGCAAGAGATGAAGTTTGCTCTGAGAGATGAAGCCTCCAGTTGGTAGCAATATCTCTGTCCTCTTTCCCATATTTATACGCTTTACAGTAGCCCAAGTGACACAAGAGCTGGTGTGAGCTCCGCCTCCTTGATGACACTCTAGCCCAAATTTTTGCTGCTTGTGCACATTAACTTCCCTCTACGTAGCATCCCCAGGTCTTTATGAAAGTGAAGATAGAAGCAACAGTTTGCAGTTTCCATCTCATTTCACCCAACCTGTTTTTGCCTCCCTAAAGCTCTGTCCTGAGCCATCAGTGACCCTTTTAGCAGGAGATAATGGTGCTATTACAGCTGCGATGACTACTAATGACACTAATGCTGGCAATAGGCACTGCTGGCATTGAGGAGGCTCAACAGCTGTTTCTAAAATGTAAAATTAAAGGCAAACACGTTAATCTGTTTGATTAATGTCACCTTGGAAAGTATGCAGCGATAGGACCAAGTTGTCAGTGACACCATGCTATGGTCAGGTGCTCGAGGAAGGAAAACACATTATTGCACTGAGGCTCTACCTGTGGCCACACTCGCTGGCCACGAGGTGCTTGGCAGGAGACACGTGTCCACAGCTTGGGCTGGGGGAGGAACAGCATCTGCCTTTTCCAGGAGACCTTGGGTGCCCGTTTTAGCTCAGTGAGAAGCCAGAGTTGGAGCGTTTAAAATTTTGTAGGGGAAAAAAGAAGCCTTTCCCTCTTCGCCTGCTGAAAGGCAGGTCCCCTCCTTCATCTGCCAAGTGTCCCTGCAAATTCCTGCTTGGGATCAAGCAAAGTGGAGAGTTGTGCTGTGCCGTTTGAAGGTGAGAGCTCTGAGCACCTCAGCTCTTCTCTCAGGCTCTGCCTGAAATTGTGTATTTGACACCAAGAAACATTTCTGGTAAATCCAAGTGAACGCCAGGAGAGAGCTGATTATCTCCATTATGGCTGTTAAATTTGCTCTTCATAGGAGATGATGGGTCAGGGCTGGTCCACTGGCTTTCATGGGTCTGATTTTGACAACAGATCATAGAATCACAGAATCACAAATGGTTTGGATGGGGAAGGAACTTCAAAGATCAACTAGTTCCAAACCCCTGCCATGGCAGGGACACCTCCCACTAGACCAGGTTGCTCAAACCCTCATCCAACCTAGTCTTGAACAGCTCCAGGGTTAGAGCATCCACAACCCCTCTAGGCAACCCGTGCCAGTGTCTCCCCACTCTCACTCTATCTTTCACAGCATCATCCCCTTTTTGGATATCTCTGTGCTCAACTCTTCTGCCACCAATAGCATGCTGGTACCTTTTCCTCCCTAAAGGATACTCCTTTCTTCAGCCCTGCCTGAAAAGGCCCATTTTATGCACTGGGGATGCAATGACACCTTCAAACTTCCCATTGCTCTAAATGTTGAGATTACAAGTGCTCAGCACCACTGCAAAAAGAGTTGTTTACATCTGTTTGAACTCTGCTGCTTCTTTAACTTAGAATAAGCCCCATTCTCCATACACGGTACAGACCAGAAGGAAGTTCACCAAAATCAATGGAATTCCTTGAGACTTGAACCAGACCTTGATTTCTTGAGCAGCCAAAGCAATTCCAACCATCAGCATCTAGGAGGTAGGAAGCCCCGTGTGCCCCTGGCACAGCTTTAAGTGTGAAGTATCATATGTTTGCTAAATGACTGTGATTGCAAAAAGGCTGGTGAGAAGTGCTAAATCTCCAATGAGCCTACAGGGAGGGGACTCAAACGGATGAGAGACAAGGTTATCAGTTACATCCCCTGCCATGTAGGTCTTCAGCCTCCTGCTAATAAATCCACCTTGTGGTGCTTGGCTACAGTTAACAGCATTTCTGCGCAACGTGAAATGCTATCTCTGCCTCCCTTCCCCTCCAAAAGATATGGGATGTACTTGAATGACCTAGTGGTATATCCATGAAAAGGGTCTCAGGTTTCAGCAAGATATGAGTAGAGAGAATTCACTTACTCAGACCTTCTTTCTACCGAGAGAAGATGAGCAATCAGCAGCTACACAGGATAAAACCTGATGTTTAACCCCATTTGAAGCTGGTTCTCAAAGCCAGGAGAAGCCTTGGGCCACTCACGCTTCCTCCAGAGCAAGAAGCTCCCACCTGGCATCTCACACCAAGAGGCAACTTGCAGAATTACCCCACAGATCCCCTTAGCAGTTGTTTTCCGATGGACCTCAGACCAGTGGTCACCTTGGAAAGGCTCCAGAGTAGGATGTTCCCCAGGTTAATCACATGCTGAGATTTGCCAGTTAGGGATTTCCTTCTTGCTTTTGAACATCACCTGAACTCGTTTTATTGACAGTGGGACTTTATAAGGAGGCTCCTCTATGCACTCTCTAACCTTTTGGGTAGCTTCCCTGCTGGGCTTCCACCTTCTCCAGGGCTTACCCCACTGATGCAGCAAAAAATAGCAATTTTATTTTGGGTGGAAGTGCCATGTTATGAGTCTGTTGCTTGTTTTACTCTTGTTTAACCAAATCCTCTGCCAAGCTCGTGGCATTCCTGCCACATGCCCCAGCAGAGGAAGGGCTGATGCACCCGAGCAGTCAGGAATCCCTCTTGGCTCACTGGAGCTCGGGTGCAGACATAAGCCAGAAGATTTATTGGAAGGAAAAAAAGATATCACACTGGCTCAAAGTTCAGCACAAGCCAATTTTTTTTTGCAAAAGTTTCCTACTATGATTTTTTTTTTCCCCCTTCCAAAATATGATCACTTTGATTGTTTATTGGAAACTGTATTTTCTTACTAAATGGCCCTTTGGCATATGAAAAATTCTAGGAGTGATATAAATGGGTATAAACAGCGGAAAGTTTTATGTTAGAAGGAAAACTCCCATGTCAGCAGCAAACAGAGAGAGAGGGCCAACAGGGGAGCCCATTTCTTGATGGAAAAGCTTTTTCTACAGAAAAATCTCAGCTCACTCCTTCCAGGTTGGGCTTCCCCATGATTTTCATGTGATCAGGCAGTGACAGGCCAAACACTTATCCATCATTTCAGCCACATGTGCCTCCTGTGATACCCCCAGATCCTTAGCTCCACATTGGGCTCACTCGGGGTGGGAGTGGGCTGCTCCTGGCTCCTGTCCTTCATGCTAAACCACCTCCAGACGTGACCTGATGCCACCTCCCTCACTCACATCCCCCCGACCCCAAGAAGTTGCATCAGTGGGAATGAGGTTTAGGCAATCCCTGGTGTCATGTAATCAAGTTTTACAGTCCGTTGCCAGCACAATAAAATCTTTACTACTGTAGATGTCTAGCATTTTCAAACCCTGTCCTGAAAAACTAACAAGCCCGCTATGGGGGAACTAGTTAACAATTACAAGCTTGTGCAAGTTTTACTGACAGCAAAGGTCAGGTCTGGAGGCCTGTGAGTTCTCAGAGAGCACCCAGGGTCCCCGAAATGCCACCTGTGTCCCCACTGCTGCTCTCACAGTCAGCAGCCACCACCAGGGCTGCTCTATGCACCCCTGGGTGTGTGCTGCCCTAAAAGCAGAGCAGAGACCAGTGCGCTGGTGACCTCCTGCCTCCTTTTCTCTGGAGGCTGAATTCAGGGGCTTGTGAAACCAGTAGCCTCAGAAGAGCTGTCCCAGCCAACAGCCTGCTGAAACACAGCCCTGAGGCACTCGGAGGGGTCTGCATCCCCAGGAGCAGCTCTGGGGGTGGCCAGCCCCTAGGAGGTCCCCCAGTATGGCCACTGGTAGCTGGGGATGTGCAGCTGGGGCAATGCATCCAAGCCATTTGAGCTACAGAGGTGTAGCTATTTTGGATACCCCAGGTCTCAGGGGCTGTCCCCTCCAGGCTTGGCTCTGCTCCCCATGTGGGGTGCAGCAGCAGCCGTTGGTGTGGTATGGAGCAGGGAAGGGACATCCTCTGCTCTCCTTGTCTCCACGTGGTTTCCAGCAGCTGTGCTCCTGTTGGCACGTCCAAGCACCTGGGGAGCAGCAGCGTGTGACCAACCTGAGAGCAGCAGAGGCAGGAGCTGAAGGACGGGGAGGTGAATGGCACCCAGGAGGGTGCTGAATCCTGGGAATGCTCACAGCCAAATCCTGCAATGCCGGCAGAGATACGTGGCAGGTGGGGCGGCTGCCGTGGGCTCGGTGGGGAGAGGGGGCTGCCAGAGCAGAGTGAGGCTCTGCTGCTTATCTGGAGCCACACAATGAGAGATGCCCTTGCTTCAAAAGGGGTGTTATGCAAGCAGAGAAGTGGGCCACTCACTGGGACACAAGTAATCTCAGCTGCTCCCATAGACTAATCCGGTGGCCGCCTGGGTGCAGGGCACAGGAGCCGGCCCCATCGCCCCGCCGCCACCAAGCCCAGGGGAGACACTCCTGCCAGACTGCAGATTTCACAATTTTCCAGGCTCTTCCAGGCCAGGGACATTATCTTGCTGCTTAGAGCACAAAGGGTTGATTCATAAAACGGAGGGTGTAACCCAAAGCCCAGCGTCACCAACCAAGCCTGACCCATCAGTTTCCATCACTTTTGGGTTAGCTGAAAGGGTCACGAGTACATCCGTGTCCCTGGAGCTGCTCACTGGTAGAAGATGCTCCAGGGAGCAACTCCAAAGAGCCAGTAGTTTTCATCAAAGGACAAGGGAGTTTCCCAGGTCTGCTCTGAGAACAGGCTCCTGTGACCCAAACCCTCTGGCCACCCCTCCTGAGCTCATTGTACCGCTCAGCAGGGGATTGCAGGTTCCGTGGCCAACCCAGCTCACTGGGGACCATGGAACCTGCAGATTGGTTTGGCTGCACCTTGCTCAAGCCTCCCTGGCCTCTGCAGGCTCAAAACTCTACACAAGGACAGTTACCCACGCAAAATAGACCAAATTTAATGATCTCGAAAGTAAAGCTCCCCAAACCTTTCCCATCTACCTTGAGAAGAGCATATGCAAGTTTATAAATATAGATGGAAAAATCAGGTATGCTCCTTTTAGCCCTATTAAAATATTACTGGTCACATATATTTTGAGAAGGTAGAGAAGAAAATAGCACCTAAGAGCTGCTAATAGTTCCTCGACACAGCTATTAGCGGACGCAGCAGAACAAATGAGTTTGTTTATCAATGAGGAGAAGATGAAATCTGTGGCTATTAATGGCCCAAAAGTAATCTTTGGCGTAGACAGAGAAACATTAGAGGAGGTCATGACACCCTGCGAGAGGACAAGTAATGAACAACAAAACTAATAAATAACTTCCACAGAGTGGAGAAGCACTAGAAAAGTAGCCTGATCAGCACCAATCCCAAAATACACATTTTCAGCACACATCTGCCCTGCTCATGTCATGGAAGTCCATGAGAACAACCAAAGAGGATCTTGACCTGGTCCTCAGGAAACAACCATGAAAGGGGCCATCAGGGAGTCTTCTCTAGTAGCCACAATTGTAAGCACTAAAGTCTCATGGTGCCACCACCATGGCTTCCACAGCAGGTGACATCACAGGCACCACTGGGAAAGCAAAAGCATGGATGACCTGGAGAAAAATAGAGAAGACCTGAGGCAGCAAATGGGTAAAGAGAGAAATGCCAAAAAATGGTTTTCACTGGCTTGGACTGCATTGGTCCCCTGCTGTAACGTGGCCTCATGGATTGAAAAGTCATTGTCATTCTCACACCACACTTACTGCTAAGTTTAAATATGAAGCTTTGAGACCCTGTTTCCTAGAATAAACTTTACTTTGGTGGCCCCTCTTTTGCTACGAGGGTGCTCTGGGAGATTTTGGCTAACACTGCCCCGATGCTGCTGCCTTGAGGCCCCAGATTTCTCCAGAAGATGTGGTTTGTCATTGCTGATTGCTCCATTGCCTTCACAGGGTGCTCTGAGCTTTAGCACTTCAGATGCCTCCAACTGGGTTGAGACCCAAGACAGGAGCTGTGATTTCTTCCTCCTTCCCCTCACTCCCACACCATCACCTGCACGGGAATTGGTGTTTTGCTGGTGGGCACAGCTCTCCACCAAAGGACCTTTCCTAAATAAAACCCAACCCACCATTCTCTTGTGGTGAGAGGTGGCTTCTCTCAGGCATCCATCTCCCTGACGTTAGCACCAGCTTTGCTGGTTATCCCTTGCTCCCGGGATGCTCTGCCAGGGACTTGGAGAAGGTCTGACCCCCTCTTTGCTTGCGGTTGGTTGGACCCCACTGAAGAGTGCTCTGATCTTCCCTGCCAGTCCATGGGGACTTCCAGGTCCGGTATCATTAATTATCACTGGGTAAGTGGATTGTTTTGAGCACTTAAAGCTACTTTAAGGATTTGGATGCACACCAGTAACTGGTCCGTAGGCTTGCCCACGGCTTCCTAGACAAGGAGGTGTAAATCCTACTGATAAGGCTTGTTAGTGTTAGAGGGCTGGGGAGGGGGAGGCGGAGGGGAGTTCAGAGCCAGGCACAGGGATCTCCAGGGGCCGGGAGGGGTGAGGCCACCGCTGCAGCCCCCTCCTCCTGCTGGGGAGCCCCTGGCTGGGGGGAGGCCCTGGGGTGCTGCGGGCAGTCGGGGTCAGGCTGATTTACAGCAGCAGAGGAACTGGGGCTGTTAATTCAAAGTTGCCGCTTATCGGTGTTTAGAAAGCGAGCTCCGATCTGCTGGTTAGTGATTTGGCCTTTGCTGTAAATAAAGGGGCCCCATGCTTTGCTCTGACATTTTTGTCCTTATTATCTTGTCTCAGCCTCTGAGGGAGGTGGGAGAGTTATTTAAGGCTGACCTTAGTGGAAGGAAAATGAACAACTCCCTTACCCCACCCTGTTTTTCTCTTTTCCCTCCTGGGTAACAACTGTTGCATTGAACTATCTGTGTGAGATACTTAATCCTCCACCATCCCTGCAAATATCTTGTAGATCAATTCATCCTGTTGTGCCCGGAGAAAATAATCACAGAGACCCAGCAGAACTAATGTCAGGAGTGAAAAAGTGGATTTTGCATCATTACCCCTCCAGGAAAATCAATGAGGATGGGCCTTGACCCCTGCAAGAGCTGGAGCTCACCACAGAGCTTGTCCACTCTTGCATTGCTGCAGTTCTGGTCTAATTCAAACCTGGGTTTCACAGGAGTTCAAACCAGTTGCTCCATCCCAAGCTAATGCTCTGAACATCATATACAGAAACATATGACAGCAACTGGTTGGAGCTAGAGGGAGTGTTTTGGATTTGGGGAAATTTAGATTGAGACCCAAACCCTCTACAATTCTGGAGGAGACTTGGGAGATGCATGAGGAACCTGGGTAGGTCTCATTCCTGTTGGGATGTACACAGGTTTGGAAGGTTTGCAGTATAGAAGTCAACAAGTGTACATGCTCCAGCTGCTTCTTGGTGATATACAGCACATACAAGATGGTCAAAGTGAATTTCTTAACAGAGATATGAAGAAATCCTTGTTCATTTCAAGCCCAGATCTTGCAAGTCTGAAAAACGTCTGATCTCCAAGCACTCCTTTCATCATCAACCCTGTCAACTGCACAATGAGAGTGGCAACACAGCTGGGGTGCAGTCACACAGGGTTTGAAAACCCTTACCTAATCTTTGCAAACCTCTCTCTTCAGTTAATAAACACCACCACAAATTTCCTGATCAGTTTTCAGGACATTTCTGCTACTTTCTGCCTTCAGCTGTGCCAGAAAAATGTCACAAGATTGTCTTTTCCCTGGAAAACCCAACATTGTAGTGAACAAGTGCAGGAAAATTGAAAACAAATTCTTTGCAGTGGAAACTGCAGCACCTTCTCTGGTCCCTGGGGAGAAAAACAAGTCTGATTTGAGCTGGATTAGTGGCAGATTGGGTCAGCTGCAGCCTCCTCCGAATCAATCCCGGTCTCCGGGGCCGGTGTGTGCGCACAAACCCGCGGCTATAGGATTGGTAAATAATTGAGTTCTTCTGATCCCTACCAGCACAGCTCAAGAAGAAAGATTCAGTCCTGAGGGGGCTGACAGAGGTTCAAGCCCCAGATCTGCCACTTAGACGCTTCTTCCCAAAGCTGTTTAGGCATGTAATTACTTCCCAGGCTCTGCGCCTGGTCTGAGTCTCTCTGATTCTCTGCCTCCTTTTATCTGTCAGCCTTTTACAGGGACAGGAGCGCTCCTCTACCTCCCAAGCGTGTAATGAAGATGAATTCATTACAGCTGTAACACTTTAACGAGCACTGTGAAGATACAAGTCCTAAATGAGGAAACTCCCTTTCAGAGAGTGCTGGGGTGCCTGGATGCATGGTCCAGACTTGTGCCAGCAATACATTAATCCACCTTTGTCCATGATTCTGGAAGGGATTTAATGAGAGAAAGAGCCTGGCTTTCACCTAAAAGCCAAGCAAACAGCAGGGACTAGACTTAAATATAAGGATCAATCTGGAGTAGGAAACACTTAGGTAGCTTTGGGCATCTCTTCTGGTCTCCAAGGGCGCATTTCTGTTCTATCTCATCCACCACTCCCCACATGGGTTCAGCAAACACCATAAAGCATCTAAAATAATCTCTATGCTTAAGGAAAGAGTATCAACCCCTAACTACTCTTAGAAGGGTGTTCAACACATTTCAGACTGGGGTTGCATAGCCTGGTTCCATACACATCATACCCAGTTACCAGGCACAGTGTGTACACCAGCAATCCTACATGGCCAGCATTACTGGAACTGAGCAGAAATAGTGGGAGATGCTGAGAGAGAAGGCACGTAGTGAAGGCAACCCCCTTGGTGGGTTACTATTTAAAAGAGACCTCCCAACCATTGTTCCACACAATTGTGTAATTGGTAATATCCTGGCAAAGAAAGGCTTAGGTCAGCTCCTCTGCAAACACAGGAGCATTTCTGACCTCCAAGGTCACATTTGCATGAGCACAAGTTATCTTAAAGGTCTTTTTCCACCTAAATGATGCAATGATTCTGTAAGTGGTAGATCTCCTGCCACCACAGGCCTCAGGTTGGATTTTGCTTACTGCTTGCAGGCAAGACAACCAACTTGAGTTGGAACAGCAGAAGGATGCGAGAGCCAAACGCAGGATGCTAGACCAGAAATAAATATATTTTTTTTATTCTTAATATCATGTCAGCAGCAGCACGATTCCAAAATGAAAAATAATTCTGTTTTGTATTTCTTTACACAGAGAGACAGACAGACAGATCCACCCACAGCAGCAGCAGCAACAACAGCCAGAGACTGCTCAGCGAAGCGCTGGGACACGCAGAGACCAGAGGGAACGGTGGGGCCTGGCTCTGAGGAAGGCTTCCCCTCTCTCTTCCTCCCCCACCAGCCCAGGCTCCATCTACCTGGGCTGCCCCATCACCTTGTCTTTCTCCAGGACATTTTTTTATGGAGCTTGCAGCCACGCTTGGTGAGGTCTGGGGAAACAGCGTGAAGGCTCCATGACCCACCCAAAGGACATGAGCTTGTGCTTGGCTCTAAGCAGCCACATAATCCTACAAATCTGCTCCACTGCCAGGAAAAGGGAATTTATAACATCTTTTGGTGGAGGGTGTGGCTGGGCAGATCCTCAAAGTCTTTTTCTCTGAGCGATCTCATTCAAGGCACCTCTACAAATCTGACCAGCCTTGTGCACAATACTTCAGGGGTACCTTAAGACAAAATCAAAAGCATGGGAAAAGAAAGAAAAATCTAAGACGACTTGGGAAAAAAAGCCTAAAACCAAGAATAGTGGAGGGGCTACAGGAAATCCCAACAATATCAGAGATTAGAGCAGGGGCTGTGGGCGCCTCTCCAGCCCGCAGGAAGCTGATGGGTGATAGAGACCAAATGTTCCCTGATATGGGAGAGGACATGAAGGGAGACTCGAGGATACGCTGCCTCTGTCAGGGGGACTGCTGTGGGAAGCAGCAACAATTCCAGCTGAGCCAAGGCAACATCAGCTACTTCTACAGGAAAACTGTGTTTTGAAAAAGTCTAGAGTGACTTCAAGCTTGTCTTTAGAAAAGGAATACCATCTAGTGGCCCAAAAAGGCAATAAGGAGGTGTGATGGCAATTAGGGAATCTGATGAATTTAGGAAGAAGGCAAAACTGCAGAAGGAAGGAGAGGGATTCATGTATATAGTGCAGTGATTCACCCTGGAGCAAGGGAGAGCTCAAAAGGGACCTGAGCATAGTAAATGTGAAGCTAAAATTAGACACCTGCAAAAGCAGATTGGGATGCAAAAAATTAAAAATAACTGCTGTAGCTGCAGGAAGTGGTGGAGAGAACTGGATCGGGAGCCATCAGAGGAGGGTGATTGCAGGGATGGTGTGGGCAAATGGGAAAAGAAAGAGAAGTTGAGAATAGTGGCATATCCCACAGAGGACAAGTGCTGTCCCGGGACAGAGAGGTATGGCAGATCAACCTGCTGTAACTTAAAATGAAAAAAAGTGATCCCAAAGCAGGTAGCTGCAGATATGAAACCACAACAGTAAAGTGGGCAGCAGGACTTGAAGAAGATGCTTCAAATTGTGAATTAGATGGGGATTAAGTGGTAAATTGATTAAAGCGTGTACTCCACCAGCTTTTATTCACTGCACGTTGGGCACCTCCTTGATGAACATTTGATCATGCCATCAAGAGCATTTAATCACACTGCCCAGCAGAATGGTAAGACAAGGATGCAATTGGCAGCATTAACATCAGCCCATAAGCCTGAGGAAGATGAAGAGTCTTTAATGAACTGATGGGGAGCTGTTCAAATGTCAGCAGGACATGACACCACATCCTAACCACCCATTCCCAATGGAGCACAGGTATCTCCACAGGCCCTGGCAGCCCTGAGGCTGAGTCAGGCTCCTTGGACAGTGGATGAATTAGGAGAGCTGGCGGCACAAATGCACCCCCACGATTCACAGCAAACTCCCATATGGCAAATTGCAGAGGAAGAAGCAATTTAGAGAGTTGCTTTCACGTTAAGAGACAAACAATATACTTTTAATTCCATCCCACAGGGCCCAGCACCTGCCCTTGTGTTAGGAAAGTGTTTGAATTATGGTATCCAGGGGACAAAGAGAAGAAATTCTTATGTGGGTGATATTCGAGGGATCACAGCTATGGAGGAAGAGGTACAAAAGAGAAGTAGCTGAGTTTTAAAATTAATAGACCAAATGGGATTCAAAGTCAACTGGAATATGGCACAATAAATGCAAGCCCAGGTTAACTGCTGGGGAACTGGAACTGGTGAAACAAGATGATGGATAGATGCTAGAAAGGTTAAGCTTCCTGTGAAATAAAGACTCCCACTAATCAGTCCCAACTCTGAAGAGTGCTGAGAGGATTTAATTTCCTACAGCAGCATATCTATAACTGTGCTAGTATCTTATGGCAGCATATCCATCTTTGCTGGTACCAGCAGAGCATTATGGAAATGATGGAAGGAGAACCAGGAAGGGAGCTGGAGCACAGAGCAAGGGGATGCTTTATCCAACGTGAAAGAAGCTGCTTGAAAAGCTTCTGCACTAGAATTCCCAGTCAAAGGAAATATATTTGTAATAAGGATTTCAACATGAGCTGATTCTGTAAGAGCAGAACTGTTCCAGAAAAATAGTGAAGGAAAATGGATACTAGTAGCACATGAGTCCTCCCCTCTCCAGGGGCTGGACCAGAATTTCCCCGGCCATGAGAAAGCCTCATTAGAGGCAGTTTGGGCTGCAATGGTCTTTGAGGCTTCTCCCACGATGGCCCAGTTGTACCCCAGTCTACTCATACTCTGCTCTTAAGCACAAGAACTCAATGGATATTAATGTGGATGTCCTTTTAAAGGAAACTGGTCATAAATTAAAGGTATCATGCACTCATGGGAGTGCTAATTTTGAACAAGGATGAAAAATAATCCAGGATACCACTATTAGAGGAACGAGGGAACAAAGAGTGGGGAAAATAGAGAAGGGATCATGTCAAGGAGCTTACAGGCTGTCAGTAAAAGACAAACCCCTGTACACAATATTCCTCTACAGATAGCTACTATGTTGATAATAGAATAAAATATTGGATGCATGATAGGGAGAAAGGCAACAGCCAGCACATAAAGGGACATCCATGGAGAAAACAGGAGGCTTATTTTACAAGCTCAGAGGGAGAGTGGGAATAAGATGTAAAGGATGTTAAAGTGCATGGTAAGACTGAAAACAATGCAGAGAAACTTTAGTGAGCAAGTAGATAAAGTGACTCAGTTTGTTTACTCCAACCCCAACCAGGAATCAGCTGAAAGAGAAGATGGGATTGATACCGTGGCCACTGAATGAGAGCAAATTATCTTAGGCTGTTCTAATAAGTTACATAAAAGAGAACAGGGTACTCTGAAAGGAGTGCAAAGAATTTCTATTTGACCCCAAATGAAGCAAGAAATAGAGGATATAAATAAGAACTGCCTAAGGGGTACAATGGTGCAACAGCAGACTAGGAAAAGAAAGCTGCCAACTCTGCTGCATTGGCTAAACCAAAGACCTTGGCAAATACTGCAAAGGGGTCATCCAGATAAACTGTCACAAACTAAAGAAGGACATCAGTATCTCTTTGTCATCATGAATATCTTTCCAGGATGGGTTGAGGCTCTTCCACCTAAAAGGAATACAGCCACTAGAGCTGTAAAAATGCTGTTAAAATTGTCCGTGGGTATGGAACAGCAGCTGAGAGAGGATGATATGAAGAGCAGGGAGGGGGGTGTAAGTGAAGTAACTCGAGCCTTAATGAGTAACCTGGGGATTAAGCAAGGACTGCATATACCCTACCACCTGCAATCCTCCAGACTGGTAGAAAGAAATGAGTCAGACTATTAAAAATAGACTAAAGAAAATTGTAGGAAAATATCCAAAAGGATGGGCTGAAAAGTTAACCTTGATATTAGTGGTTTTAATAAGCAGTGACAGATTAGAGATAGGTTTACAACCCTACCACGTTTTGTTTGGGCAGCCTGTTCCTTGGTGGCCCTGTGGCCAAGTCCCTCAAATACTGTGGCAGGATAAAGAAGAAAACAAGGCTGGGGTAGTAGAAGCAACACAAGAAAAATGGGTAAAATGAGAAAGGAAGTATCCAATTCATACATGGCTTATGAAATCAGGGGCCAAGTAATGTATTTGAAATCAGATAAAAAGGAACAAGCCTTAGAGACAAAATGGAAAGGGGACCTATTATGTTACTAATAGGATAAGTCCTCTAAGATATTAAATAGATGAGGCCAAAGGTAAATACAAACGGGTTCACGTTTCTCAGATGTCCCCCTAAGGGGCCAAAATAATTCTGGAATCTGTCATGAATTTGTCAAGAACACAGACACAGAAAATGCCCCAAAGAGGAGCCCCTGGCGCCGGTTCAGCCGAGCCCCCGCACTCCCAGCACACCCCAGCACAACCCCATCCCTGGGAAGCCTGGGGGTGCAGCCTGAGGGGTGTTCACCTCCTGCTGGGCTGCAGCAGAGCTGTTTATGAGCTTGCATACTAACAGGGCTCATTTCTGCCTTGAGTTTTGCTGCTTTTCTATTTTCGTAGGGCAACAGATTTTACTCCAGCTCCTCAAACAAGCAACAGCTGACACGGGGCAGCAACACAAACCCCCAGGCAAGGCGGAGGAGTCGAGGGCTCCTGTGATGGAGCAAGGATTTTTAACTTGGCTTTTCACTCCATATGAATAACTCTGGTCTTTTTATAAATTGCATTCTTTTTAAACATTTAACAAGGCAGATAATGACTGCAAAGCTCTTTGGAGAACTAGAGGTGACCACCAGAAGATCTTTATGGGTTTGGAGGCCTCCATGGATGCTCCCTGCTTGGTCCTGATCAGGAGCTGGGCATCACTGCAGGGTTTGCAGCATCCCTGCTGCACTCTTAGGCAGTAAACCAGGAGCTGGAGACTACCAAAGGAGAAGAGGAACAGCAACCTGCAGGCCAGTAACATGGCATTGCTATTGCTAAGAAGCTCTGCATTAGCTATACTGGCTTCATTGTCACATCTTGCCTGTTTGGAGCTTTATTTTCTTTATTTTAGTCTGTTTTGCTGGAGTCACCAACAAGATTTTCATGGCTAATAGCTAACCCATGACCTAACCTGCCTTAGTCTTGCATAGCTTGCTTCAGCTACTTAATCTAATAGTAATAACTTAAATCCCAAATTAAAAATTGTTACAGCTCTTAAGGGACCCTTGAGAGTTACAGCTCAAGATCTGGATCCACCCAGATTAGGAAATCATAGCTGAAGCTTTGGAAAGAGTGCTCTAAAATTACAATAACTGAACGAACTCAGTAGTTTTATTCATTTACAGGACAACCCTCCAAGGAACAACAACTTGAGGAGAAGCAGCTAGCCCCAGTGTTGAACTGCTCATTTCAGCATTGGCCTTTTAAAGAATTTAGGAATTTAGGAGGGGGCTCAAATAAGAAGGGTAACAGAAAGGAGGGATTGAAGCAGGTGGGAGACTAAGTGATGTCAGTAGCTAAGCAGTTAAAGTTTGAGAGAACTGGGGGTTAAGCATATGTATGTGAAGGTCTGAAATGGGATAAAGAGTAAGGGATTGAAAACTATGATTGATCCACAGTAGAAGTAACACTGGAGAGTGATGATATAGATAAGTATTGAAGGATACTTATACCTAATAGCCAAAACTTAACCACTAAGCCTTGCATTTCTTTAAAGAGGAAATAATAAAAATCATATATAGCGGCTACAGATGGTAAAAGTCTATACAGAAACGTTCTAACTTGTCATGCAAACAACTCTGTGTAGTTCTCCCCTTTGCTGTCCCCCACAGCTGCCTGCACACATCCCAAGCCCAGCTCTGATACTGCACAGCTGCATAACCTTGGGCCAAACTTCTGAGCAAACCGCTAAGTTATGAGACAGGCTGCAAGAAGATAAGGAGGGCAGGAGGAGGGGGAGGAAAACAGAGAGCTTTGGGTCAGATCAAGCCATTAATATCTACAGTGAAAGCTGGAGGAAACTGTGTTCAAGCATCCTAAGTATGTGTTACCTTCCTCAGACATGGCCAGTGATAGCATTAGTCACCCACTTGAGCTCCCTCAGGTGACAGTGATACTGGGATATCTAAGAACAAGATGATGCAGTACCTGTGTAATCAACTGGAAAAGTGAAAGCGTGTGAAATCCTCCCAAGGACTGGCAAACTCAAAACACCACTCAGTGCCCTCACTCAGCCTGCAATAACCAATAAACTCAGGACACCAAGGGGCTGAGGGGAGGTTGGGAGCTGAAATTTCAGCCTCATAGGGGTGATTCAGGCAGAAAAGCTTCTAGAGCAGCTCTGCATTTCCCAAATGTACAAGGCTGTAAGAGGCAGGAGATGGCGAGGACTGAGGGTCCCTCAGGAAGCTGTTATAGGAATTGTTTTGGGGCTAGAAAAGCAGATTAATTATTCTCTCAAACTGCAAAAAATAGATTTATTTTTTTTTCCCTCTCTAAGTAAAGAAGCTTTTCTCCTCTTCCTTGCACCCAGGAACCTAGCACACAGCTCCTGACTTCAACTTTGCAGCTTGGCCATGCTTTTGGACTGTGCTAAGCCTCTTCCAGCAACCCAAAAAGCCAGCAGGCCTTGGGTCTGTCCCTCTTCCCTCCTCCAAGCTGGCCCTACGTACAAAAGTGGAAAGCTGTTGGGGACACAGTGACAGGCAGCAGTGCAAACGTTTGGAGAAGACAGGTAGGAGTTATCAGCTGGGAACTAGGCAAGGGCAGAGCGGGCGGTTTGGGGAAGAGGGGAAGGAAAGAGCCCAGTTCTCCTATTAACTCATCACATTGAGGGCGTTAATCAGCGAGTGAAGCTCGTCCCTTACGCTCTCCAGAGAGTGGCAGATGGTCTGAGGGCTGTCCAGGATCTCGATGCTGTGGGTGTAGGGCTCATACTTCACTGAGAAGGGCCGTTTGATGTGTGCCGCGTAGCTCCTGCAAGGAAAGGGGGCAGAGGGCTTGGTACCAGAGGCGGGTCCTGAGTCTCCTACACCCACCACCACATACCCAGCTCACAACAGTTAATGCCTCCTTTAGGCAGGATTTCTAGGTTAGCACAAAACCTCTGGTTTCCCACCTTTCCAGCTCCACAGGGCTATAGCAGTAGGTAAGATCCCCCCTGCTCAGCAAGCAAGACCATGAGTTTGACTGTGGGTTTCCATGGGCTGAACACATCAAACTGGATGGTCACCTTCATAGCCATAACCAGACATCTTCTACTTAAATTTTTTCTTTTCTTTTTCAAAAATGCCAAGGAGATTTAGAAGCTAATTGCAGGAAAAGCCCATGATATTGTAGTATTGTATTCCTAAATCCTTTCTGATATTTCTTTATCGACCAATCTCTGCTTGGGGAGGGGGGAACTAGCTGCAAACTGTATAGAGGATAGATATGATAGGTAGTGGCTCAGGCCTGGGTGAGAGGATGGGAATAGCACCACCAGAGCCATGTGCATGAGCAAAGCTGCTCTGCTCCAAAGCCAGCTGGAGTCTAGATCTCAGCAATGAGCCTGACTTTACCTGATACCTCTAAGGAGCAAGACCTTGGCGCTACCTTTCTAATGGAGAAGGATGTGGTCAAGTGAAAATAAATCCAGGGTAAGGTTTCCCCAGAGCTGCTCATGTTCACCTCCAAGACTAAGGCTTGTACACTTAGAATCATAGAATTGTTTTGGTTAGAAAAGACCTTTAAGATCATTAAGTCCAACCTTAACCCAGCACTCACAGGTCACCACTAAACCATGTCCCTCAGCATCACATCTACATGGCTTTTAAAATCCCTCCAGGGATTGGGACTCCACCACTGCCCTGGGCAGCCTGGGCCAGCCCTTGACAACCCTTTTGGGGAAGAAATTTTTCCTAATATCCATCTTAAACCTCCCGGGTACAATTTCAGTCCATTTCCTCTTGTCCTATTAATGCACTTGACAAGGTAGGGTTTGTTTTTTCTTTAGTGGCTGTGTAAATATGGAGTATTTGGAATAATAAATAAAAATATGGAGTATATGGAATCTATATTTAGGTACTCAGGGCTACTATCTTACGTCGGAAAGGCCTGGGAAGATGAGGGGACAAACATCAACTAGCAACAGGCAGGCTCCTGGCCTCTGCTGAGGCTTCACCCTTTCACTCCTGAATTGCTTAGCTTAGGGTACCCTCTTGTGGCTACTGTGGCTCTGCTCTGGCACAGGGTTCGGGGAAGAACATCCCTTTCTCAGTCAGAGAGCTGCTCCTCTGCCTGGGACTGCATGCTGTGGAGAAGCCTGGGCAGGAATTGGTGGCAAGAACTGGGGAAAAACACCAGAGAGGGCTAAAGGACAACACGGTCAAAACCACAGGCTGGTGCTTGCAGGGAGCTGCCACAGAATCACAGAATTGTTTAGGTTGGAAAAGACCTTTAAGATCAAGTCCAACCATTATCCCAGCACTGCCAAGTCCACCACTAAACCACGTCCCTGAGCAAGTGCTCTGCTTGCAGGCAAACAAAAATAAGTCCAAACAAAGGGGTTTTCAGCATACTCACATTGTCTGCCTCCTGAAAGATGTGGCTTAGCTCAGTTCTACCAGGCAAGGTCTGGCTCCCCTCGCTTATTAATGCAATTAGGCACAGCCAGGACTTGTAGCTCAGCTGCTAATGGTTAGAAATTAGCCCTCCACCACAGGTGTGCTCACTTGGCACATTTCTGAAGCACACAAGTATAACAAGGGTGCCTGGAAGGGCACTGAGGGTGCATGCCCCCCTAGAAAACTGGTGGGAAGTTTTTTTTCTGGGAAAAGTGGCTTTTCTTGAGGAATAACACTAATAATGTCTATGGTGGCAGCTGCTTTAATGTTTTCACCTCGTAGAGTAACATCTGTGTGGTCTCTGAGCTCTTTAAAGAGGACCATTTTGAGTGCTTATCACTGTCAAAACCCTCTAGACTGGTCTTGGCTGTGTATGTGGTGTATTTTTCCTTTTTAAATGCAAGGAAATGACTCATTGGGCAAGTGCTGGGATTTTTTTTCAAGCAGCCCGGTGTGAGGGGATGGGCTCCCCAGGTGCTTGCTTTTGAGCAGCTGGACTCTGGGGTTGTATGAAAGGTACAAGTGAGGGTAATAAAAGCAGCAGTTGAAATAGAACAGTCCTCACCATGTTGTTTATATGAAATATCCCACTTGCAGGAACTGCAAAGTCAAATATATTATGTAATACTTTCTCTCATCCTATCCCTCTCCTAAGCTAAGATAAAAGGGTAGAGGCAAAGTTTTCCTCTGTCAGCCTAATGTTAAAGGATTGAGCTCTCCTCCTGTGGGCCATTCTGCATATGGTCAGGAAAATGCTTTTCTGAAGAGATGTCTGTGGGTAGAGCTGCCCCTCTCCTTCCTGTTTGCAGTCCCAGGGGATGGGGAAGCCCAGTTACACTGGTGGGATGCTGATTGGGGTCTGCTAACCCATGTTAACCAGCCTAGGAAGGAAAGGTTCCCTTTTTTCCATGTATAAATTCTCCACATCCACACCCTTGAGTCCAGCATATTTTGGGGAGAGACTTGTGGGTGAATACAAGGACTGAAGTTGGACCCTGCAGGAACTGGAGAATCACTTTACTTTGAAAGACCTGACAACAGTATCCAGAGTACTTCTGAGACCTCGAACTGAAAGCAGCTGTGGTGTCAAGCCCTGTTTCAATACATTACAGCTTCATTTCCTTCTATGTGGGTCTCCCCTCACTGCCTAGTCCTACCTCAGTTTACTTTTGGCATCGCTGAAGCTCTCGGACACAAAATATACAGGCTGGTAGTTCTGGTCCTGGTAGGGCTGAACAGCAGCAGCATCGGGGTCGAAGTCCCGCACCTCTGGTTCATCTGACAAGGAGTGCTGGGGACACAGCAGGGAAATGCCAGCATGAAATTAAAGGGACTGGAGAGCACATGTGCAATAGATAGAGGTGGAGAAGAGGTTGGGTAAAGTCATTGGAGCTGTGCAAAGAAGGAGGTTTTTTGCTGTATAGAGCAGAGGAAGTCATGCTGGGACTTACTATGAGCTCCCCGTAGGAAGACAGGAGCCCGGCTCCGTAGGCTTTGACTATCCCGTTCTGTCTGCAGAGCCCAAACTCCACTGTAAACCAGTAAAGCTGTGAAAGGAGAAAGAAAACCACATAGGGGACACCACTCCTCATCTTCACCTCCCTGTCACTTCAGAGCCCCTGCATCGTGGCCGGGGCCTGGGGTTGTTTAAATTAACAAGTGCCTGGCACTTTGTCCCCTCTCCTTACCCTGCACCCATCATTGAGAGAGAAAAATGCTAAACTAAGTTGCTGCCACACTGGGAGAGATGGAAACTGTCCCTGGGCTGGTGTCCTGCGTGCCCAGCTGCTGTGCAGAGCTGCCACTCAGTGCCCTTGGAGCAGGACACGGTCACCTTGCCAAGGGAGAGCCAAAGGAAGCGGATGTCATTTAATCCCATCCCAAAGAGCCCCAGCAGTGCTGTCGTTAGAAATATGATGCTTGGTGATACTCTGGTGCCCAAGAAAATTGGGTTAATGTGCAAGTGAGCTCTGCTGTTTAACTGATCTCTGCTCTGTGCAGTCATCGTGCAAGAGCAAGGCTGGGGCAGCTCAGGCAGGGGCTCTGAGCCTGAAAAGCTTGGGGAGATCAGGCTGGACCAGTACCCTTGATACCACAGAAGTGCTGCTGGAGGGGTCAGGGCCCCCATCTAGCAAAAAGGAAAACTTACTGTGGAAAGTTTCTCAATTTCTTCATCAGTTGCTCCCAGAGATGCCAGCCCAATGTCCTGGGAAGAGAAGTGGAAAACATCAGCTTTTGTATGAGGGCCTTATACATGGATTGCTCTGTTTTACTGCCTTGAGACAACAGATATTGTTGCCTTGTACTGCCATGCATCTGCTGGGGCTTCAATGTGCACAGACTAAAGAGCTGGAACCCCTCTGCTGGGAGGCCAGGCTGAGAGAGTTGGGGTTTTTCAGCCTGGAGAAGATTAGGCTCCAGGGAGACCTTCTTGTGGCCTTTCAGTACTTAAATGGGATCTATAAGAAAGATGGGGAGGAACGTTTCAGCAGGGTCTGTTGCAACAGGACAAGGGGTGATGGATTTAAACTAAAAGAGGAGAGATTTAGACTAGAACTTCTCTCTAAAGAAGAAATTTTTTATGCTGAATGTGGTGAGACACTGGCTTAGGTTGCCCAGAGAGGTGGTCGATGCCCCATCCCTGGAAAAATTCTAGGTGAGGTTGGACAGGGCTCTTGAGCAACCTGTTCCAGTTGCAGATGTCCCTGCTCGCCACAGGCGGATTGGACTAGATGACCTTTAAAGGTCCCTTCCAACCCAAAAAGGTCTATAATTTGATAATTCTATGATAAACACGCTTTGCTGCAGTCTTTTTACTCTGTATTAGGGTTCTTAGTCTATCACTAGGGCACCACATTTAATATAAATAAATCCTAGAAGAAGAAGGGCTTAGGTGGTGAGACTGGGGTCAGTTTGGGTTCCCACCTTGTGCCCTGCCCTCTCAGGAGCAAGGAGGCAGATGAACACTTTACCTGAGAGAACTGGGCAAACGTCTTGTCGGCCAGCATCGGGACGTGCCCCAGCAGCTCGTGACAGCAATCCCTGCCCAGGGCAAAGGAGGGAAACACGGTCACCAGAGGACAGTGTGTCCCATCAGAGAGAAAGGTCAGTTGCTGGTTGGGTGGGGTGCCCAGGCAGGGGCAATACTCACGGCTCGGGGGAGTGCATGGGCGAGGAGGCGTGGCGGATGTACTGGGTGCACTGGAAGACGCGGAAGGCCAGGCTGGCGAGGAAGTCCCGCGCTGACAGCAGCCCAGCCACCGGCCGGAGCTGGAAGCCAGTCCTCTCTGAAACACATACCACCTCTGCTGGTGTCCCGTGCTCCCAGCACACACAGCAAATCATCAGTGCTGGAAACTAAAGGGGTTCTGCTGTGCCAAGCCTCATCTTTTTGCTCCTACTTGAGAGCGACAGCTGCTCTTTAGGTGTACAGTGGGATCATTTGACTACGGGCTTGACCTTCAGTTGCAACCCACTGTGTTTAGCTGCAGTCCCCATCACCTGGGGTCTATCCCTGTCCCCTGTGGGCAATGTACAAACCTCCACCAGCTCTCCTCCCACATCTCAGCTCACATGCTCCTCCTTTGTGTTCGGGTTTCCCAGATGTAGCTGCCACCACGAGGCTGGAGCTTGGGCAGACCCTGGACCTGGATCTCCCACGCTCATACCCACCTTTCAGGAAGCGGGAGACCTCCTCCAGCTGAGGAATGTTGTTCTCGTTGTAGCCACAGAATCTCTCCAGCAGACTGAAAGCTTCAAGGTACTCCTTGCAGGCGTGGGTGGGGTACAGGCTCTTCAGGGTGCTGTACACCTCCTTCCTTCAGGATGAGAGGTGGCAGATGTTCAGTGGCTTGATGTGTCTAGTCCTCTGGTTATACACTATCAGGGACTCACACCTTTAGGTTTCTTGTCCTTTTTGAACTTCTCCACTGCTAAGTCTATGTCCATGCACATTGACAGGGGTATGTAAACATACATACACATGTTCAAGTGAGCCTGAAAAGTCTGCAGTTGTACCTGCACAGACCTACTTCTGATCTTGAATGTCAGAAGATTATATAAAAGATTTTAACTGGAATTAAAATATCCCCTGTAGGTTTGCTCCTCAAGTTGACAGAGTCAATCTAACCAGTCAATATAACCTTGTTTAGGAGGCTGCGTGCTCAGCCCATATGAGCTGGCCTTGTTTTCAGAGACAATCCTGCAGGAACACTCCTGGAAATAGTCATGTTCAAAGGAAATGTTTTACTAAGTGAGGTCAGCAAGGTGCCGTGCAGATATTTACCACAAGTCTCATACTTCTTTCTGCAGCTACAGTAACTGCCCCTTGTTTGGAGGCAGCTACTAAGCCAGGTCCCCTTATAGAAGTGGGACTCCAAATTATCTACCTTGCTCTCTAGGGAGGTTCCTTTGTAGGAAATTCCTGAGGGCTGCAGCAGAAAGTGCTCTCGGTGCAGCCCCAAGAGAGGAGGAGGCAGAGCATCACTGTACAGTAACTTGCTCTCCCAAATGCAGTCCCTACCATAAAACACCATGCAATGAGCTACTGGTTTTTATAACAAGCCAGTAAGTAGGATGCTTGAACTTCTGACACACTTTTCAAGAGGTCATGCTCTAACCATTTAGGTTTTGATTCCCATCTTCTAGTGGTGAAGCCAACAAAGGTCACAGATTAAATCAGCACTCACCAGGTCGCCGTCTCCTCTGCCGTGTACTCCACACGAGGGATGGGGTCCCCACTGCAAGACAAACCCACCCTTACTGAGAGCAGCAGAGCACAAGCCAGGCTCCTCTCCCTTTGAGGAGGAAGCCCTTTGAGAACCTCTGCTTGATGTGATCAATCTGCTTTAAACCAAACAAAGGGGTGGCAGGAAAGACAAAGCCTTAATACTGGGTCATTTGTACAGGTACAACAAATAGACACAAAGAAAAGCACTGGTCTAGCCAGAGGTTATAAATGAACAAGAGATGAGCAAAAGCTTAGGGGGAATAATATTTTACAGGAAAAAAAAGTGGGTTTCACTGGAAAAAATGGAAACTCTGTGTGAAAATAAATTAATTTCATGTGCCTGAACTTCAGGGAGCTGATGGCTCCAAGAATGAATCAGTGGCTGGGAAATAAAAGCAGCTGATAAGAAATACTAAATGCATTTAAACCACAGAAAAATATGTTGTCAGTAAGATTAAGGACGGCAAGAAAAGAAAAACTTAACATGTGGGAACTAAAGCAGACTGACACTTCTGCCTTTTCTGCATCATCATTAGCAATTGTATTTCCTAAACCCTTCCGTATCTGAACAAAGGAGACATTCTCACATCACAGGCATAAAGCATAGTTCCTCTTCCATTAACAGCCCAAAAGGATGCTACACAGTGGCTCATAAATGCCAACCTGCAGCTGAGACATGACAGAAGACCTCTTAAATGGGTGCATCATCTTAGGACAGTGTTTCTTCCTGTGCCCCTCAAGATTCTCTCGCTGGCACGGTGACTTTCTGTGCACTGACTATTAGCACAGGATAAAAACATCAATGCTTATAGTCTGGGCTTCAAATCTGCAGAACATGAAACCTAACAGAGCAGAAAGCCATGCTGGGATCACACTGGTTGCAGGGGTAGCTCAAGAAGGTGACCTATATAATTTCCATAGCCTGCCTTCAGCACAGCTCACTGCAGAAATCCACATTTAAAGTCCTGCTTGGGGAGGGAGACACTATGATGCAAGGCAGTGCTACTGAATAGGATCTAGGGATTATTTTACAAACCCCACTGACTATTAGAGTTCAGTTTGATGTTGTAGTGAAGCAGCCGAGTGCTATCACTGCATATATCAGAACAGGGGTATTAAGTAGGAGTAGAAAAGACAGTCTTAAATCTATATAAGACAATGATGAGACCATTACTGGAATCTATTTAATTTACCAGAGGGAGTTAGGAGGTGAACCATTCAGTTTATAAATACACTCACAGCAAAAAAACCCTCTGATTGCAGAATTCAATCTAGCAGATGAAAGGCAGGTATGATCCATCGGGTGAAAGCTAAAGCTACCAAAGTTGAAGTTAGAAATAAACCCCAATTTTTTTTCACAGCCAGGATAATGAACCATTGGAACAAGTTTTCTGAGCACGTGGTAGCTTTTTCAGGACTTGAAATACTGAAGTTGAAACTAGATGTCATTCTAAAAGAGATGCTGCATTCCAAAATGAAGTTTAAGGCCTGATGGGATTTTGTGTGTCTTTTGTTAGTCTGGCTTTATCAATGTATGAATTCATGACCACAGACATTTTTTAATTGAGAAGAGACTGGAATACATAGAGAGAAGAGGGACACAAAAAGAGCTGGCAAGGCTGAATGGGGAGACAAAACAAAAAAGAAGTCTCATGCAGGTAGCACAATGACTTCCCAACAGGTTGCACTGACACGGTGTTAGGAAAGAGACTTACTGCTTATACTGAAAAGCAATTTCTGCTATTGATTTCCTCCTCTGGCGATACACTTGGTCAGAGTAGCCCTGCAACAACAAATGGAAACAGAGACAGAATTTTTAATCAGTTACTAAAAATTCTCACCCAACAAAGTTCATCACTGGCTGGAGAAACTTCTCTCGTGGTGGTGACTGCACTACAGTTCCCTGACCAGCTGCACTCATAGATGCTCTGCAGCTCCCTGCTTCTGAGGGAAGGCTCAGAACTCCAGTGTGAGGATCTGCACACACAAACTCACCGGGTGATCCAGATCCAAGTCGGGGTCAAACTTGGTGACCAAATGGTGGCACTTGTCCAATTCACAGATTTTTCTGGGAAACCAGTGAACTGTGGGGAGAGAGAAAGAGAAGAACTGGCTGTGAAAGTGAAGATGGAGCATTCTGTGCTAAGAAGGGGTTGTGAGGTTGAAATAAGATACATCTGACCTGGTGTACCAAATGCACACACACACCAAATAGCACATGGCCTTCCAGGCAGTAGTCCCACACTCTCAATGCTCTTGACCTAGAGTCAGGCCTAATGCCATGATCTGCATTTCATGACTTCCCTGCCCATCCCTCAGCAGAGTATTTTGTGACAGAGGTAAACAAGAAGATGAAAACTGGATTTTACTTAAAGATTCCAGACCTCACATTAAAAACAAATCCAGAGGTCCAACTGGTTGTAGAGTGATCTCTGCAGTACTCTAAGGATATTTTACAATAAGAATCACTCTGCCCTCAGAACACAATGGCATGAGGAGTGTCCTGTAGTTTAGTGCTGGGTCTGCACAGAGTTCCTGATGCATAGGTAAGAAACTACTTTATAATATAAAACACTAGAGTAAGGATGAAGAACCTCATAGGAGAGGTGTGAACAAAAAATGAAATTTTATCTCCTATTTTTTCAATCTGGCACCAGAAGAATGGGCTATGGACTCTGTGAGAAATGGGCAAGGAGGGAGGAGGCTTTCAGGATACAGGTGTCCCAGCAGCAGTCTATTCTGGCTTGCTCAAATTCAGCACACAGCAGCCCTTCCCCTTTTCTGGGAATAACAAAGTCTCCACCCTGTTTCTACAGCTCAGCCTTTCCATAGAAATAAAACAGTTTGTAAGTTCCTTACATTTGTCTTCCTTTGTGGTCCTCACGTCTTCTGCTACCCTCTTGATGGAGCTCATGAAAGTATTGAGGTCAGAGCTGTGGACTTCACAGCGCACAAAGTATTCCAGTTCAGCAGTCCCTTCACGGGGCTTCCGGCTAAGCCTGGTCTCCAGGTGGTGAATTTTAGCTTCAAATGTCTTTTGGGACATGAGAAAGGAGAACAAAAACATTAAGCAATACTTGAAACACCTCCTGGTACTTCACAAAGATGTCCATACGGATACATTTAGGAGGGACTCTCTCTTGTCTTTTCTTTCTTGTCCCCCTTCTTCTTCCACCCCACTCCCTCCCCCCCACCCCGAGATAAATACACTTATCCATTAATTTCACAGTTTTTCCTTCCGGGTGGACAACCAGTGAGGTTCATTAACAACTGGACAACTGGTCAACAACCATCAGCAGAAGATTTCCACAGCAGCAAAGATCATACCAATAAGGGAAACAGATGTGGCAAAATGCCACCTTCCAAGTCCCTCTTTCCCGTAATCTCCTACTTCAACCTGTTTTTTAGCTGGTTTGGGGGAAAAAGGGGCTGGTGATGACGTAGGAGGGGCGGGTGCTGGCCGGGCAGCCGCAGCGCTGTCCGTGGTGCTGAGCCAATGTCCTCCTGGGCTGAGCCCCAGCAGTGTGGGCAGCAGGGCAGGGAGGGGATCCTGCCCCTCTGCTCCACTCTGGGGAGACCCCCCCTGCAGTGCTGGGGCCAGCTCTGGAGTCCTCAGCACAGCAGAGACATGGAGCTGGTGGAGCAGGGCCAGAGGAGGCCCCAGCAATGATGGGAGGGCTGGAAGCCTCTGCTGGGAGGCCAGGCTGGGAAAGTTGGGCTTGTTCAGAAGAGAAGGCTCCAGGGAGACCTTCCTGTGGCCTTTCAGTACTTAAAGGGAGCCTGTAGAAAAGATGAGGAAGGACTATTTATCAGGGAGTGTAGTGACAGGATGAGGGATAATGGTTTTAAACTGGAAGAGGGTAGATTTAGATTATATCAGGAAGAAATTCTTCACTGTGAGGGTGGTGAGACACTGGAACAAGTTGCCCAGGGAAGTTGTGGATGCCCCATTCCTGGAAGTATTCAAGACCAAGCTGGATGGGACTTTGAGCAACCTGATCTAGTGGAAGGTGTCCCTCTCCATTGCAGGGGGGTTGGAACTAGATGATCTTTAACTATCTATGATTCTATGATTCTTTAGCTGAGTGAAAACTGGCAGTACGAGCCCAAGTCCCTGGACAATGACCCAACCTTTCCAAAGTCTCCGCAAGATCTTTGGTAGACGAAGGGACACGATTTCTTTTGTTAATCAGAGGCAGAAAGATGAGAAGGAACAGACACGATGCCACCGGTAAATTAAATTTAGGACTGTGTTTTTTAATGTACCTCCCAAGTTCACTATCACATTGTCCCCTCCACAATCAATACCTTTGCATTAATCTGACAGCAGTGATTTCATTACCTATGCTTTGGCTGCATGTAACACATAGAGAAGAGTGAAACCAGCTTCCCTGCAGCCTGGTTCATGATGAGGTAAATGTCATTATGCCCGTCTGCTTTCATATCTTGTACCTGCATTGCCAGAGGGATCTGGGAAATGAATCTTTCTCTGTTGTGGCTTGACATGCTTGTCTTTTTATTATATTTAAAGCTCTCTCTGTGACAAGCTCAAAGAGCATTTTACTAGAAAAGCTCTTGATGCAGCAAGTAAATTGCTCCAGGAAGAAACAAATAATATCTGAACATGAGCCACCCCTGGTTCTTGCCTGATGTTTTAAAAATTGCTTAAATTATAGACTTTACATGCGGTGTAACATAAAATCTACCAAGTACAAGAGCCTACACTTCCATATTTCATATTCACTAAGCTGTCTGTTGCATTTCAAATGTCACACTGATGGATCTTCCATGCCTTATCTGGTGGCTGTGCATATCTAGGAAGGAGACCCCAATCATGGCTACACCAATGCTTTTGTCTGACAAGCTCATCTTAGAGATTCTTCCAGTCTTGAGACAAGAACCGCATGTTGCTCAGAAAACAGCTTTTCTTGCAAAAGTCCTCTTATGGGAGATGCTGAAGATCTTAAAAACTTGTCAGAAGATTATCAGAGCATTGTAGTGGCAAGACTGTAGACAATTATATGAAGAAAGATGAGGGAATTGGATTTGTTCAGCCTTAAGAAGTGAAGGGGAGATTGGCTCCCTGTCTACTAGTACCTGGCAGGAGGGTGTAAAGAAGGCAGAGCCAGACTCATCTGAAAAGTACACAGTGGGAGGACAAGAGGCAATGGACACAAGCTGGAATCAAGGACAATAAAAAGAAAAAGAGAACAAGTTTTTTACCACAAGGCAGTCAAACACCGCTCAAGGGGTCCAAGGAGAATGTGGGATCTCTACCTTGGTGATATTCAAAAGCAACAGGAATAGCCTCGAGCAACCTGCTGTGACTAGACCTGTCCTGAGCAGGAGGTTGGACTAGAAACCTCCAGAGGCCCCTTACAACCCATGTGATTGATTAATAGGAACACACTGTCCTCTCCTCTCCTCTCACTGCTGAGGTCAATGAAATTAAACTACCATAGATAAAACATATCCCAGAACCTCCCTGTTGAATCCTTCTGGATGAAAATGTCCTACATAAATATAAGTTGTCTTGTTTTGATTACATAAATAGGCAGCATTTATCTCAATCTTTCCATTCATGGTACTGAGATCCCAGATAATGCAACATTATGTCCCTGGCTGGGGGGGAAAAAGCTCAATTAGTTACCAGTTTTCCTTGGTACTAAAGCCACATGCAGGGCACATCTCTAGGGAGAACCAACAGAACCTTTAACACATGCATCAAATTCAGGGAGGCACTCCTGAAATCAATATACCAGTTTTATACCCAGGGTGATGTTGTTCATGTAACTGTTTGACCAAGGACCAACGTGGCAATGCCACTCAGAGACTGTCAGAGCCTTGACCCACAGGTAAAGTGGGGTTGGTCTGTAGCCATGCAGGGCACACAACTTGCTTTGAATGTGGGATGAGAGCCCTGCACATGAAGCTGAAGTGCTGAGCAGTGGAGGGGGCTGTCAGGCTACATCACAAGACACAGGAGTGTGGACTGTAGGTGTGAAACTGCGTGGTTGGATCCAGTAATTAAGCAAAGTTAAGCCTTTAAGTGCTCAACAGCACCACCAGACAGAAGTATGGATCATTCTTAGTGATGGAAAGTGAGGGCAGGCTGGAGCATGAGCAAAGCCTGACCGTGGGGACATCAGACAATTAATTGATAATTTGCAATAGGCAGACCTAGTCTGAGTCTTCTTTAGTAGACTCAGGTGGTATTTCCCACACGACAGCCATGAAACCCATAGTGTGTTCCTTGAGTCCCATGCAACAGGTTAGGTACTCACCTCAAACACCTTAAGTGCACGGGACAGTGGTGAAGTCTTGGCTCCCTTGAGCATGAAGAAGAGGTTCAGCATGGCTCTCCCATCCTTCTCCTCAAAGACGATGGTCTCTGTAGACTCTGCAGCATCAGTGGCTGCAGCTGCAGCCTCTCTTTCCTTCCTGGCATCTTCTATGAGGCTTTGACGTCTACCAATGAACCGAGGAGACTGAAGGAGAAGAGAAATAAGTAACACTTCTGATAGAGCTGTGGGTAGAGCTTCTGATAGTAGCTGGATGAGGTGTGACTGATGTGTCCTAGCAAAGGAAGAAGGGGAAGGTTGGACTGACCTGCCTGGCTTTGTAGAGGAAAATCTGGTGGTGAGGACTGAGACTTTAGAATTAAACTTCCAGAAATGTGGAACTTTAGGAAAAATCTGTGTAAAATGTCCTTGTAGCATGACTGGAGAGTGGGCTTCTCCCCTCACCTTCCCTACGCTATGAGGGACAGCCCATGGCTGTAGCCTGGCCAGGAGACATGAACTGTCTGCAGGTGTATTAGCAGGGGCTGTAGCTACACTGTTCCCAGGATCCAACACAGCATTTTCTTCTGATATTACGTGGGTGCCTGCCCATTGAAGTGTAATTTGAACTGCATCCATATACCCCAGAAACTAAATTTCTCGCAGTGATCAACAGGTTTGTTTTGTCCCAACAAACCCCTGCAGATTTCTGTTACTTGGAACTGCACCTACAATGCTGCAACTCTGTGCCTGGGGTCACGTCAGGTCACTGGATTATATTTCTAGTGAGCTACAAATTATTTCAGTCACTGCTGTTTCTTTTGTTATACAAACAGCTCACATACTAACTTAGTTGTTCTTAGTCTTTTCACAACCAGTTTTTCATTTTGAGGCAGCTCAGCTGGTTCCAATTTTCTATGTTCAACACCCAAACCAGATGAGAAACCCTCAGAACTGGCTAGAAGAAACCTGGGGCAGCACTAATGAAGGAGCAGCACATAGAGCCATCCAGACCTGCACACAGAGCAGGACCAGCTGCAGTTCTCCCTCTGCTTTCATTGAAAATATCTGGAAAAGAGACAGGTGCTCACCAAGCAGCACCTTTCCTACCTTGCGGAAATCTGGAGAATGTTTTCCTTTTCAAAAGTCATCCTGCTCAACTACTGAGCCCATTTACTCCTGGATTTTCAAAGCCTACCATCAGCAGAAACTGATGTTGCCTCTGAAAATCCTCTCAGATGCTTTGGCTTTATAAAGCTGACATTTCAAATGCAGCCTGAGAAGCACAGCACATCGAGGTGCCAGCCCACGCACTGCTACCCAACCCTTTTTTAATAAAGATACCCCTCTGAAATGATATTTGCTGATCCTCAGCCTCCTTATTCCTAGTGGCACAGAGAAACAACCTCTAACAAAATAAGCAGATAGTGCTGCTTGTTTAAATTGGTGATATTCATGCCCAAGGAGAGAAGACATCTCATAAGTATCCTCAGCCATAACTTTACAATCTTGTGAGCATGTGCTCAGCTTTCAGTGTGTGTTTTATATCACAACCATGTTTAAAGCTAAGCTGGTGTTTACTTTAAAGCACCTGCAATAAGCAGGGCAAACAGCCCTGTGCCAGACACAGGAACCGAGCTCTGCAGCAGTCCCAAGCCAGGCTCTCTGTGCTTTATGTGTCTTTTCAAGGGTGTTTTATCACACTGTGCCCCAAGGAGCAGAGGTGCAGGAGGATGTCCCCCTACTTACAAGTGTCTAAGACCAGGATGGATGGGGCTTTGAGCAATCTGGTCTAGCGGGACGTGTCCCTGCCCATGGACAACCGGCTGTGGGAACTAGATGATCTTTAAGGTCCCTTCCAACCCAAACCATTCTGTGATTCTATGATTTTATTTTTGGAGTGGAGTAGGGGAGAGGAGGGAAATTATACCCCCATGTTTAGGTTGTAAATCACATTAAAACCCAACTGGGAGGAGTTAAATAGTGAGAAGACTCGTGTGACTGGAAAGCTGCACCAGGAGAGGCAGCTTCAACCAGACAGATGCATGGGCTGGGACTGGGTGGCTCCTGGCAGGAAGGAGCTGGGGGGTTTCAGTCCCTGTCAAGGGGTCCTGAAAGCTCTTAGCTCCATGCTGGCATGTTTCAGATGGGTAAAATCAAATTTTAAAAAAAAAGGCTGAATTTTGTTTGGAAGAGGGCTGGGAGGGGTCTGCTGCCTGCTGCCTCCTCTGCCAGATACACCCTGCCTGGCTGGGCACTCCCCACCTCATCACCCTCTCCTCTGCCCCTCACATTTACACCCACCTCCTTTTGCTGAAATTAGGAATCTGGCATATGAACTAGCCAAGCTGATCTCTCACAATAAACACCTTCCTTTCTTTGGAAGGTGCCACTACGTGGTATTTCCAAGCTGCCTTGCAGGCTAGCTCTCTGAGTACACATCTAGCAACAGTGAGAACTTTAATTTGATTTTTCAAGGCATTTATCTGCCAACCCGGGGCCTGAGTCTGATACAGTCATTCACCTCTTACAAAGGGTTAGTTTGCACCTCTTAGTTCATTTTTCCTTCTTTGAATTCAACTGCAACTTGGAGTGCCCAGCCTGAGCAGTGTCATCAAAAATACCGTGCTCTTAGTTAAAGCATTCTGGGTTTTTTTTCTCCTTGCTCATTATTTGCAGCAAGCAGGAGAGATTGTAAAGCCTCTTTCCCTCCCTGCAGCGTGGGGACAGTAACGTCCCACCCCTGTGTCCCTGGGTGCTCCTGGCTCTGCTTGTGTGCTCTGTAACCAAACCCTGCTCCAGCTCCAGTCCCAGCGTGTCTTGTAAAAACAATCAGCAGCAGAAAAACTAAACATGTAACAAAAGATTTTTCCACAGTGTGAGTTTGATGTTTGGGTGGCCCAGCTAGTACGTAAAATATCCACTGGTATAGATGAGTTTTGGGATTACAAAGGTCTGGTTTTGACCACAGTTCCACAGCAGCAAGGTGCTGGTCTCGGGGGGTTAATGGTAAAGGAACACTTCAGACCTGCTGGAACTGGTGCAGTGCTGGGCAGGGGCTGAGTCATGCCAACACCACAAAGACTGGGGACACGAGATGTCACCTACATTGCAAAGTCATGACTCTTGCCCAGTAGAAGCCAGCAAAATAACTGATGGGGTTGTGGAGATCTCCGGTGCTGGGTGAGAGCAAAGGGCAGAGCCTTTCATGCAGCCCACTCTCAAAGTGATCCTCACAGGACTACATTTTTTATTATTATTATTATTATTTTTCTGAGAATTTCCATTAAAAGAAGGGACACAAAGATGGGCTGAGCTTTTATGTCCACCCCAGGCTGGAGGAGCTGCTCACCCCAAGCAGGTTGCCAGCACATCCAGGGAACCCAAATTCCCCCGGCCTCTGTTCAGTGGCCCATTTCCCATCAAACACGAAGCAGCCCCCAGTGCCTGCAATAACCAAACACTCTCCCCTTCTCCAGACAACAACGAGTGTCTCAAATACTGATTTGACAAGCAGCCTGGAAAATACTGGCTTTTCAAGGGCCACTTAAGTGTTCATTATTTCGCCAGAATGGAAATGGTTGTGTGAGAGGGAAGCCTTCCCTGATTTCCATCCACTAGAGAAAGCAAGCTTATCTCCTTGTTTTCAACAAGCACACTCCACTCTCCAAAACACCTCTCACTGCCTATGTAGTGGCTGATTTTACAGAATCAGAGCATCACACGGAGCTAAGAGGAGAGCAGGTGAAAAAGGCAGCGGGTGTAGGGGAGGGAAATGAAGAGCTCTATAATCGACCTGCTGGAGTCACCCTGCACATCTGCCAAACACATCTGCTCCCTAACCCGGCTCCATTCCTGGGTTTCCTCCTGCTGAGCATCCCCAGGAGGTCCCTTCCCAGCGCACCTGCTGCCACCGGCTGCTCTGGCTCCTCCAGGGTCACCCACAGCCTGGCCACGTCTCTGACCCACAGGACTGTCCCGTGCTGGGAGTCTCCAGGCTCCTCCTGCCTGCCCTGGCATTTGGGATAGGAGGTGAAACGTCCCTGTCCCTACATCCAGTCCAACAGATTGGCCAGCTTTGGCTTTCTAAAGGCACTTGACAGCTCAGCAGGAAGCTTTCCTCTCCTTTCCCTGACACCTACAGATCTAGTGTGTCCAGAAGCATTCCCTGGGCTAACCTCAGGGCTGAGACCACATCAGGGGGAAGGATGTGCTGGGAGAGAGCAAAACTGCAGGCACAGCAGCAGCAAACAAATTGATTAATTTGCCTGTGCCTTGTATGTTGTCTGAAATCACAGCCACACTTTTTCATTACGCCGGAACAGGTGAAATCTCTGCAGTTTATTGCCTTGAAAGCAGGAGAGCATTAAGATTTTCAAATTGCCTTTCACACTGGGGATTCCTTGTTATTCCTGCCTTAGGTCTATGGGTTATTTACCTTGCTTTTGGTTGGTGAGGTGCAGGTTAGTTCAAGCTTTCATCTCTCTAAGTGTTTGCATTTCACATGTACCAGTATGTAGAGAGAACTGTTTGGGTCATCTCCCTTTGCCAGCCTGAAGCCCGGAGGTGCCCATGGGGGATCTCCCACAAAGACACTGTTGGTCCATCTATCCCTGCCTGCCTCTGCCTAGAGCTGTGGGAGAGGCTGCAGTTTTCAGAGGGGGAGGGAAAGAAGTGGGGTAGGATTGTCTTACCATGATGGCCTCAGCTTGCTTGGAGTCCAGCTCTGACACAGCCCTGCGGAAGCCTTTGGCTGCAGAGGTGGAGATGTTCGGGGTTGGCATCTTTGCTCCTCCACGAGCTCTGCTCTCCGTTCTCCAGCTCCTTGCCAGCTTTTTATAGGGCAGGGCTGACGTCAAGACTCTTTCAAATCTTCTCTCCCCCACTGCCACCTCCCCATCACCACCTCCCTCCTTTCTCCCCCTCGGGCTGAGAGGAGGAGGGGACGTGAAGGAGAGAAATGTTTCTGTCCCATTAAATCTAATCGCTACGAAGATTGCAGACGCTGCCTTTGCAAACCAGACACTCCCCCCACCTGTTTGCCTGCACCCAAAAGATTTCTACTCTGCTTTTTTCCCCCCCTTCTTCTTGCTGGAGTTTATTCTCATGCCATGTTTCAGTCCGACCCATTTTCTTTCCCAGCTTGGGAGTTGCATGAAAGGATTTTGATCTGTGAAATAAAAGGAAGGAAGAGATTCAGCCCTCTCTAGCCCTTTTTTCCCCTTGTTTGCCTTGTCACTGAGGCAGTAAAGGAGTAGGAAAATAACACTGATTCCCCCAAGGCAGCTGAGGGGCTGGAAGCTGTTCTCACACACACCCAGCCCCTGCAAAAGCTGTGCCTTTCAATGCCCTCCCTCCACCTTGTGTCTTGGTTTGGCCAGTGAATGCTGCCTGCAGGCTGGCAGGATCAGGCCCCTCGAGTCCTCAGGGATGGAAAAGGCTTTAAAGCAAATAACCTGGAAAACCCCTCTCAATCCTGCCTTCTCAAGGGCTTTGCTCCTCTTGCAGTAATTCCCAAGAGCCCAAACTCCTGAGGACGGCTGGGGTGGTGACAGCGGGTGGCAGCTCAGGACCCGTCCCAGGGCTCTGCTTTGCTGCCAGTACAAGTGATGTCTCCTGAAGTTGTCCTAAGCAGCTTTACAGTCCAATTCCTGTACCAGTGGTGTTAGTCTAGGCTGAAGCTGAGAAGGTGTTAAGGGCAGAAAGGCACAGTTAGGCTAAATACTCCAGAAATGTTTCATTAAAGCTATTCAAAGGCTTTTCCAGGGTGATAAGCTGTTACAATATGAGCATTGTCAATGAAAGGCCTTGCCAAGATTGGGACAACTTCCCTGGGATTTCCTTTGGGAAGGAAAAAGGGGCTTGGGTAGGAGGAGAGTTACAAGAATTACAAGTCTTCTGGACTGCACTACCCCTAAAACAATCATGTAGAAGATGGAATTTCAGCATTTCATATTTGAGGTTTTCGGTTCAATTTTAAAACAAATTTCAAATTATATAATGAATTTCATCTCTCCTCCTCCATATTGTTTTACTATCTTAAAATCAGAAAGAGAAACCATTTTGTGAAACTTTTTCTCTTTTGGTAACAGCCTTAGTTTAAAGGTCTCTTTAGAATAGCATTTGCCAGGGATGATAAACCTAAAATCAGCCATCAAAGCAAGTTCCAGCTACCCAAATTTGTAATCAATTTGCTGAAAGGATAGTCTTAAAATGTCAGTTCATGTAAGGAACTGAGAAAATGTGTGAAGTACTTTAATGAAGATGGGAAGAGAATGAGTCCCTGAGCCTTCCTGCAGGCTGTAACATACTCAGAGATCACATAGGAAGGTTCTTCTGACAAACAGCAGCTTTAAAAAGCACTGATAACATCAGACAAGTTTTCAAGACTATTGTCTGAAGAGATGGAATTTCTTTGAATGTATTTTCTGTTCTCCTTTTGTCTCCTTTTGTATTGTTTCTCTCCTTGGGAAATCCAGTACTTTATTTAAGCTCATCGGTTCTCCTACTTAGTTATGTCATCCCAAAGCCCCTGATTTTTAATCCCTCTTCTTTACATGGATGACAAACTAGGCGTGCAACTCTTTTCTTCTTTAAGCCCTGCTAATCTGTTACCTCCCATCCCTGTCTGGTGATGAGAGTCCTGCATTGTATGGAAACACTCTCCAGCACAGAGGCTCCATGTAGCCAAAGCAAAGTCCTGCTCTCCATGCAACCAAGGACAAAACTCTGATATAAGTGCAAAAATCAGGTTGGTTCTCCCGCCCTGGAGGAGCTGACAGAGGAGGTGAGCTGGGAGAAGCCACGTGGTAGCAGGTTCTCCTTTTGGGCAGGAAGATGGACAGCAGGTGAACATCTTCAGAGCAGTGTTATCAGCACAGCTGGAAGAGGACACACAATCCTTTTCCTCAGCTGGTCCAGTGCAAAGCTCCATAACACATTTTCTACCTGTGTCCTTCCCAGGTAAAATCACACCTTTTTAGAGACCACCCACAGCTTGGACATTTCCATCTCTTCGTGTGCCTACATCATTATAAATCACCTGTTTGGATCCATCTTGAAGTTCTGCTTCCCTCAGACATGACTTCTGGGAGGTGTGAGCCTGTTTGGTTAAACCAAGCCAGGCTTCTCTCAGCTTCTGTCACGTTTGACTAACTATCAGTCTTGATAATGAGGAAGAGAAGCCTTTAGGAAGCTTTATGAAGGAAATACAACAGATGGATGGGCCTTCATCACTGCTTTGTTTCTCACTCTCCAACCACACCGACCATCTTTGACTGTGTGTGGGTGTCATGTGTATCCAGCTGTGTGTTTTAAGGGATTAATCTGACATCAAGCACAAACAGCAAACACTGTTGGACACTGCTTGGCACTGGTCTCCAGACAGAAAAGCCCATAAACTGGGCAGCTCTGACCGTGCCTCCCTCAAGGGTAAAGCAGACCCAGAAAGAATCCTGAAATGGCATTAAGGGGCAGAGAGCTGCTGGTCCTTGGGAGTCCCATTTCACCTGCCACTGGATGCAGGATTGGTGGTGCAGGGAGAAGAGCAAGATATTCTCTGCTTTGGCTGGATACATGTGGTCATTTTTTGCCATAATCACCATTCCTGAGCACCTCAGGTATGGGCACCAAGAGGAAAACCCCATCTGCCAAACTCCCGTCCCTCATCATGGCAGTTGGAGACATCTCAATGCAACACCCTGTGGTCCTGGTACAAGTCCCAGGCTCAATCAGTGGCAAAGGCACTTACAGCCCAACCTGACAAGAGTGGAGGTCTCTTTGGTGGCCCAGGGAGCTGCAGGAACAGGGTCTGTGCTGGGAGAGTGCCCTACCAAGGACCAAAGAAAGGGACAGTGTATGCTGACATGAGGACGAGCTGCCATCTCCCATCACAACCAAAGCAACCCTGATGGTCATGTGGGATGCCCAGGACCTCCTACTGCTCCTTCCCCTCCCCAGACACTGTCTCTCCCTCTTCCCCTCCACGGCCTGAATAATTACAGTCTGTCACATGAAGCAATTACAGGGGGTTAACCAGCTCCATCAAGTGATGTTTTTTTCTCCTCTTCCTTCGCAGCTCCATTCAACATCCCCAAGTGCCACAAAAGAGTTTAATAACCCATAATGACACCTCAGGCCTCCACGTCATTGCAGCCTCCTTAGGACTGGGGCAGTGGCAGAAGAAAAAAAAAAGATAATTAAAATCCTCATCTCCCTCTTTACTTTGCAACCTCCTATTATCTAGAAAACACTGACTTTCACGCTCATGCTGTCTCACAACTGGTGAGTGCAGAGGAAGGGGGGCTGCAAGCAGCAGAGACGTGTTCCCTCTTCAGTATGGGCAGCAAGATGTTTTCTGCTACCCTGGGAGGAAAGCTCTGCCAGATCAGATGGTCCTGGCTGTCCATTCCCCCCACTGCAGAGGTGGCCACTGGATCATGAAGAGCCCCAGTGCAGGGGTTGTTCTTCCAGCCAATGGGTAAACCCCAAGGCAAAATTTTAAAAAGCCAACTATGCTAAAAGAAGTAAGTGGTAGAAGATATAATTCCCTAGAGAAGATGGAGTAGGGCTGTGCAACCTCCTCCAGTGCCTTTTTGCCTCAGTTTGTCTGCTCCATTGACACAAACTAATGATTAAGGATCAAGGCCAATACCCTCAGCAGCTAAACACAAACCTCTGTGTCCAAGATTTCACATTTCAGAAGGACAGGTTAATCATTAGCTAAATCTGAGAATATTCTTATAACCCACAAAAAATGCCCTCTCCATCCCAGATTTGAAGCACGAGGCCAGCTGGTCTCACAACTCTATTTTCATCTCCACATTCATGATACAGAATTTTGTACTCATGCTGCTCAAATTTTGCCTCAAAGCCCACTGAATCTCCTTGCCTTGGTCAACAATGAAAATACAGTTCTGGGAAGTTTTTACAGCCATCAACTTTTCAGAGGAAAATAACCTGATTTCCAGCAAAATAGTGAATTGTTTTGAGGAAAGGGTTTTCAGAGGGAAGGGAGGCTGCTTGGATGGAGGAAAAAACCCAGCAACTTCCCAAGGGCTGAGAATTTAGCCCTAAGATTTTGGAAGCAAAAGCAGCATCAATCCCTCTCCCTTTCAGGAAATGGACCTGGAATGGGCGAGTGAAAATTCTGAAATATTATATTGACAATTCACCCACTGCTGCAGAATCCAAAACAACCATCTTGTCTCGGATCAATGAGGAAGCACTTAGGAGCAATTTTCTCTTTGGAAACGTGGGCAGCAAGCAGACAGTGAGGAGAGGGTGGTGGAATAAAATGCACCATGTCTTGGAGCATCCCATCTTGTGGGCTTGTAAAATTACTGGCTGACACTTCTGGCCCATTGCTTTTCAACTCATAGCCAGCTTCTTTAACAAGGTCATCAGGGAATGTCACCTTCATGTGGAAAGGTAGCCCATGTGTGCTGCAACAGGTCTCCTCCTGCACCACCCATCCTTCTGGGTTTAGTTTATGCCTGTGATACCAAGTACTTCACTCCCAGCTTCTGAAGTCAGTATTCTTTAAAAAAAATAATTAAGTAAATGTGGCCCTTTTGAGAAGGGAGGTAAGATTGAAGAGGAGTCTAGGAGCTCCCAGAGAGGTGGGAAAACCCTCCAGAAACAGTAATTATCATATGGAGATCTGGCACAGAATTTTTGAACACTGAGTTTGACAGTGAATTTGCTTTTCTGAAAAAAACCACAACAAACCAAAACCCAAAAGTTTGTGCAGGTAAACAATTGCCTGAAAACACCAGAAACATTATGACAAGAAAAATCAAATGTCTGGTGCTAATTCTATTGCCAACAACCAGTGCAGAAGACACGGGGCTGCCTTTCTGGCTGCTCACCTCACGGCCGTGGGCAACTCGTTTAATTCACTGCCTTGTTTCCTGCCTTCTGCCCCGAGGCTGTAATTGCTGTAACCTTCAGCTGTGAAGGACCAGTTAATAGTGGGCAACAGATGCAGAAATCGATGGAAATATTTGGTTCTTGTCTCCTTTCAGTCCTCTTGCCTGTGGTCTTATTGCCCATCAGGCCTTTGCATGACTGAATACATATGCAAAAGGGACTCATGCTACTGTTTATTTTTCCTCCAGACCCTTGGAAGTCCCAGAACTAAGAAGTTTGCAGGAACCTGAATCCTCCAACTCTTTCACTAGATGAAAAGAGCATTTTATTGCTCTTTTATCAGCATTTTATTGCTCATTTCATTAAGTCCCACTGTATTAAGTCATTCTTGAAAGTGGGCTTTGGGACAGTCTCTTCACTGCTAGTGACCATGGTGTCTGGCTTGATGTGTTTAACTCTCTTGCTCATCCACCCACACCACAGAATCACAGAACTGCTATGGCTGGAAACGACCTTTAAGATCACGGGGTAAGAGATAATTTATCTAACTCATGGTGCCCTCAGAATGGAGAAAGACAAGCTGTGGTGAGGGACCCAAAAGCAAGTTCCCATTGCCCTTTCAGGAGGACACTTCACTGTGTGTTGGTGTGGCCTCAGCACAACCAAAGCTGATGGCGTGGGACCAGAAGGGACCTGTACTGCAAGGCTGCACAATGCAGCTGGGATGGGTCTGGAGCCCACATCTGTTCCTGGGCCATTCCCTGGAGTCTTGTTTTCCCCCCAGTTTCCCAGTCACCCACCCATCACTGCTCTAGCCGTGGGCACAAACGATGCTAGAGGAAGCCAAGGACTCTCTGTCAGTGCTTTGCTAGTGTTTGCCCAACACTCTCCTTTTTCATGAACATGTCACTTCTTTGACGTAGATACTTCTCCCTCCCCTCCTCTTACCTCCTTTCTCATCTTCTGTAACAGCAGCTCCAGGTCAGCAAGGTGGACCAGCAAAATGCAGCTCAGGGCTACTGCTGCATGAACGGAAAATCGCCAACATCTTATCCACAGGTTCCCTCTCTCCTCGGGCACTGGAAGATAAAAACCACCCGCCTGTCAAACAAAAGGTCTGATGTGATTTCAACATTAGGAGTCACACAAAGGGTCTCAGACCTATGAAAATGTCACCATTTTGACTTCATACAAATGTTTATTCACCGTTGTGTTTACAGGCAGGGAGGCGCTTTGCATTCAGCAATGGATGGATGGATCTATTCTGGAGCCACAACCAGCTCTGAATTGGAAATGGTCCCCAGCATTTCACAGCAAAGCCAATGCTTTCCCACTGATTCACATCTGCTCAGGATCTCATCTGTTATTCCTAACAGGTAGTCATCAAGTAAATACATGGGAAAGAGCATGAGAAAATATTTTCCTCTCCTTTTTAGAGGATGAATGTAAATGTATCAGCCATGGCAAGGCTCATTCCACCCAGCAGGCTTAAGAGGATGACTCATCAAAGCCCTGTGCTTCTCATCTGGACCTTCAAGGTGTATCAACAATGTTTTATTGATCCACAGTCATGGAAAGTAAAGAAAGAAAAGAGTGAGATCTATACTGCTGCAATATGCCTGACTTCAGTAAATCTTCCATTAAGCTACTGGGATGGCAGGATGGAAAAGCAGGGTCTACAAGATCACATTTCCTATCCTCCCAGTGATAGCACTGTCCTCTACACATAGACATCCTTTAATCTAGTGGAGAAGAGAACAAAAAGATCAGTGGATGAAAGTTAGGCAAAGAAAGGTTCAAGTTAGCAGTAGGACATACATTTTTAATACTGATGGTGAGCAAGCCCAGTGGGTGTTGAGAAAGCCACATGCTCCTTTCCTTGAAATGTCCATCCTAACCAGAAGAGACACCTCATTTGAAGATTGTGTCCATCAGGTACAGAGACAGGACAGGGTAAGACTAACAGGGATGGCACAGCAAGGAGATATGGCTGTGATGACCCATCACCACAACTCTGGAGCAGGGGTACCTACTGTCCCCAGTCAGGAAGGTAGGGTAGATCCCTACCAAACCCCACCAGCACAGCACGGCTGAGGTCCTTCTACCTTGCACCCAGCCAAGATCAGTCTTGGAAACCTCGGATTCTTAGTGAGAAAAGACAGGTGAGAGAACAGAGAAAGTCCTTGGCCTTCCCACATGTACCAGTTGGGAAAATGTGTGTCTCTGCATCACTTAATGTGGTGGAAATTACATGTTTTGAGTGCTCGTCCTTCGTCCTTCCCCTGCTGGTGCAGGCAGTGCCTGTCTCAGGAGAGTTAATAGTACTTTCACTTATTTAATTTGCATCAGGGACGTGCTGGATGGCAGCAAGGCGTGCTAGCACAGGAGGAGAAGCACCACAGAGGAGAAGAGGCTAAAAACTCCCCAGATCTTCAGTGTTCTACCTCCCTTCTCATTCCTACCACCGAAACATCACCAAAAGTAAGTCAATGCCTTTCTGGAGGGAGCCAACATGTCATTTTCTCCACAGATCTCCCCTTTCTCATATCTCTTCCCTGTCTCTCCCATGGGTTTGCCTTCTCCCAGCTCTCCATCCCCTTCCTCCCACCTACATCTGACCCGCACGGAGGCAGGAGCTCGGCCATAGCCTGAAGGGATCTGCCTTGTGCCTGTAGTGGGATGGTGTTGGTTCGGTGTCCCTTATCTGTCCCCAGTGGGGCCATGTGTTTTGTCTCTGCTCCCCCTCACTGCAGACGCGTGGTTGAGGGCAACGAGAGAAAAGGGGTCCCTGTAAGTGCCTTATGATAATCACAGAGCAGCAACTGCTCTGAAAATCTAAATTCCTCCCTGACATTTCCAGTCTAAAGCTCCCACTGACTCAGCTGCTGCTTGTGATATTTAAACAAGGATTATCTCCTTTTGTATTCTTTTCTTTTTGATAATGGGATGGCAGAAGGTTAGTTTAACACTTTCCTACGGTTTGTTTGGCTGTTACAGACCCAGTGTTCTTCAGGACTGTAACCAAACCCTCACTTCCCAGGTCACTTGTTTGGCATCATTGGGATGAACAAAGGCTCCCATGATAAAAAAATCAAGGATCTTTCCCTGGATTGTAACCTTTTCCAAACTTTTCTTCAGCGTGAGCTTTAGCTACTGAGAAATTTAATACTTCAGTGTAAAAGGACTTATCCAATTGGCTTCAGTACAACTGTACCACGTCCTCAGATACTCCATAGAATCATAGAATTGTTTAGGTTGCAAAAGACCTTTAAGATCATCAAGTCCAACCATCTTACAGTAGTTTTTTCCTTTTGTAGGGATGCTGAGCAGCATCTCCACAAAGAAACATTAAAGAAAACTCAGTCCCCCTCGAGATAACACAAAAGACACATCCAGCCCCAAGTTTTGGGCCATCCCAAGCAAGTCCTCCATGCCCCAGTGGATGTCCCAGGGTGACTCTGGGACATACAGGCTCTGGGAGGCTGCCATGGGGCTCTGGGATGCTCAGAAATGGGAGTGGGATCATTGTGTCTGATAACCTGTCATTATAGCACAAACTGAACCAGATCAGTCCCTCCAGTGCCCTGCCATTAGCCAGATGTTTATTCCTGAAATTAGCTGAGAAATTGCAGAGGATGGGGTGAGGGGAAGCCGAAGGGGTGAACTCAAGGGGACTGAGGCTGGGATGCAATCCCAGTACTGCATGTAGGACCAGCTTCTCATCCTCGTGCCCGGGTTTTGAAATGACTGAGCAAAATCTGAGCAAATCTGCTTTTCAGAGAGAAGGAGGGGTTGCAGGGTGGTAAGGAGGCTTTCCTTCACCCCAGGCAGGTGGGGTGGGCAAATCTAAGCAGTGCAAATACATTTGAAAGCACAGAGAAGGTGGGCACACGGCTGTGGGCTGGACCCAGTGAAGGTTTGGGATGGGAGCGAGGGTCTGCCTGTGCACAGGGTGTCTGCAGCACTGACACTGGCAGCAGGGATGGTGGAGGGAGCCCCCGTGTCTCTCCACAGCCCCTATCACACTGCTGCAGCTGAGCAAAGCAAACACATCCCTAAGTGGAGATGCTCCCACAGCCCTGTGATAAGCAGCCTGTTGTCCCCTGTGACGCAGGGCTGCTCTGCAGCCACACCAGGGCCTGGAGAAGGCCTCTGTTAAGCCCCTGTTTGATCAGAGACAGAGCTGTTTGGATTGCATCCCTGCCAGGGGAGGCCAACACCTTCAGGCACCTTAAATGAGCAAATGGTGCAGAGCTGGTGTGGCCTTACTGTCTGCTCTGGGTCACCATCCCACCCTCGTCATCCTCCCTCCCAACGCCAGACCTTCCTCACGTAGCAGCCTGTGGTCTTAGGGACATCATTCAGTGCAGGGGCAATACAGGTCACATCAGACCTCACATGGGCAGAAAACCTGGTCTCCATCTCCATCTCATGGTCCCCTTCAACTTGGGGCACCTGTTTCCAGTCCTGGGGTGTCCCCATGGCAATTGCAGCTGACAGGCAGCAGAGACCCGAGGCTGAAATCCAACAGCCTCAACATTTTGCTCCTTGAGAATAAAGCTCTAGAGAAAGAGAGTGATCTCTTCCAGTACAACTTGAGGAGCCAGCAGTGGGGTACGGATGGCTGTGCACAAGCTGTGCTGCTCTCCTGGCACCATTTCCCAGAGAGCAGCAGGGTGCCACCAAAGCACGGTCAAAGCAGTGCAGCTTACACACAGAGCAGTAACAGTGGCTTGGGTGCAAGGGTGAGCCCAGTTATCCTTAGAGCATCTCTCCTAGCTTCTTCTTTTCCCAAATTAACATCCTCCCCTGGTCCACATCTATTTGAAAGGCCTTCTGTGCAAGCAGCTCTTACAGCACATTTGGGGTTGGTCAGCTGAGAACGTGTTTTGAACTCCTCTATCAGGGAAGTCCAAGCCCCAAGATGGAAAACAGCTTGTGTGTAGTTCCCACTGTTCTCCTTCTGGCCTTTAGTCACACCTACAGCCCCCAAAAGGACCACAGGGACTCCTCATGCCCAGGAAGAGCTTAAAAGTTAGACTCAAATTGAGATTAGTTTCTCCAGATGGCCAGTGACACACTGGATGGCCAGATGGTCATGGTGCCCTTCAGAAGAACCTTGGCAGGCAGGAGAAGTGGTCAGATGGGAGCCTCAGCAAGAGACAATGCAAAGTCCTGTCCCTGCAGGGGAATAACCCCATGCACCAGCACTACTGGGTGCCAACTGGCTGGGAAGCAGCTTTGCATGGAAGGCCCTAGGGGTCCTGGTGGACCTGGCTGGACGCAGCCCCATCCAGCTCTGCCAGAGCAGAGCACTGGACCAGTGATCTCGAGATCCCTCTCAACTTCAACCACTCTGCCATTCTGAGATCGCTGATGGAGAGAACAGAAAAAAAAAAAAAAGTAGCTCTTGGAAAAGATCCTCATGAAGAGTCCACCTGAAAAACCTCCAAAATGGAAAAAAAAAACAAGCTAAAAAGAAGAAACTACTCTCCTTCCAGCTGTTAATTGGTCAATGAACTTTCAGTTTGCTGGAAAAATGTTTATATAAGGACCACTTTGTGCTCCTGTCATTAGCATGACATGGTGGAGCCAAGCAAGCCAGGGAACAGGTGTTCCAGCTGCTGCCTGTGACGTGCCTGGTGGCCTGTCATCTCCACTGGTGGTGACACAGAGTGACTCAGTGCTCCAGGCTGGACCCCATGCTGAGTCACGGCCCAGGAGCCTCCCCCTTGTTCTCCAGACATTACTGGCACAGGCAGGAGAAATGGTGGCTCACGTGGCTGATGCTAACTCCAGAGAAGGCTCCTCCTCTCTTTCAGAGCCTCTCCAGAAGGTGGCTGATACTTGTCCATCTCTACAAAGTGCTTTGGAGGTCCTAGATGAGGAAGATGCTGCATTTCTGCTCAAAAGTACCATGGAAAGTCACATTTGCATCCTTTCTAAGGTTGTTCTGTAATTACTACACCATGTGCTGCTCCCTTCCCTGTTTCCCATAATGTATGCCCCATCAGGTCTCACCAGCTCTCCTAATCTCTCCCTTATTCTTCTGTCTCACTGTAGGCGGTAGGATTGACCATAATCAGGGCAGTCTCTGGGCTTTTATTCTTGCTAGCAAGGCCTGAAAAACAGATCTCCTTCTCCCAGAGTCCACAGCTGTGCAGGACACCAGAAGTGTTTTATTTCTGCATTAAAATAGGAGATAAAGCTGGTCTAGAAACCTACTGTGCCCATTTCATATGTAAAGCAGGTATAAAGTCCCACAGCCATCTCCACCCTGTCTTTTGTCAGTGATATCAAAACACTGTTAGGTTTCAAAGAAATGTAATCAGAGATGCATCCAGGAAGAGGAGAGATCCAAACCATCCTCTCAGCTCTCTTGGAGGAATTGGTCGTAAATGTGCCTGATGTTGCAAGTCTCTCCATACCCTTCCTCCAATGCCTTCCCCCTGCCCCAGCACGTGTTGCGGGTGGTCAGCCAGGAGTTGAATTGGGAGGTAGAAAATCTGAGCTGCTCCAGTGGGTTCTCATGCCAGGCAAGCTCTGCCTGGCTGGGGGACATATCAAAGGAGCATCACAAAACCTCAGCAGCTCTCAGGTCTGCTCCTCTCCTCCTCTTTGCTGAGAGCTCTTCTACCAGGAGATGTCTATACAGAAGAGGTGGTTTTCTGAAACAAGAGGGGCTTGGAACAGCCCTCCTCCTTTCAGTAAACACTCATTTAATGGGTGGAGATGGGCGCAAGGGAGCCTGAAATCTCATTCCCCTGCTGAATTTCCAGGAAGGACACTGACTCCAGCTGCACATGCAGCCCCAGCTCACAGAAGCCTCCTGTCCCTCCTCTGCTCATGGCAGCATGTTCACTCCCCCTTTTCTCCCTTGTTTTTAGCCTTTCATTTGGATCCTGCTTCTCTCCAGGGTGACTGTTGATAATCTCTGTGGATGGGTGTCTGCCTCTCCCACCTCACCAGCCCCACTGGCAGCCCTGGAATATGTCACGGCAGCAGAGAATGGCTCCAGGGCCAAGCATGCTCCTAGTCTGGACAAAGCTTGCAGTCTCTCCACTCCCAAAACCCAGGCCACCAAAAAGGCTTCAGTTCAGACCCCTGTGATGAAGTGACTAGGCCTGATTTTTGGAAAAGCTGGACACTTTGGTAACTTTCAAAAAATTATGTGTCCACTGTGAAAAACGGGATCGCAGGCTTCACCTGAGGCTGTTTCTAACACGTCTAAAACCCCCTGTCACTCTAAATGTACTTTTTAAAACCTGCTTTTCCCTTTCTTCCCTGGTGCCCCTATTTCCCTCACAACTGAAGGCATGGGGCAGTTTCCCTTCTCCTCATTTCTTTTCAGCATTAAACAGGGACCTCCTGAAGTGGCTCAGAGATGTGCTGGCATTTTGCAGCCTTTTATTAGGCGTTTCCACTTACAGATGCTTGAAAAGGGGCTTAACTGCTGCAGTTGTCAGGAGGCAGGGGGAGGCAAGGGAAGGGTAATTGAGGGTTTAGACAGCGAGACACCGACCATCAGAGCCAGGCGGGCCCATCGATCGCCCTCTCAAGTGGTCTGCCTCTCCTATTAGCCCTTTCCTGGGTGATGCAGAGGGTGCTGAAGAAGTATGGATTTTTGGTCACACGTTGCAGTCACACCAGAGGCAGCTGGAATTGGGAGGTGCAGGAAAATAGGAAGATTTAATTTCTTTATAGGAAAAAGATAGGGTTGCTGCTCCAGTGCAAGGGCAGGGCTTCAACAAGGGCAAGTGTAGAGTCCTGCACCTGGGGAGGAATAACCTCCCGCACCAGTAGAGGTGAGGGGTTGACCTGCTGGAAAGCAGCTCCACAGAGAAGGAGCTGGGACTGCTGGTGGACAACATGTTCACCACGGGCCAGCAATGTGCTCTTGTGGCCAAGAAGGCCAATGGTCTCCTGGGGTGCATTAAGAAGAGTGTGTCCAGCAGGTCGAGGGAAGTTCTCCTCCCCCTCTACTCTGCCCAAGTGAGGCCACATCTGGAGTATTGTGTCCTGTTCTGGGCTCCCCAGCTCAAGAAAGACAAGGAAGACTGGAGAAAGTCCAGTGGAGGCTGCAAAGATGAGGAGGAGACTGGAGCATCTCTGTGCTGAAGAAAGGCTGAGAGACCTGGGGCTGTTAAGGTGGAGAAGAGAAGCCTGAGAGGGGATCTGATCAATGCTGATCAACAGCTAAAGGGCGGGAGTCAAGAGAATGGGGCTAGACTCTTGTCAGTGGTGCCCAGTGACAGGACAAGGGGCAATGGATGCAAAATGGGTGCAATTATCTCCCACCTGAGCCTCTGGTGTTTCACTTTATCAGCACCGTCTCTTATCCTCTCGCTCATAGGAGTCCATGTCTGTGCTGAGGACTCCAGAGCTGGCCCCAGCACTGCAGGGGGGTCTCCCCAGAGTGCAGCAGAGGGGCAGGATCCTCTCCCTGCCCTGCTGCCCACACTGCTGGGGCTCAGCCCAGGAGGACATTGGCTCAGAGCTGGCTCAGCTCCAGCTTCTCACCTTCAGCACCCCCAAGTCCTTCTCCTCAGGGCTGCTCTCCAGCCCTTCACCCCAGCCTGTGCTGATACCAGGGGCTGTCCCAACCCATGTGCAAGACCTTGCACTCGGCCTTGTTGAACCTCATGAGGTTCACCTGGACCCACCTCTGGATCCCGCTGCTCGGCTACGACGAGGACACCTTTCACCCTGAGGTAGGCGAAGAGTGGGACGGCAGTTCCAGGCTGTGGGATCCGGGAGGCTCAGTGGGGAGCACTCGACGGGGTGCCCTGGGGCCAGGCCAGGCCGGGCCGGGCTGTCGGGCCTCGGTCGGGCCTCAGCAGGGCCTGGGCAGGGCCGCAGTACGACCGCGGTAAGGCCTCGGTCGGGCGCCGGCCGGTCCGCGGCAGGGCCTGCGCAGGGCCGCAGTACGGCAGCCGCGCACCGGGCGGCGCTGCGGCCCCACCGGCGGCCCCGGCTTCCCCCCTCCCGCCCTTCCCGCCGCCTGCCCTTTCCTTTACCTTCTCGTCGGGAGAGGAGAGAGCTCGGGCACTGAGAAAGAGAACCCTGGGCTCCAAAGACAGCCTTTCCCTGCCCTGCCTCAGCTCTTGCTGTAGGTGTTTGCGTGTAGAGTGTCTACACCCCAGCAGCGCTTTTTGTGGTGGGCAGAGTGAGACCAGAATAAACAGGTTTGGAAACTCTCGGGCGAGCTTTGGCAAGGGCTTCTCATCTGTGACTCGACCAGGGAAGAGGGAGACACAATCCGAAAGGAGAACGTGTTCCTAAAGCTGTGTTCAACCAAACTGTAATGGCTCAGAAGCGAGGAGATGTCCACCGCTGGCTGTCAGGTCTGCAGGGAAGAGCCTGTCCTGTCCCACAGGTTCAGCCATCACCTCCTCCAGTGCATCCCTCGAAGGCAGATTCTAGGGTGGTTACCAAGAGGAAGGGGAGTCCCTTTTGACAAGGAGTCCCATGGAAAAAACAAGGGGGAATGGATGCAAGTTNATGGGTGCAATTATCTCCCACCTGAGCCTCTGGTGTTTCACTTTATCAGCACCGTCTCTTATCCTCTCGCTCATAGGAGTCCATGTCTGTGCTGAGGACTCCAGAGCTGGCCCCAGCACTGCAGGGGGGTCTCCCCAGAGTGCAGCAGAGGGGCAGGATCCTCTCCCTGCCCTGCTGCCCACACTGCTGGGGCTCAGCCCAGGAGGACATTGGCTCAGAGCTGGCTCACCTCCAGCTTCTCACCTGCAGCCCCCCCAAGTCCTTCTCCTCAGGGCTGCTCTCCAGCCCTTCACCCCAGCCTGTGCTGATACCAGGGGCTGTCCCAACCCATGTGCAAGACCTTGCACTCGGCCTTGTTGAACCTCATGAGGTTCACCTGGACCCACCTCTGGATCCCGCTGCTCGGCTACGACGAGGACACCTTTCACCCTGAGGTAGGCGAAGAGTGGGACGGCAGTTCCAGGCTGTGGGATCCGGGAGGCTCAGTGGGGAGCACTCGACGGGGTGCCCTGGGGCCAGGCCAGGCCGGGCCGGGCTGTCGGGCCTCGGTCGGGCCTCAGCAGGGCCTGGGCAGGGCCGCAGTACGACCGCGGTAAGGCCTCGGTCGGGCGCCGGCCGGTCCGCGGCAGGGCCTGCGCAGGGCCGCAGTACGGCAGCCGCGCACCGGGCGGCGCTGCGGCCCCACCGGCGGCCCCGGCTTCCCCCCTCCCGCCCTTCCCGCCGCCTGCCCTTTCCTTTACCTTCTCGTCGGGAGAGGAGAGAGCTCGGGCACTGAGAAAGAGAACCCTGGGCTCCAAAGACAGCCTTTCCCTGCCCTGCCTCAGCTCTTGCTGTAGGTGTTTGCGTGTAGAGTGTCTACACCCCAGCAGCGCTTTTTGTGGTGGGCAGAGTGAGACCAGAATAAACAGGTTTGGAAACTCTCGGGCGAGCTTTGGCAAGGGCTTCTCATCTGTGACTCGACCAGGGAAGAGGGAGACACAATCCGAAAGGAGAACGTGTTCCTAAAGCTGTGTTCAACCAAACTGTAATGGCTCAGAAGCGAGGAGATGTCCACCGCTGGCTGTCAGGTCTGCAGGGAAGAGCCTGTCCTGTCCCACAGGTTCAGCCATCACCTCCTCCAGTGCATCCCTCGAAGGCAGATTCTAGGGTGGTTACCAAGAGGAAGGGGAGTCCCTTTTGACAAGGAGTCCCATGGAAAAAACAAGGGGGAATGGATGCAAGTTGTTCCTGGGGAGATTCCGATTGGAGTCCAGAAGAAAATTCTTCACAATGAAAACAATTAAACATTGGAATAGTCTCCCAAGGGAAGTGGTGGATTCCCCTGCATTGGACAGTTTTAAGACTCGTCTTGACAGGGTGCTGGGCCAGCTCATGTATTTTTTTGTTTGCTTTTTTTCTTTTTACCTTGAAAGGTTGTACCAGATGGTCCCTGAGGTCCCTTCCAACCTGACATTCTATGATTCAAAGTAATAGCATTAATTATTATAATGAAAAGTTGATGAGACCTCTTCTCTTTAGAGTCAGAGGGGCAGGCAAAGCAGGCTCACAGAGAAGCACATTGGGGACAAATGAAAGGAGTGGGAAGGCAGCAGAGGCTGCAGTGATGCTGCACGGTGGGGAGCACGTGGTGGTTTGGAGGTCCAGGAGCGTGTCCCAACCCTGCTGCTGCTCCAAGCAAGGATGCAATCCAGCTGCATTTCACACAGCCATGTGCATCTTGCAGAGGTAGAGGCAGGGATTGCCATGGGGCAAATTCCTGTCCTGTGAGGGATATTACCAGAATTTCTGCTGGGAATGTACAACTTGCACCAGAGCAAACCCAGCTGAAGGACCACAGGGATACCAGGAGCTGGGGACCTCTTCTTGGGGCTCCTGCCGAACAGAAAATGTGTGTTACTGGATCCATTGTAGCTTTCTCCTCCACACCACCATTTCACCTCTTTGTCCTCTTCAGAAAGCTACTGAGAACAGTGAAGATTTGCAAAGATTTCCCTTCCCTTGGCCCTAGGTCTGAGCTAAACCAGGACTGCCTTTGTTTTCTGCTCCAGATGCTCCCCCTACTCTTTCACAGGGATCTTGCTGCATATAAACTGCAACTGTAGCAGCAGCTCCAGCAAAAGAGGGGAAGGATCCATCCTCTAGAAAGGATAAAACATCTCAGGCTGTAAATGGTTAAGCTCTGAGAGAGCTTGGAAGCACTTGCAGACTTGCCCAGAGAGCAGCATAGGCACAAAATACGATTAAAAGAGCAAAATGACAGCTTGGCACTGGAGGGCTTCAGAAGCTAGAAGAAATTATTCTTTAAAAAAATAAATATAGAGATCCATGAGGAAGTTCCCACAATAGCTGGGAGTGAAAGCCTGATCTGCTTGCAGATGGGGGTTCCCAACCTCTGTCATCTCCATCTCCTGCCCTGCTCTGCTCCTGCTTCGCTCACTCTCTCCCGCGGCTGCAGTGAGTGGGTGCCCTCCAAAGCACCACGGGGGACAGGGACTTTGGTGGCTCCTTGGCTGTGCTGAGAAGTGACACTTGGAGACAGAAGGAGAAGGGGAAATGTCAGTGTCACCCTCCCGGGGGCTGGGGACCCATCAGCTGGGGGGATGCAGGCAGAGGGGGGAGCTCGGGCGGGCTGGCAGCTTTCCACCACCAGGGTCTGAGAGAAGTGGGGCCACTTGGGATGCTCAGCTGGTGTGTGCATGGCATCCTGTGCCCAGGGGTGCCCAACTCGAGCCAAGGGACACCCACACACAGCACTTCTCTCCCCACCACACCATCTCTTGCCCAAGAAATGCTGTTTTGCCACTGAGCATAGGAAGGGACCTCCTGGAGTTGTGTCAGAGCTGGGAGGGACCCCAGGTCCATTGCCAGCCTCCTGTTAGGAGTCCCCAGGGGTTTCCCACTCTGCCAAACAGCCCCAGGACCAGACACACCAGTTACTTTCCTGATGTCGTGCACCTTTGCACTGTAAACTCGTGGAAACATCATGTTCTCTTGTAAAATTTTATATTAATCACATGGGAAGGCTCCTAGCAGTTTTAAGGAAATAGAGTACACCGTGGGTGCTGCTGGAGCCTGGTTTGGGTTGCAAGGCATCTTTCAAGGCCATCTAGTCCAACCCCCTGCATTGAGCAGGGACATCTGCAACTAGAGCAGGTTGCTCAGAGCCCCATCCCATCTCACCTGCAATGGTTCCAGGGATGGGGCATCAACCACCTCTCTAGGCAACCTGGGCCAGGGTCTCACCACCCTCAGTGTAAAAAGTTTATTCTATCTAGTCTAAATCTCTCTCTTTTAGTTGAAAACCATCACCCCTTGTCCTGTCACACAAGGATGTTATGGTATAACAAGTACTTCCTGCAGCCTGCCAAATGTGTGTGCTTAGTGGTCACTTTTGTCCCCAAAAGCTGCATTTTCCCCTCTCTCTCCCTCGCAGGCAGCACAGGCAGTTCCCGAGCCCCTGGCCCTGTGCTGACACCAGCTGGCTGCTTGGACGCTGCTATTCCCAGGGCCTCTCTTGGAGGGGGTTTTGGACCCCAAGTTGGTCCTTCCCATTACAGCAGCTTTTAGGTATGTTGCCCAATCTGCAGTTCAGTTAATATCTCACAAGCAACTGCTCCAAGTTCTCCAGGGCTTTTCTCATCTCTCAGTGAGAATGTGCTGCTTTTGTGGATTGCAACGATGCACCCTGTGGAGAGGTGCTTTGGCACCCAGCTCCTGCTTGTGGGCACCACCAGGGCAGCTCTGCCCTGGGCCCATGGGACAGCCAGGGCTACTGGGATCAGGGTGAGATACAGCCATGCCTGGGGCAAAGATTTTTCAAACCTCTACCTACCAAGGCACAGATCTCCTCAGAGCTGCTGGAGGAGAGAGGTGGGTGGGGAGAGCAGGTTTGGTTTTCTTTTGAGCCACATCCCCTATTGGAAAAGTTGCGTCTGCATTTCAAACCTGAAGCATCCCCTCCCCTTCTCCAGGGGCCTGGAGTGCCCCCGTGTTAACCTCTCCCGTGCAAGGAACCCCCCAGGTTTTGAAACTTTAATGTCATAACCAGTTTGTCCTGTTTAAAGCACAGGGTAGGGCTGGGGAGCTGACAGATCCTGAGCAAGCTACGCCTCCAGCTACCCCATGTCCTCATGGTTCAGCAAGGGAGGAAGAAGGGGAAAAACAACCCTTAGAGCCTCACATTTTTCTGTCTCAGAGGTTTTTTCCCCCTTCAAAAATAGTAGCAAGCCAGTGTTTGGATGCAGATCTCAGGTCTGAGAGGGCAACTCAGCAACGTGTTCAGCAGCGTGTTCCTCTGAACGGTTTGCTGCCAGACCCTATCTCCAAAATCAGGCTGGCATCTCATCCTGACCTGCCTCGGTGACTTCTGCTCTCAAAGCCAGAACTTGCGTGGGGTTGCAAGTGCTCTGGCATCCCTGCAGCCCAGCTGCTCGGCACTGCCATGCCTGCCTGGGCAGAGGCACAGGACAGCAGTGAGGGCTGGATGCTGAAAATCCCCTCCTTGCTTCATTATCCAGCTTCTCATGCCCCTGCCACTGCTCATCCCCAGGCAGACCCCACTGAAGAGTTTAAAGCATGTGAGTTGTGCTTGTGGAGGCTGTGATGCCCTTAATGGTAACATGCCAGGGGCATACACATGTTGTGCTGCTCTGTCAGGGGATGCTGAGCTTTGGTGCTCAGCCAAACACAGGCCTGGAGAACACGTGCTGTTTCCATGGACCATGTGTCTACACTCCTTCGATGCAGCCATGACATGCTTAATGAGGGAGGGAAGCAGTTCAGGGATGCAGTGCGGTTGGTATCCACAAGATAAACAGTTGAAAGAGAGATAAATCCCATTCTTCGTGTCACCAGTGCTGTGTCCAGCATGTGTCTTCTCTGGGCTTTCTGTCACCCCAGATCTCTGAGATGTTTGATGCAACTGACCACTTGAAAAAAGCATGGGGCTTCAAAACTTCCCTAAAAAGCAGGATTGTCATCTCCTTAAGGCATGACAGAATTGGTCAAGATTACTTTTAAATACTCAAGATCCTACATACTTGTAATATATTTGTAGAAATAAGAGGTTTATGTTTTGTTCTGTTCTTTAATGATGAAGATAGTGCCAGTGCATCAGCTTGTGCCTGGATGTGATAAACCTGTGCCAGGCTCACAGACAAATGCAGTGGGGAATGGGCCAGCACTAAACCCTTGGATGGGGTCCGGGCTCCCAGGCTGCAGGACTTGTGAGCCTGGTGAAGTCACGTGTAATCCTCTGCCCGTTTACTGCTCAGGATCCATCCCGAGCCTGGTATGAGTAAGACGTCTGAGCAGTTGGCCAGAAAATACTTGAAAAGCCACTTGAAGTGGCAGTGGGCAGTTACATGTTACCACACCTTGTTTTCTTCTGCGAGTCACTACGGCTCCTTTTGGGAACGTGGTTTCAGTCGGGGTACAGATAGGAGAGTCCTTCTGCGTGCATGCAGGCACATGGAGAGGACTTGGCACCTCCTGGGGAGGTGGTGTGCAAGGCTTGGGGGCTCAACACGTGCCCGAGACGGTGCCAAGCACCTTCACCTTTCAGTGGTGGCAAACAAAGCCAAGCGCCCCGGCCACCCGGCAGGAAACATCTGCAATCAGGGAATCATAAAGAGAGCCGGTCGTGTTTTATCCCGTTTCTTTTCTTTTTGTTTTACGACAAAAATAAAACGATAAGTTCACTTTGAAAGTCGTTCTTGACTTTAGCGCCTAGGAACTTAAAACAAAGTGGTTTATGGCCCCCCCCAGCTCTGATATCTCTGCTTGCAGGTGGCAGAGGCAGGCTCAGCCCGATAAGATTACTGATATGGGGGCAATTCGGTGCTGAGCAAATGTGCTCATTAAGCAGGAATCTTAAGAAGTTAGGGGTATTTGCCTAATGCCCTCCTCCTCCTGGCCAGGCAATGGCCAGTCACACAGGGAGGGAGAGCAGAGGGGTCAGGGCAGAGCCAGGCTGCCCAGGCTTGGCCAAAACTCAAGCAGGCCCAAAGGGAGCAGGATTCAACGGGTCTCTTGTCATCAGGATTGCAGCCCAGGCTGGATGCAGGTCCCAGAAGCTCTTCAGGGCTGGTCCAGTGAGCCTAAGATAAGCACCCAAATCAGGCTGCCTTTGGGGCCGCAGGTCTGAAGAGATCATTGCAGAGAACCTCCAGATTTAGGGTCACCACTGCTTATGAAGAGCAATAACTTGCTCTGGGGTTAGTGTGTGATAAACATCTTAGTCACCAAGAGCAAAGATGGGGGAATGGGCCTGCAACAAGCACGGCTCTGTTCCACCTTTCTTTGAAGGCCAGCTGTTAAGCAACCAATTTTTGTTGTCCTTTATAGTGGTTTAGTTGTTGCACTAGGCAGGTTTCACTCTTGCCTTTTTCTTTTCAGGGGGGCATAAAACGGTCACTGTGAAAGGAAATTAGTTCCTCAACTCATTTCTTTCTGTATTCTGCTGTTTGGCCAAGAATTTTCATATGCTTGGATTGAGAACTTCCTTCTTCCTTATCTATTGTTAATTAGAATAATAGTAACTGCCAGTTGTCAGGATGGAAATAACAGGGGGAGGCACAAAATGCTTGCCCATCAGGGATGGGGTGCCCTCTCCCTCCTTGCCTCCCTGGATGGAGCAGGTGAGACAGCCGAGGACCCCAGGGCTCGGTGGCTGCTCCACCTTCTTCAGTTTGGGGTTGAACTTTTACATGTCATTGGTGAGATATATCCCTAAAGAGCATAAATATGGGAGGTTTCAGCTGAGCTAAAAGGATCACAGGGAGACCAGCTCCAGGTCAGAGAGGGCACTGATTTGGGAAACTCAAAGTCCTTCATGAAAGAGGATTTCTGGTGTCTGCATGAGTTTATTCGCTACCCAGCAGCAGTAACACCACCAAGAAAGAAACATCTGGAAGTTGAAAGTGGGACTGATAGAATTTTGTGTATTTCCAACTTTTTTTTGATTATATTTCCCAGCTTGGCTCCAAACTTCCTTCAGGAACTTACCAGAGGGTGAGGATAAATCCCAATCTCCATGGCTGCACCCCTGTCCTCTCTCCAGAACACCCTTCTCTCACCAAGTCTCGTCTCTCAGGTCCATTGCAATTACTCAGGGCAGAAGATAACATGCAAACACGCTGTTAGTATTCAAAGCACCCTGCACTATCAGCTCGTGTAACCGCTATACAACAAAGCACCAGGAGCACAGCCCGTGACACAGCCTTTGGCCAGCCCTGCCACTCGCCCAGGGAAGTGATACCAGATGTAAACACGAAGGCAGCACCATCTCCTTTGCATGTTAACCGAGCAGTTAGGGCAATCACGGACACGCTGGCTCGCTTTCAGTGAGCCTCCTGATTTGCTCCCATGGCCTGTTCTGGGAGATGTTTCACCTCTGTGTCCTCCAGACCTCGGAGGTTTATCCTCACACTGACTCAGGTGCTTCTTCTCCTTCACCCACATAGTCAAAACTACCAAGATTTTCCCCATCACCTCAGTGCAATGTGTTGTTTGCTGCTCTGCAAAACTCGCCCACACCAGCAAGATGTGGCTGGGGTGGACAGTGGGGAGATCTTCACAGACCCTTTACCAAACAAATGACTCAATGATCTCAAAAGTCTTTTCCAACCTAAATGATTCTATAATTCTCTGATTTTCTTGACATGCCATGCTGAGGGTCACACAAGGGAGTTGCAAGGTGACAAGTTAAGGTGTCACCAAACATGATAAAGCACAACCTTGCAGAGATACGAAACAAATGGGGAAGGATGAATGGAAATAGAGAATGCAAGTGAAGGATTGGTGGGGCCTGGAGGGATGGAGGATGGATTGAGGTGGGCAGGGGAGCACAGGGCAGGACAAGGAGGAACAAATGGCACAGACCAGCCCCTTCCCTTGCTGGAGCCTCCGTTGCTGCCTTCACATACATGGGCTGGTGAGGGAAGCAATGTCCCTCCTGCAGCAGTGGGGACATGGCAGCGAGCACTGCAGAATCAGACCCCTTTTGCTCAGTAAAGCACAGGGTGCCAGCCAGAAACAGGGTATCAGTTGGGCTCTTCTGGAAAGCAAACAAAAAACCACCCCGAATGAAACTCTCTTGACATTCCAGAAATAACAAATCTGCATCCCTCAGTGTCTAAATCCCACAGGCGGGAGCTCAAGCTGGAACACGCTGGCTGGGTTCTGCCCTGCGCCGCGTTGTAGCCAGCTCTCCAAAGCAACCCGAAAGCCCCAGCTCCTCCTCCCCGGGAGCTGGAGAGCCAGCAATAAAGCAAGACGCCCTAAATTACTGCCAGCAGAAGAAGTCTTGCTCAAGGCTGCGCGGTGCCGCGGCGGGGATCCGTGTAGAGCAGCCGGCGTGAGAGGACGTGACACGACCTGCCGCAGGAATTGTACTGAAACTGGGAGCATGTCAGAGCAGGAGAGCATCAGGGCAGTGACTGATGAAGATTAGCCTAGATAGCGAGGAGGAATGGTATGTCAAAGGAGGAGGGGGGAAGCGATATGGCTACGGGGAAGGGAAGGCAGGGTGGAGCCAGCGATTCGGGCTGGTGCCCTGCCAAGGTACATAGATGTTAATTGAGCAATCCTGTTCCTCCGCTTCCCTGGCAGGTAACAAAAGGCATGTACGCTTCTGTGGAAAGGGTGGATGAGGAATGCTCCAGCAGCAGCGTGGAGCTGGTCCCCACGGGATGGGCCAGGGTTCACTGCAGATGCTGCCAAGCGATAGGGGAGCTTCCCTGAATGAAAGAAAAGAGAGTAGAATAGAATAGAATAGAATAGAATAGAATAGAATAGAATAGAATAGAATAGAATAGAAGTAGACTAGACTAGACTAGGGTAGACCAGAATAGAAGAGAATTAGAAATAGAATAGAATAGAATAGAATAGAATAGAATAGAATAGAATAGAATTAGACTAGACTAGACTAGACTAGGGTAGACCAGAATAGAAGAGAATTAGGAATAGAATAGAATAGAATAGAATAGAATAGAATAGAATAGAAATTAAACACCAAAAAACAGACTCAGGAGCTGCCTGTGCTGTCTGCGAGGGAGGGAGATGAGAAAATGCAGCTTTTGGGGACAAAAGTGATCACTAAGCACACACATTTTGCAGGCTGCAAGAAGTACTTGTTATACTGTATTATCCCTGTTATGATAGGACAAGGGGTGATGGTTTTAAACTAAAAGAGAGAGATTTAGACTAGATAGAAAGAAGACATTTTTGACACTGAGGGTAGCGAGACCCTGTCCCAGGTTGCCCAGAGAGGTGGTTGATGCCCCATCCCTGGAACCATTGCAGGTGAGGTTGGATGGGGCTCTGAGCAACCTGCTCTAGTTGCAGATGTCCCTGCTCAATGCAGGACTAGATGGCCTTGAAAGGTCTCTTCCAACCCAACCATTCTATGATTCCTAATCATCACAGCTAGAGCAGGTCTTTGCACAGCCACTAAAGGTGCCAAGTGCCTGCAGGAGGGTTTCAGAGCAGCCCAGCACCTCTCTATCACAAAGCTGCAGTGCTGGTGCTCTTTGGAACCCAGGCTGTCCTCACAGAAGGAGGACCATGAATGTCCCCAGGGGTGGCTGAGGTCTAGGGGTGTCCTTGAAGGGCTCTCACAGCCTGCAGTGGCACCTGAGCAGCCTTGTCAGTTGTCCCTTAGGCATGCACTGGGTTTTCTTGCTGTTGGTATTGTTAGGTTTGTTCTCTCACAGCAGATCGTGATGGCACCATTAGGATGCTGGGAAACACTCACCCCTCCCAGCCACTGAAGAGAAGGGTATTAATTTGCTGTGTTGCCTGCCTGCAGCCCACACATCACAGCTGATCCCTTCTGATGGAAAGCCAGGACTGGGGGCCATGGAGCAACCAGGGACAGGTCCTTGTGCTGAGCAGCAGCCCTGCCTGCAGGAGGAGCGGGGCTGGGGCCAGCCAGGGGGTTAGCGAGCACAGGATGGATCCCCGAGGCCACTGCTGCTCCATCAGGGACACATGCCACAGAGCACGAATTAATCCCAAGTAGCAGGGGTTCGGGTGGCAGCTTCCTCTCCATCCTCTCAGGGTGCGGGTGCCTGCAAGCTCTCAGCAGCTCTTAGAAGCACTTACCAAAAAGGAAGCACTTGTACCTCTCCACACAAGTAGATGTTCCTGATGAGAGGTGTGCAGGGCTCTGGGAGCCTCGCTGCCTTTCTGTGCTGCTGGGAAGCACCAGGATGGCTTTAAGGAGAGAGGCTGCATCAGGATCAGTCTCCACTTTGCTATTTGTCCTTGCCTAAGGAGAGCTAAAATAAAAATAGGGAAAATCCTGCAGGATTCCCACTGTGCTTTCATGGAAGCACTGTGATCTGTGACACCCAGGCGATGCAGAATGCACCTTTGGCACACACATTGCAGTTCTTGGGGTTGCCAGCAGGTCAGGGATGCAGTGACCATCCCTGGAGGGATTCAAAAGCTGTGGAGATGTGGTGCTGAGGGACATGGTTTAGTGGTGACCTGGCAGTGCTGGGTTAATGGTTGGACTTGATGATCTTAACGGTCTCTTCCAACCAAAACGATTCTATGATTCTATGATCCACAGATTATAACTTAGAGGTGTCATTGCAGGTTTCACCAACCAGCGCCTTGTCCTTCTATGAAAGAGCCACCATTAGAGATAGCTGATGCCCAGCATTTGCATGGATTTGTTTACATGGCAGAGTAAACTTGAGCCTTTCTGTTGAGAAGCCACAGAGAGAACATCTCATTTGCCTTCTGTTCTCTTCCTGCCTTTGTGCAAACTAAGGTTTTGACTGATGATGTAAGGAAAGACCCCCTCAGCAAAGCATGGCCCAGAAGGAGTGCAGGCCTGGGGAAATCACAGATTTGCCATTTATGCCATGGTTTAAGCACAATGTGTTGTGCTCAGACTTCTTGGTGGAGTGTGCAGGATCTCTGCCCAGCCACTGGCATTTCCACGTCCTCCTGACCCAGTAGCAAAATGGTAGCGATGACTTTACAAGAAATAATTGCATCAGTTTTCATGAGCCCAGTTTTCTTTCCATTCTCAACTATCTCCACTATTTGACCCTTGGGGAAGAGGCATAAATGAAGATCCCTCAGGTAGTTCTGTCATGCTGCTGGATCTATTTTGCCATCTGAATGCAGAAGGAACTGATGCTTTCACATCAACAGGATGAAGGATGCGCTGTTCCTTGAAGACTGACTCGAGAGCAGAGCCTCTGAGCTTTCTGCTTTCAACAGCTACACAACAGCAAGACAACGTGGAACTGGCAAATTGTGTGATGCTGGTAAAACAGAAACACTTCTACAAGAAAGATTGTAGCTGTAAGCAGGAGAGGGTCTTGTTTGCTGGGTGGAAGGCATGAATGTGAGAAATCGGGTGCAGTGCTTGAGTACCACAGCTCTACTTAGGTCCTGCTTTGGCTCAGCACTTGCTCTGCTCTCACTGACTGAACCTCTGATTTCCCCCACATCTTTTCTTCCTGTTTTGTTTTCAGCTGAGATGAACAACAGCAAATAGTCATAAACCATCAAGACAGGAAAGGAGAAGGAGAGAGGACATGGATGCTCATGGCTGGTGAAACAGTATTGGCATGAGGTAAGGTGCAAAAGGCACCACAGCAGACCTGGTAGAGGGAAATGAGAGGGACCTGCTTAGGCTTAGAGAGCTGTTCTTAGCATTAGTGTCATTATTAGCCCCACACATCCCATAAGCACAAGTAGCATGGAGCAAGATGTTAGCAGGTCACCATTGTGGGGGGAAATGCAGCAGGACAGATGATGAACATCCCCATCCAGGCACCCAAACATGCGAGTCATCCATACGGCGAGTGCAGCAGAGTTACAGAAGCAGTGAGAGAGCCACTGGATCTGTTATTAAAGTAGCATTCAGAAAACTGTATGAAGCTGGATTTTGAAGGGTAACTAAGTGGCATCAGGCTTTGGGCAGCCAAAACTTACACTTCAAGCAATGAAGTGTGTGCCCAGGGCCCAGCGCTCCCTGCACAGCTCTCTTTGGGGATGTGCATATTTTGTGGCCACATTTGAGGCACCTGTTTTTGAAAATGTAGCCCCAGGGTTTTATTTTATAGCTGCCTCCAGTGATAAACACCACCTCCAACCAGCTGAAGAATGCAGCTATGAGCATGGCCAGCTGTGAGTACAGCAAGAGCTCATGGAGTCCTTCAGCATTTGTGAGATCAACGCTGTCATCTCTGGTGGCATAAAAAAAAAACCAAGGCAGGGGAAGGTGGAGGGAAGTCCCAGGGGTTGGGCAGTTTGAATCAGAGGTGTAATGTGGCACCTTGGTTGCAGACTTTTGGTACACCAGTGACCTGTGCACAAGAAGTCTCAGGAGCCACCCACAGAGCTGGGTTTTTCACTGGGCCCTAGAACAAGTAGAGGGATCTTTCTGGAACTATCCCATTAGAAGGGCTTGGGTACGTTTATGATACAGCTCCTCACTGCCCCTGTAGTTGAGGTTTCAGCCAAACTAACCAAGCTGCTGGGGCTTTCCTTAAGTGCCTCAGTCCTATGCAAAGAGGGAGCAGGACTGGCAGCGCTGCCATCCTCCTGCCTTCATGCACCAGGATGTTGGCGGTGTTCAGCCTGGAGAAGAGAAGACACTGGGGAGACCTTATTGGAATGTTACAGCATCTGAAGGGGTCCTACAAGAAAGCTGGGGAGGTCTTGTAGTGACAGGGTGAGGGCTTTAAACTGGAAGAGGAGATCTAGGTTAGAAATTAGGAAGTTCTTCATTCTGAGGGTGGTGAGACACTGGCACAGGTGGCCCAGGGAAGTGGTGGATGATCCGTTACGGGATACATCCAAGGCCAGGTTGGATGAGGCTTTGAGTAACCGGGTCTAGTGGGAGGTGTCCCTGCCTATGGCAGGGGGATTGGAACTAAATAATCTTTAAGATCCCTTCCAACCCAAACCATTCTATGAATCTGTGCAGTGCCTCTCCCTTTTCCCAGGAGGACACACGTGCAATGGGAAATTGCCTGGATTTGGGGTTAGTTGGAGGGAGATTCTGTGATTTGACTCAAGGGGGACAGTGTCACATCCCTGAGGGAGAGACACCAGCATTGCAACCCATCCTCCTTCCACCGGGGATGGAGCAGACCTCTGAATCATGGAGACATCTGCAATCTCAGGGGAGCAGTGGGGGACTTGGGGACACCAAGAGCCACATCCCCCTCGCCTGGGCCATGGGGGACAAGTGTTTGGGAGGGCCCGTGGTCGGGAGGCCCAGCAGAGTAAGTGAAAACCACGCACACTCCCTCCAGTCTGGCTCTTGTTTCCTGGAAGAAGTTTTATTGCCACTGAAATGCTTGAAGCTCTGTGAGCCTTTGCCAGCTGGAATCGTCTCTTTGCACCTGTCTTTTTGTTTACACAAATCCCTTCTCTAATAGAGCTAATCACTCCGCTTTGATAAATCTGCCAGGCCCCCGATACGAGCTCCCTCAGCACTAAACAAACAGACCATTGTCTGGCGGGGCCAGTCAGCCTGTTAATGGTTAAACTGGGAGCGGGTGGGATGGAGGCAAAGAGGCACTGGCCACAGGTAGCCTTTCTTCTTATTTCTCCCCCAGCATCTCTAGGTTTCCCCACTGTTTAGGGGGGCTCGAAGCTCTGTGAGGGTCCCTGCTGTCGGCTGGGGACCCTGAGCGTGGTCTCTGACTGCTTGGGGATGTGCAGTTCACTGGGGAGCATCTAGTGCAGGGTGTGAGGCAGGATGGTCATCGCTGAAAGAGGAGTGATGGGGTGGGGAGAGGCACTTTGAGGATATACAGAGGATATATTATCAAGAGAGAAAAAGTTAAGACAGACTGAGCAGCAGGCCAAGAAAGTGAGGTCTAAGAGTGTCTCCAAGAGGAGAAAGTTTGAGATAGAAAGCTGAAAGCTTGGGCATAAAATAACAAGACCTAGTTTTGTTAGGAGACATTCAACTTCAGCAGAACTTTCCTCCAGCAGCTCTCCTACAGCTTTGGAGACCTGACCAATGTCAAAACCTTGGACTAAAGCAACACCATCAGAACACCACATTGCTCCCTGCACTCTGCTACACCCACATAACCCCAGATTAAGGTGGGTGATGACACCACAAATACAATTCTGCTGCCTCTCTCTCTCCCTCTGAGGAAGCACTTCAAGAACAGCTCCACACCAACAGAACCTTGGCTGGTTGTTCTTTAGCTCATGTTGCCAGACCAGACTTTTTGGACATTTAGCCACCTCCAGTGACACCCAGACTCTTCTGCATGTATCAGATGAGCGAATGCAGTGGTTTTGATGTGCTGTTTCATGGCAATTGAGCAATGCCTGCAAAATTTGGTCACACAGTGCAGCTCCAAGGCAGAGCAGCAAACAAACATCAGCCGCCGGCCCTTCGTTGGTGTGAGCTGCATCTGCAGGAAGATCTTTGAATGTAATGGCCAGGAAAGCTCTTTAGCAAGTTGTAATCAGCCCCACGGTGTTCAGATGAAACCAGTGTACCTTTTACATCAGCTAACAAATCCATCAGCACCAGCGGATGATTTCTGGATTGCTTTGCTCGGGCCTGCTATGTGCCTCGGGCAAGTGCTATTTGTTTAAGCAGGGAGAGAGGAGGTGGCCCAGAGGCAGCTCTGGCAGCTCTGGCAGCCAAGCACCAGACAAGGATTGAACCTCATATCTCCTCTGCATTTGTATCGTGTCCAGCCCACCCGCATCCCCATCACCTCACAACCCTGTGAGCCTTGATGTCCTCCATGGCTAAAAGGGAAGAAGCAGCTCCCAGATTGTTGTTGCTTGGAGATGCTGTGCAGAAGTGGTGCCCTCAGGGTTTTCACCTAAAATGCGTGCAGTGCTGTGTCAATGCTTTAGATCCTTGGAGTCATGCTCATGAGAGGCAAAGAGCTCCTCATTGGAGGCTGGCAGAGACTTCAGGCTGGGAAGGGGGAAGGGAAATGGCACCAGAGCTGCCACAGCATCACCCACCCCTGAGTCCCTGCAAGTGCCGGAGGTGCCCTGCACTTGAGACCTGGACAGTAACTCCCCTGCGGGAGGGGCGAGGTGGTTCACCAGGAGATTGCCAAACCCTATGATTAGAGACTTGTTCATGCACGGTCTAATCCTTCTCACTGCTTGTGTGGGTGCAGGAGCCTTCCAGCTCCTTTATACCCACCCCCAGAACAGGACAAAACTTGCGCCCGAGGAACTTGGCGCTGCAGGAGAGCCTCGAGGTCAGGGGCCTGGCAGCGCCCGGCGAGGGATTACACATGGTACGTGGAGAGAAAACAATAGCAGGAAACAAGGGTGATACAAGATGCTACGAGGTTTAAACCACCATGGCTTTAACAAGCATGTAGATCCTCATGCATCACCCGGGACTGAAGCAGTTGGGGGGAGGCAGAGCAGACGTGCGGCTGGCATGGAGCAGACGGGGGGTTGACACAGAGCAGACACGGGGCTGGCACCCAACAGGTTTGGATTTGAGGTCTGGCTTTGCCACAGCACCCATGGGCTCCCCACACACCCAGCCCCACGCTGCTCGCCTCCCCGGCTGCTGGGGCACACGGCCGTGCACGCAGCCGGGGGAATTTCATTAATTTCTTTTTTTTTCTGCTTCTCCTTCCCCAAACAATTAGCGTCAATGCGGAGAGGCAGGTGCTCCTGGCACGATGCCCTCCGTTTTGTTTACAGAACACTCCTTGAAGATTATTTATGTTGAAATCTTTCGGCTTTTCTCTCTCTCTCCTTCTTTTTTTTCCCCCCTCCCATTTCCCTCCCCCTCGTCTTGTTAGCATTCTTCCAGCCAGTTTTCGTGCCCGCAGGCCCTGGGCGACAGGCCCGGCTGCAGCCTTCGAAGAGGCCCCTTGCTCAGCCCCAGGCTGAGGAGAGCAGAGAGGGGCTCCTCCGGCAGCGTCCCCCCGTTTCTTTGTGGCCGGGGGAGCGAAGCGAAGGGGACCATTGTCCAAGAGCTGCTGCTGACCCTGCCATTTCCATCTGAAAAGCAGCTTTCATGTGGAAGGGGCAGCTCCTGTTCCCTCTGCTTCACCGTGGACCCCTTCCACCCTTCTCCTCTCCCTCTCTGCCTCCTGCTCATCCCTCCTTCCCTTCCTCCTCCCCACCAGCATCCTCCCCCTCTCTCCATCCTCCTGGGTAGCACCAGCGCAGGTTGTCTGGGGTGAAAGAGAGAGGAAGGAGGTGAGAACAAGTGAGGCAGCTCCAACCAAAGCCCTTGGGGGGATACAAAATGCTTGTCTCTCCCTGGAGCATGAAAAATCCCAGCTGTGGCTCTGCAGAGCCTTTCACTTGCCTTTGTTACCCATCTCGGCCATGGAAATCTTTCAGCAATGTTTATAAAGAGATAGCACGGGGTCAATGGAATAAGCACAGCCTCTTTTCTTCAAACCCTTTCAAAAGCTTCCCTTTTTAATGATAAAATGCATGAAAAATTAGATAACTGGCTGTATCACCTTCCTGAGGGGTATGTATAGCAACACCAGGGATTTACCAAAACAAAAATCACCCAAGTTCCTGCATTCAAAGCCTTTATTGCCTTTCAAATCCTCTCCCTTGGGCACACATTTCTACCATTGCTCTCATCAGGCACTGGGTGGATGGGGTGAGGCTTTGGGAGGACCTCTTGCTCCCATCTACCTCTGCCTGGTCCCCCTTGGGGACCCTGGAGCCACCGTGACAGGCCTGTGGCATTTGAGAGTGAGTCACCCAGGTCAGCCAGACAGATTATAGAGAGCTTTATGGTCATCTTCTCACCAGTTCAAAACAGAAAGCAGCCAAAACAGGTTTGAGGCAGTGTTTGAAGGTTGCAAAAGATTGAGACAAAAGGCAACAAAAGAAAAGAAAGAAGAGAAAAAGGAAGAAGAAGTTGGCAGCACTGAAATATGTCGTAGAAATTGCCATCGGCTTCACACCAACCAAAATTTCCCCCCGTGTGCTGGGGGTGGCTCTGCTCAGCAGCAGCAGAAGGGGCTTCCTGCAGCTCCCTATCTGAAGGAGACCAGTACAAAATGCAGAGCGAGCATCCCTGCCACCCACTCAGAGGGAGAAGGTGACCTTGAATGGCATCTGCAGCCACTCAGCTCCTCCTTCGGGCTCCCGAGCAGCGGTCGTGGGGCTGAACTCTTGTTCTTCCCATCGCTGAGTTCTGGTAAACAACAAAGGATGCTCTGGATAAACTGTTGCAGCAGAACAGCTGGGCCAAATATTTCTCTGCCTGTAAAATAAGCAAACAAACAACCGTTTAAGTTGAACGGTAGGAAAAAATGGCACATGGCAGAACAAACTCCCGAGGCATTCAGAAACCACGCGAGGAAATTGCCCAGCACAGTGAGATATGTGAGTGATGTGTGGCCACCTTGTGAGCAGGACGGCTGGGGGTAGTGGCAGTGCAGAAGAGATATACACAGACTGGTACAACATTTCCAGCAAAGAAAGAGAGAAGTTTAACTCTTCATCTCAAAATGACAGGCCCAATGACTTTCTGTCACTTCGCTATGGTCACATCATCATCTCTGCTGCTGCTGCTGTTGGTCCTGGCCCAGCAGACAGCGTTTATGGGTCTAGCTGTGTTGACTTTGTCCCATTTACCCTGCTGAACTAGATTTGACATCTCTGGTAAGTTTGCCATGGCAGAAATATTCCAACCAGCAGCTAAGGCAGGCAGCAAAGAGCTGCAAGTGGCTCCTCTGCTCAGCCAAGGCTCTCAGCTGGGCTTTCAGGCAGGGAAACAGCTCTCGAGCCACCTCTGCGGTTCCTCCCTGCCAACACTGGGCAGCACTTGAAGATGCAATTTCATGGATCAGGTTATTTTCTTTACTTTTAGTTCTAAGTTTCATTTCTTACCCATCCCGGAGCACCACAGGCTGTGCCTCTGCATGGCTCTGGTGCTCAAAGTCATCCCCCTGGACCTGATGCCTCCAAACAGGCTGGTTTCAGTGCAGGAATAGTTCTTGCTGAGCAGATGGGTTTGTTTTCAGACCAAGATGTTGGTCCTCAGTGAGGAAGGCAGCTCTAATACCTGGAAGAGAGGGCAACAAGGCTGGTAGCTGCCGTGTCACAGCTCCCACCTCCTCATCTGGTCACAGCAGGGGAGAGGAGCAGCTGTGCCAGCCCTGATAGTGCTGCCCACTCAAACACAGAGGGAAACAATGAGATTCAACCTCCTCTGTGCTCTGTGTGACAGTGCAATGGGGACAGGGACCCTGCCCACAACATGGGGTCTGCTTCTCAGCCTGGCAATGCCAGGGGAGCTGCATTACACGTTTATAGAGTGTCCATCCATCTGTTTCCACAGATGGGTGTAGGGACGGGTGTTTTCTGTGAGGAGAAGCTGTGGATGCTCTGAGGTTTGTCAGGGAGCTCCCTCCACCTTCAGCAGGAGCATCAGACCCCTCCAGGCTGCATCCCACAGGTGGAGGCTTTAACCCTGGGCTCACACTTGGGCAAGTTGAGTCCATGCTTTTGAGCCAGCCTACATCTTCTTCAGGCACCTCCATGCCAGCACCAGGACAGGGCAAGAGAGGAGCCTCTTACAAGGCTCTCCACAACCAGGCAAAAAAATGAAGTGTTTCAATAGCAGCTTCCTTCTGAAACCAGAAAAAAGCCAATGAGTGGTTTCAGGTAATCCTTCCCTCAGCACGTATGTTGTTTTAACCCACCCCCCCTAAAAATAGAAGAAAGCAGAGCAGAAAAGCAGCCCCCCAAGGAGCAATGGAAATCAGTGGATAGGTTTTAGCTGCGCATTATTTTTTTACCCAAAAAAGACCCTTTGCAAAGGGCTTTCTAATTCATCGTCTGGGCCTGAGACTTCCTTGTAGAAGGCTGTTGGGCTTGTTGCAACAGATTCCAGGTGTGTAAGTGATGCCCTGCCTTGTGCCTTTCACAGCACAGAGCCCGGGGCCTCGAGCGAGCAGGAGGGAGGAGGAGGAGGAGGGAGGGAGGGAGAGGTGCGTGTGTTCAAATTAAATGAAGCAGAAAGAGAAAGCTGGAACCCGCAGCGCCTGGGGCACCACTAATTGAACAGGTTGAACCTGATAGCAGCAGAAAGGAGGCAGCAGGAGGGATCTTCGAGCTCCCAGCTGATGGTGCAGAGCTGGGAATGGTGGAAGAAGCCAAGCTTGAAAAGCTCAAGTGGTGGGAGAGGGGGGGACAAGGTGAGGAGGTGGTTTATTTGGGGATGGAGGAAGGACTTCAGAAGCAAAACCTAATTCTTCATTAGCGTGACAAAGGGAGGCAAATGAGAGAGATGGCAAGCATGCTCCTGAGGTCCCTGCCTATTGCCCAGGACTCTTGTGCCCAGACCTGTTGGAGCAGAGCCAGAGGAGAGCACAAAAATGATCCAAGGGCTGGAACCCCTCTGCTGTGAGGCCAGGCTGAGAGAGTTGGAGTTGTGCAGCCTGGAGAAGAGAAGGCTCTGGGGAGACCTTCTTGTGGCCTTTCAGTACTTAAAGGGCCCTATGAGAAGGATGGGGACAGACTTTTTAGCAGGGCCTGTTGTGACAGGACAAGGGGTGATGGCTTTAAACTAAAAGAGGGGAGATTTAGACTCCACAGATCTCAGTTAATGCTACACGCAGCATCTGCTGTCCTTCCTTCCCCAGCAGTGCCCCAGTTGCAAGGACATTGTCCAAAAGCCAGGGCATGGGAGCAGCTGTATTCTCATTATTAGTCTTAAATGAAGTAAAACCCACCAAACCCCATGGAAATTCCCATTTTCAGGCTTCTTTTCAAGATAGCCTCACCAGACAGTTGCCCGAGGCTTGCCAGCTCTTTATTCTGGAGGGACTCAAGGTACAGGCTGATAAGATTTTTCTCCCGGCTCTGATTTGAAGATTCAGCTGAACTGGGTGGAGGAACTCTGTGGGACAGAGAAGTCCTGGGGCACACCACAAAGGCTGTCACCTGCCTTTTAAATAGCATCAGCTCAGTTTAGAAGCTGGGTGGCAGGGGAAGAGGGGATCAGAAATACAGGGGGCTTGCAATTTGATAGCAATTCTCCATCAGTGCTCAAGGGTGCTAGGCAAGGGCTTGCCATCCTTTGCAGCAGTGATGGACAGGGGCTGGAGGAAGCACCCCTTGTTTAATTAGTGATGCCCAGGAAATCAGACAGCAGCAGGAGCTGTGGCCTCTGCCTTCTCCCAAGCTCTGGGATTTGCCATTGCCACAGGTGGAGCTTCAGTTACTCATCCCCTGCAAGGTGCTCGCTGTCACCCTGTCCTGCGTGGGGACTGGTGGTGATGGGACAATGCAGAGGACTCACACTTTCCACTCCCGTCTCAGCCCTGTTTGGAAAGAGAAAAGGGAGGGAGATGGCTCCCGAGCTTTGCAATGCTTGCAGGGCCTAGAAGGTCGTGTCTCCTTGGTTTTTCCTTTTTCTTTTGGGGATTTTTTCTTGCTTCTCCCTCTGTGTGGCCTCTACATCACAACCCAGTGAAAAACAGCCCAAGGGGAGAAAACATTGCATTGAGGAGACAACCCTTTGCTACTAATGGCTCTGGTGAAAATAGGTGCTGTGGTAACTCGGTGTCTTCTCCTGATTCCCAGCCACTCCAGGAGCTCTGCAGGTCTCCCCAGCCCTGGGTCCCCACTGGTGGCCCCGTGGCAGAAGTGGTCCAGCGTGGTGCTCAGGATGAGATCCATGGACACACCTCTGTCCCCCACTGCTTAAAACAGAGCAGTTCAGGTGCACCCTGAGGTGTGAAGAAGAGTTTTGCTGGGATCTGGGCTGAAATCTGGGTTGAGCTTGTGGTGTTTTCATGGTTGAGCTCTTCAGGGCAGGGACTCTGCCTGGTGGGTGCTTGCTCACCGGACAGCACAGTGACTCCACGCTGCTAATTCAGACCCGTAGGCATTCCTGCAATGCAAACTGCAAATAGCCATAATAATAATAATTAATAAACATGCTGAAACAAAAACGTTCCCCTCGTTTAATTAAGGTCGGTCTTCAGCAGCTTTATCTTGGGGTGAGTGGCTACTTTGTTGGTGCTCTGCCCCCACTCCATGCCTTGCCCTCTGTGAGTCTTCACTTTGGGAAAGTCTCTTTTCTGCTCAAGCTTCTACTGAATGACTTTGAACCAGCACCTTGCAGATTGGGAATAAAGGCTGAGTACATCCAGGGACAAGTGTTAGAGCTAAAGGAAAATAAGTAGTGGAAACTTATGGGGTGAGAAGGCTTAGGAAGAGGCTCATAAAATAAAAGGCAGGGGAGTATTGCAGGTTCAGAAGCTGGGGGTTGGCTGTGAAGCCTCCCCAGCATAAACCAGGCACTGGATGTCCAGAAAAACTTCAGGGGTAGCTGGGGACCCCCAAGCATGAGGTGTTAAGTCCTCACTCCTCACCCTGAGGTGACAACTGGGATTCTGAAGGGTGCTGAGCAGCCCTTGGGTGAAGTCTCCAGAGTGGGAGACCTGCCACCCAGCAGATGTATTCCCGAACACCAAGCTGGGGAGGCTGGAAGCAGTCAGTGAGCTCCAGCCTTGCTCGTAGCTCCCTTCCCCCCTACCCTACTTATCGGGGGGACTGAAGGCTCAGCCCTTGACCCCTGGCAAGCAGATGGGGAGGGGAGGCATCCCCGCAGGCTCGCACAGCCCCGGCAGGAGCAGGGCGGGCGTTCGCCTGCCCCGTGCTCCAATCTCTGCTGCTTTGAAGAAGTGCATCTGTAATCTTTACAAGGCCTTGGAGAGATAGGAGCGCTGCGGGTACATGCTAAACCACACCGGCCATCTGCTGCCCTCTCCCTCTGCTCTTCCCCAAATCCCTCCTCGCTGACCCAATCCAAGCTGCAGCCGCCGCCATCGCAGTGAAGATTTATAGGGTTGTACCTGCAGATAGCAAGCCAGGTAAATTCAACCTCCCGGGCTCCTTCCTAAGGCAATTGGGAAGGAGGTAATGAAGAGGAGGAGAGCACGGGGGTGGTTACACCCGGAGCCTGGGCAGTATCCATGGCTGAAAGGGTGACAGGACAAACAGACAAGCAAGGCTGGTGCTCAGGTGTCTCCTGCTTGGTCTCAATCTGCCATCACCCTAATGCTTGGCACCTTCACCTCCAGTGGAGATGTATGGACCAGAGGGGCCACCAGAGCCGGTGCCAGGGTCTGGGTGAGTGTGTAATACCCAGGGTCGTGTTGCTGCCCATTCAAAAAGGGATGTAAAACACACACAGTGTGCATTTTGGAGGGGAAAATAGGGAATATAAGGGAAAATAGAGGGGGGTTGACACCTGAGCTGCCTGGCCACGTTGGGTGCTCAGTTCAAGCTGGGCACTGTGGTGGCATTTCACAGCAGAGCTCACCCTGGGTGGCACGAAGTGTTTGGGACTGCCACAATGGGGCTGGGACCGGGGTGCTGTGGCCTGGACTGGTGTAGGCAGGCTCCTCTGGTCCGTCAGCCGTGGCCTCTCCCCCCAAAGAGATGCAGAGATAGGGCTGTGGCTCGTCTGGCCACCCTGGTACAGTGGGATGCAGGCGTGCATGCAGGCTCTTGTCAGCTTCCTGATGGGGATCTGCTGTCCTCCTGGGGTTTTAATGAGAACCTCTTGTAATCACCCCTGTAAAACTCAGGGTGGGGACCTGTTACTTATTAACGTCTGTTGTCTCCAGGGGAAGTGGAACAAGGGATCTGCTGGAAAATCAGTGTCAGATGGGCTGCAGTACACGGACAGCAGAGAGGTACCCACACCAGCACATGTGTGGACCCACACAGGCACCCACACTCCTCCTCTGGCTGTCTGGCATGAGATGCCATCTCCAACCCACCTCTGCCACCACGTCCTTGGGTCTCTGGCAGGTCCCTGAAGCTCTTTGCAGCAGCCTGCAATGCGGGAGCGATAGCAGAGGTGCAAAAGTCCTTTCTGGTGATTAATACATCATGTGTACAAAGAAGGTCTGTGGTGAATGGAGGCTGGAGCCGGGATTAATTGCATACCTTGAAGTGGAGAGATTTATGTAAGGAAACAGACTTGGCGGGTTGCCCCGCTCCAGGCGGTGTTTACCTGCCTGCGCCTCCACACCTGTCGTGCTGCAGCAGCAAAATATTAGTTAATAATATTTGAAGGGAGATCTTAATAGCCACGCACCCTCCCCGCCTCGCCCAGCTCCCCGGGTGCCATAGCAAAGCTCAGCCTTGATTTTCCAGCCTCTTTGGTGGGCTCCGTGGGCTGGGAGTCAACCTGCTCCCTCCCTGCCTGGGGCAGCCCTGTGATACCCTTCAATCCTCACCCCACAGTCTGGGATGAGGAGGGATGGGGTGGTTGGTGAAGAAGATCCAACAGGCTAATGCTGGAGGGAGGCTGGCCCCTGAAGTGATGCTAACCCCAAAATCCGTGGACAAAGTGACCTTTCCTCCTCCTGAGCTTGAAACCACCGACTGAGCACACAAACATTTGCATGCAGGACTGAGTTTGTGTGTGTATATATATGAACAGCACCTTTCAAAATGTTCATAATGTCCATTCAAATAAGAGACAAATATTTGGTGAAACCCGCTTCAGAAACGCTCGAGTGTGAGGCTGTTTCTTGGAAGGAATTTGGCTATTAATTGCAGTTCGTTTGTTAATTTGCATACTTATCAGCAAGGGACAAGACCGAAAAGGGCCCCGTGGGCCTCTAATGGCAGCACGGACAGCTTGCTTTCTTACCAACAAAGCCTCGTGGGGATTATAAGCAAATGAGGGAGCACTAAGGACTGTTGGAGGAGGGAAAGGAGAAGGGCATCCCACCTGCTGGAGCATGTCCTCTCCCACCACAGCTTCCCTCCTGGGATTACAAGCCCTGGGTTGGTCTCTAGTGAAGGTCTGGCCGCTTCACATACTTCTCTGCTGCCGCAGCCATGGGATGCTCACCCTAAACTACAGCCTTGCCTGCCTGAGAAGTGCCAACCCCAGCCAGGAGCCACCACCACCACCATGCAAGTGGGCGGGCAAGCAAACCCTCTCAGCCAGAGGTGTGAACTTTGGCCTTGAACACCTTAAAGCAGAAACCACCCTGCGTTAGCGGGAGCGCGGCAGCTCTGGGTGTGAGGGCAGGTGTGGTGCCAACGCTCTGGTCAGCTCTTCCACCCTAGCCTGCTGCAGTGTGCCAGCCACAGTGCTCACCAGCCCCACACACCCTGCTCAGGCTGTGCCCAGCTCAGGGCAGCGGCTCTGTTTGTAACCAGGAACCTAGAAAAATTCACAGGAGACTTGTTTTCTTAGAGGTACAGTGCTCCTGTCCCATGTGGGATGTGCTGTGCAGCATCGGGGCAAGACATGTTGGTGTTTGCAAGGACATCAGCCTGGGTTTAGCCAAGCAACCCCAAATATAAATACTTGGCATAGGCAGAAATGGAAACACCTTCGTTTTCCATCACTTTCCAGTGACATGGATGAACTATCCTGGCTGAAGTCATTTGGGCCTGTCACTCCAAGAAGGACCTTGAGGGGCTGGAGCGTGTCCAGAGAAGGGCAATGAAGCTGTTGAAGGGTCTAGAGCACAAGTCTGGTGAGGAGCAGCTGAAGGACCTGGGGTTGTTCAGCCTGGAGCAAAGGAGGCTCAGGGGAGACCTTCTCGCTCTCAACAGGTCCCTGAAAGGAGGTTGGAGATGAGAAGGGCAAGAAGAAACAGCCTCGAGTTGCATCAGGGGAGGTTTAGGATGGACTTGTAGAAAAATTTCTTAATGACAAGGGTTGTCAAGGGCTGGCCCAGTCTACCCAGAGCAGTTGTGAAGTCCCCATCCCTGGAAGGGTTTCCAAGCCATGGAGATGTGGTGCTGAGGGACGTGGTTTAGTGGTGACCTGGCAGTGCTGGGGGAACGGCTGGACTCAATGATATTAAAGATCTTTTCCTACCAAAACAGAACTGTATTTCATCCTGTGTTGGTACAGCACTAGCTTAATGGGGGCTTGATGCTACCCAGAAAGGAGGGAGAACAGGGAGAGGTCAAGTGAAGCTCTGTCCCCTTTGATAACCACCCCATGGTTTTACACTTTCTCTTCTCACACAAGGCAGTTGAGCTGACTCCTTTCAGCACCACCAGTCCCAGTCCTGGTTCCTTCCTGCATTAGTGAAGGAAAACTCTGGAGTTTGGGGTTTTTTCTACCCCTGCAGAACAAACTTCAAAGCAGCCACTGAGACCTCACCATTTCAATATGAAAAGACCAGGAGATCTGTTCTCCAGGGCCCCTGCACATACTCATCCCGCCTCATTTCACCCGATAATCTCAGCAGGGGTCCTGGGGGGGCTNGGCCTTGAACACCTTAAAGCAGAAACCACCCTGCGTTAGCGGGAGCGCGGCAGCTCTGGGTGTGAGGGCAGGTGTGGTGCCAACGCTCTGGTCAGCTCTTCCACCCTAGCCTGCTGCAGTGTGCCAGCCACAGTGCTCACCAGCCCCACACACCCTGCTCAGGCTGTGCCCAGCTCAGGGCAGCGGCTCTGTTTGTAACCAGGAACCTAGAAAAATTCACAGGAGACTTGTTTTCTTAGAGGTACAGTGCTCCTGTCCCATGTGGGATGTGCTGTGCAGCATCGGGGCAAGACATGTTGGTGTTTGCAAGGACATCAGCCTGGGTTTAGCCAAGCAACCCCAAATATAAATACTTGGCATAGGCAGAAATGGAAACACCTTCGTTTTCCATCACTTTCCAGTGACATGGATGAACTATCCTGGCTGAAGTCATTTGGGCCTGTCACTCCAAGAAGGACCTTGAGGGGCTGGAGCGTGTCCAGAGAAGGGCAATGAAGCTGTTGAAGGGTCTAGAGCACAAGTCTGGTGAGGAGCAGCTGAAGGACCTGGGGTTGTTCAGCCTGGAGCAAAGGAGGCTCAGGGGAGACCTTCTCGCTCTCAACAGGTCCCTGAAAGGAGGTTGGAGATGAGAAGGGCAAGAAGAAACAGCCTCGAGTTGCATCAGGGGAGGTTTAGGATGGACTTGTAGAAAAATTTCTTAATGACAAGGGTTGTCAAGGGCTGGCCCAGTCTACCCAGAGCAGTTGTGAAGTCCCCATCCCTGGAAGGGTTTCCAAGCCATGGAGATGTGGTGCTGAGGGACGTGGTTTAGTGGTGACCTGGCAGTGCTGGGGGAACGGCTGGACTCAATGATATTAAAGATCTTTTCCTACCAAAACAGAACTGTATTTCATCCTGTGTTGGTACAGCACTAGCTTAATGGGGGCTTGATGCTACCCAGAAAGGAGGGAGAACAGGGAGAGGTCAAGTGAAGCTCTGTCCCCTTTGATAACCACCCCATGGTTTTACACTTTCTCTTCTCACACAAGGCAGTTGAGCTGACTCCTTTCAGCACCACCAGTCCCAGTCCTGGTTCCTTCCTGCATTAGTGAAGGAAAACTCTGGAGTTTGGGGTTTTTTCTACCCCTGCAGAACAAACTTCAAAGCAGCCACTGAGACCTCACCATTTCAATATGAAAAGACCAGGAGATCTGTTCTCCAGGGCCCCTGCACATACTCATCCCGCCTCATTTCACCCGATAATCTCAGCAGGGGTCCTGGGGGGGCTNCAGTGTAATACACTCTTCCTTTCATACTGGTCTGACATGGGCTGCAGAGAACTCCTGTTGCTAAATGATCTGGCATTCCTCTGTTGTCTTCTTCATCCCACCTCCTGATGTCCCTTGGTGTTGGCCACAGGAATTAGTGCCTCAGGAATGTTTGCAGACACCAGCTCTTCTCCTAAGCCTCATGTCCAAAGCAACAAGAAGGAAAGTGTTGTTTCTAACAGAAATATCCAAATATCCTGCAAGTTCAGTGTTTTATTTCCCACTCAACAGCTGTGTGATGTTTTCAGGATTGGCTCTTGCAATGTCAAAGACATCTGAAGCCCATAGAATCATTTAGGTTGGAAAAGACCTTTAAGATCATTGAGTCCAACCACGAACTGCTGGGACCATATGACTGTTAGGACATGAAAAACATATTTATTATCCATCTTTTGCTAGATGCATTTAGTGTCATGAAGGCTTGATGGCCAGTGGATGAGGCCATGAGCTTTCTCGGTCTGATCCATGCTGTAGGTCAGGCATGGTGACCATCAGCAATACAACGAGGTCAATTTCTGATACTGCCTCAGATGGTACAGACACAATGCAAAGGCCACTAGAAGCTATGGAAACCTGGCCTCCAGTGAACTTTGGGCTGAGTAAGTATTTCAGAGATGACTTCTTAGACAAGGGGAAGTGCATGAGCACTCAGGTATCTAGGGCAGGAGGCAACTTACCTCCCTGTGACCACCTAAAGCTGGCCACGACTGATGCACCCACTCACCACGGACCCACCTCCAGCTGTCAGGGGGGACAGGCATCACCCAGGGCCATGTCCAACACTCATCCTAGAGCGAGCAGAAAGAATTGCTCTCAGAAAATGCCTCTTTGTGGGCTATTAAAGGAGATGACTAGTCAAATGACTAACTTAAAGTAGACACCACACTTCTAGATGGCTGAAGGGAGATATTTGGGCTGGATTTTTGTGCCCTCCCATTGCACACAAGCACCTCTTTCACCAGAGGCTGTTGACTTTCAAACAGAGTTTCTGCAACATCCACGGACAGAGAAGAAATCATCAGAAAATGTGGTTTTCTTTGATTTTATGGTATTCTTTCCATACCTAAGGCTGTCAGGCTTGTGGACACGGTCGTTTTTTAAGTATAGCATTCTCTGATCTGAGGGCTCTGTAATTCAGAAATTATGCTGAATTAAGTTACTCCACGTCAGTTATCTCCTCCCAGCAGCACTTCTCCTTTTCTCTTTGCTCCTGGCCACGGCTGCTTTTAGTTCTTCCACAAAGAGCATCTTCTAGCATGAGAGTTTTCTCCCAGAGAGTTCATTATCAATAGCTACCTTACTTTAAACCCCTCTTTTAACTTTAATTGCATTCCTTGTGTAGATCAGCATTTATAAAAGGTAAGAGATATAAGTGTCTGTTAAAGCAAGTGCCATCATTGCCCAGTTGCAGTGAGTCTGGGCATCTCCAGCGTGGTCCATCACTCTTGGGGGTCTATGGGAAAACTCAGCTCCATTGGGAAGTTGAGCTTAGGCTTGCTCAGCTTGGGCAGCCTGGGTGAATCCACTTCTTTCACCATCACTTTTACTTCTGGATCTTCCTCCTGCCTTACGAAATCTGCCCGTGGAGCTGCATCAGCAGGGCTGAGGGTGGGCTGGGCATCTCAGAGCGGGCAGCTCCTTTGTGTGAGGATAGGCACGGTCCTTGGGCCTGGAAACATCTCCAAGCCAGGGTTGTTTTGCCATCCTGGGTGCATGTTTCAACGGCAACATTATTGTAAAACAGCTTTGTGTTTACTTTGTGTACAGAAAAGATAAAATCAGCATTTATATGCAAACATGAACCAACAAGGAATTTCAAAATCCTGCCGTTTCACTCCTCTGAGGAGGAGAGCCAGGGTTATTGTGTAACCAGAAACATCTGAAAGCCGGGGATTTTCTGGGTCTAAATTCAATTTAGATTACAAGAGGCTAATTTAGGATCTGACTGTATCACCTTGGGCAGCCAAAATAGGATCTGAAACACATGGAGAAGAGGACTTTGGGGTGGAGGATTCTCCAGTTTGGACAACCTGGGGCACTGTGTGGATCTGAGCTCTCCCTTTGCAGATGAAGATGGTGAAGGAACACGAGGCTGATGCTCAGCTGGAATGAGCCACCCGAGCCCACTCCCATGTCCCTGTCTACCTTGGGGACAGGGGCTGCTCATGTCCCACCCCAGCCCTGCTCTGCAGAGCAGCCAGTGTGCACAGCTGGAGCAGAGCTCTCCAGAAGCACAGCTTGAGTGTCAAGGCCTGAGAGCATCAAACATGCAGAATAAGGGATTTTCCTGGGATTTCACATGTGGCAGGCTGGGGGGGCTGGGAAATACGGAGCTCACGGTTTTCTAAAAGAAAATACTCACTGCAAAAACTTCAGGGCATGGTGTTATCCACCTCTTGGAGGTCTTGATGCCTGTTAAGTGCTCTGGAGAAAAAGGTTGACTCTACCTAACACTGAGCTTCAGCCCTAGGCATGAGGCCTCAGCAGCAGTGAGCCATGAACCTCCCAATCCTCCATCCCAGCTACTCCAGACCACAGCATCACTTCTAAATACCTTCCCTGGCTTTAACAATTCCATGCATTGGACCCTGTCCCCTACAGCCGACATAGGCAAAGCCCCCAGGCAGGACCACAGCCCTGGCAAAGGGAATGGAGTCTAATGAAGATGGATAAACCAGCAGGAACTGAAGGGAAACAAATGCAAGGGGGGAGAAAAGCCAGGAAGGAAGTGAGCAGATTGCAAGCCCAACAGGACGAGCTGTGGGTAGGATCTTGCTACATCCAAACCAGCAATTTTTTTTCCTCCAAACATCCTGGGTACAGGCTGTGACTGGATATTTGCTCCCCCAAGACCCATGTGCCCATATGTGAGTGCCCTTGGCCACCCCAACTCAAACCCCTTCCCACGGGGCTGGCTGCTATGGGCTTTATTAGGTGGGAAAGGGGATGGGATCCCTTTTGGGGCCAAATCTGCCAAAGCTCTCTGCAACTCCACCTTGCTGCAGGATTCTGGACAGGTTGATCCATCTCTGGGCACTCGTCACCCTCTGATAACTCGCCCATGCTCATGGCCCTGGTGCCACCTCTGCAGGGGTGCAGAAGGGAGCATCTGCCCCAGGGCCAGCACTGTTCTAACCAGCTTCCACCCTCCCCTCGCCCCAGGGTTTATTTACCCGGGGGCACAGGGATAAATAGGGATGAGGAGGTGGAAAAGGTCACCTGGGTGGTGGCCACAAAAGGGGACATTGTGCCTCCAGGGAGGGGGCGGAAAGGCCCCGGGAGATGGGGGCACTTTGATGCAGCCTGGATGAAAGCGGGGACCGGGGAGGGGGAAGAGGAGGGGGAGCAAACAGGGGGAGGGGATGACACCAAAACCCGAAAGGCAACAAAGCCTCTTCCAGCTGGGACACAAGTCAGGGCAGTCCCTTTATTTAGATGGATAGAGCCGGGCACAATGCGGGGCAGCCGGGGCCACCCAGCCCCTGTCCCCTTCCTCCCCCCTCCTCCTTTCCCTCCTCAGCCTCTCACTTTCTTCCATTTTTCCCATTTTCCTTCTTTCCTTCACTCCCTCTGTTCCACCTCCCACTTCCAGCTTTCTCCCGTGGTGAAAGCACCGAGAAAGAAAGTGGAGTGACATGATGCAAAGTGAATTTTAACTACAGGTGGGGAGGAAAAGACTGAAGGTAATGGTGGAGAAAAGGGCTTGGGGACCCTACAAGGAGACCGCCTCCATACACATGAGCCGTGGTGTCTGTGTTTCAGTATGGGGTTTGGTCCCTGGTGAAAGACACATAAATCATAGAATCTTGGGATGGGTGGGGTTGGAAGGGACCTTTAAAACTCATCTAGTCCAACCTCCCATGTTTCCTACCCTGCCATCCTATGTCTTCACTGTACTTTGATGCCTGCTTTGATTCAGAGGAGCTTCAAAATTCCCAGAAAACCGGAATTTTAAAGTAAGCTGACCCAAAGCGGAGTCTTTACTTCAGCAAATGGTCTGTTGTACATTTTGACCATGCAGAACTCTGGAGATTTCAATCAAATGTTTAACATTTTGGAATTCAAAGTCATTCCATCAACAGCTCCCAAAATGGATCATTTTGTAACCCCAAAATCTTCACTGCATCTGCTTTTTTACTGAAGGAAAAGAAAAAGTTATATGGAAAAAAATCCCACTTCAGACAATAAATTATCAGGGGAAAGAAAGCAGCAACAATTTCTCCACTTAGTTTATTTTCAATACATAACTTAATCAGCTCTGGCAAACTGATAGTTTCCATAATGCTCAGCCTAGAACCTAGTTGGAAGTTCATTACTTGCTTTGTCACACACTAAGAAGTGATGCTTGGAGTGAATTATTTTAACTCTCCAATGAGTCTCAACTCACTTGTCTTATTAAAAACAAATCTAAAAGGTCACGAATAAATTAACATAAGAAATTTACTTTGCACTTAACTCTTCTGGCTTATAACAGTTTGCTCGGGAAGAGCTCTAGAGCTGTTTAGATCTCTCGTGTCCAAAGCTGTTGAGATGGCTCCTATCCAAGCAGGCAAGGATCATGACCCACTGCCTGGCTGTGTAGAAGCTCTCTCCAGAGCCAGGGCTCATCCAGCCACGCCACGTGGCTGTCCAGCAGGGTGAAGTACCTACACTGAGCTCTTCTGGTGACACCTCAGCTGCTCTTTGCTGTCCCTGTACCCAGTGCCCTCTGCAGTGGTCAGAGAGAGCAGCCACAAGAGCTGGTGACTGTGTCCCGTACAAGGAGGCAGTGATGGACTCACACGCTGATGATGCTGCTTCATTGGGTTGAGGCTGATGGTGGAGAGAAGCTGGGATGGGAAGGCAGCAATGTGGGGGGCTGTTTGGTTCACTCACAGTCTTGGTCCCCAATCTTGTCCCCACACTTGCAGCAGAAGTAAACAACTCACAGGCAGCCTGTCTCACCTCCTGCCCCGGGCTGTGTCCCCAGTAGCCCGAGCAGGTCCCTTCCTCTGTTCTATTCAGAATCCCAGAATCCCAGCACAGTGAGGGTTGGAAGGGACCTCTGGAGATCATCTCCTTCAAGCCCCTGATAAAGCAGGGTCACCCAGAGCAGGGTGCACAGGATTGTGTCCAGGCAGGTTTGGAATCTCTCCAGGGAAGGAGACTCCACAACCTCTCTGGGCAGCCTGGGCCAGGCTCTGCCACCCGCACAGGAAAGAAGTTTTTCCTCCTGTTCAGATGGAACCTCCTGGGTTCCAGTTCATGCCCATTGCCCCTTGTCCTATGACGGCACCACTGAAAAGGCTCTGGCCCCATCCTCTTGACCCTCACCCTTTAGCTATTGGTCAGATCCCCTCTCAGGCTTCTCTTCTTCAGGCTAGACAGCCCCAGGGCTCTCAGCCTTTCCTCAGCAGAGATGCTCCAGGCCCCTCAGCATCTTTGTAGCCTCTGCTGGACTTTCTCCAGTAGTTCTTTGTCTCTCTTGAACTGGGGAGCCCAGCACTGGACACAATACTCCAGATGTGGCCTCACTAGGGCAGGGCAGATGGGAGGAGAACCTCCCTCGACCTGCTGGTCACACTTTTCTTAATGCACCCCAGGAGCCCATTGGCCTTCTTGGCCATGAGGACATATTGCTGGCTCATGGTGAACTTGTTGTCCACCTGGACTCTCAGGTCCTTCTCTGCAGAGGTCCCACCAAGAGTCCTGTCCATGCTGCTTGGGCCAAACCAGCCATGGGATGGGCAAGACATAGACACTGCCCTTGCTTTCTCCAGCAAGTGCTACTGCATAGAGGAGGATGGGTATGATTTCTGCTGGGCCTCAAAGAGTACTCAGAGGTGTCTTTAACAAGTTGTGTTCTTCTCTTTAATGGCAAGACTTGCCTGCCGGCAACCATTAGCTCTCTTCAGCATCATAAACAGAGTCAAGTTCAGTTTACACCACGTCTGAACTTGGCTTAGGCACTAGTCTTTCTGCCAGGACCTCGCTGTTTTCAACTCCAGTCAGCACTGGTTTGAAGTCATTACTGTCTGGTGGTTGGGTTTTGTTGGTGGTGTGTGCATCCTAAATGAGCTTTGTGGTCTCCCCACTTCAAAAGCCTCTCTGCACTCACCCCTCTTTACTGCCTGTCCTCTAGCAAGACCAAAGACTGAAGGGTATAAACTATCTCAGGAGTGTCCCAGGAGCGTGTAGCACACAGGGATGCAGCTGGTGGGACTGTTGTGGGGGCTGCTGGAGAGGGGTTTGTGGGGAATTGGGCAAGGAGACGGTGCAGACCCACTTCAGGGTGCACCCAGACCTGGAGTACACCCAGACCTGGTCCCCATCCTTGTCTCCCTTCAAATCAGACCCAAATACAGCGTGTGCTGCAAACCTTCGGCTGCTTCAAGCACAGTTCACCCCCTCCATTGCCCAGTTAGCTCTGGTGCCAGGTGTCTCCTGGGCAAGGAGAAGCAGTGATATGGAGGCTGGGACCTTTCATCAGGGAATCACACACAGGTGCTTCACCGTGGGGACCAGCTGCTCCCACTGACACCAGTTGGCTTCCCTTCCATATAAGCAACTCCCTGGGGAGGGGAAGCTGGTGTCAGGGAGGTGGGAGCTGGCAGCTTGTGAGGAGGGCTCTGTGCTGGTAAGAGGCTGATGGTATTTACTAATACTTCTAAATTCCATTTTTATTTACCCAGTGGCATTTTCTATGCATGGTTCTGCTAAAGGGACTGTGGGTCCTTTGTGGAGCCTTGAAGGACTTGTGTGTGTGAAAGTGGGAAATGGAGAGAAAGGGAAATGTGTGTCACAGTATTGCAACACTTCCTTCTAGTGTTTAATATCCTGACAAAATTCATCTTTTTTTCTTGTTTGTTTTAAATCTTGAAGTGTTTCACTCAAGGGAAGGATATTTGCTGTGTTACAAAAGTGTCAACATCTCACTCAGAAATTGGTCATTCTTTTGGCAGTGACTTTAACAGAAAATTCCCCTTGGGGCTATCATGCCTCCCTCTGGTTTTTCTTCCCCTTTAAAAAAAAAAAATACCAACAAAAACAAACAACTTTAAAGGCAAGTGTAATTTACTGGGTCTGGTGACTGGGTAACTATTGTACTGGAGGCTTTAAGTGGTGAGGCTGAGGCCAGGAGATGAAAGGAGATCAAGAGTGGAGAGAACTGAGGCTTCTTCAGCAGCAAGGTGGATGCTCTAGGTCAAAGCTTGAAGTGCTGCCCTGGTCCCTGCAGCCAAACAATTACTTGACCAGAAGTTTCTCCTTTTCTGCTGTTTATACCTCTGATCTCACTAATGTCTACCCATGAACAGTGAGTTGGGAGAGGTATCAGAGCCTAATGCTTGAAGTCCTGTCTCTGTGCTCCTGGCTGTGATTTAATGAGCTGTGCCATCCACCCCTGAACACTTCCTTGTGCTTGTTTCTCCTTTTCATTCCCATGTTCTTCTCCATGACTGTTTGCTTCTCCACTGTAAAACAACACTGGTAACTTGGGCAGATATTAAATGTCTGTCTTGTCTTGGGTTTTTCCTGCTTGTTGTGTGTGGAGGCTGGTGTTGGAGCCTATCATCTGGCTGGGGTTTCCCTGAGGATCTCTCTCCTGCCTCACCTGTATGGAGCACAGCTATGCTGGGACTTGTATGGGCCACTTCTCTTCTGTCCCAAGGCACAAGAAGGTGGCTAAAGAAGCGAAGTGGCAACATGAATGAGGGGGGGGCAGGCAGCACTCTGCAGAAGATGAGGATTTTTTTTCTCGTCGTGATCTGAACAATCTTGGTCTGATTGTGGGCTCTCAAGAACAGGGAAGAATCTCCACTTAAATTACAGCAGAAATTCTGTCTCTGGACAGATGTTCTGATCATCATCATGTTCTGAACATCTGCTGATGTTCCCCTTCAGTTTTCTGTTCTTGGTGGTGATGGTAGAGGTGCAACGTAGCTCCTCATACTGGGAAGTGCCTTAGCTATGCAACTTCTCCTGTTCTTGTACTGGCCTTAGCCCCTTCCTTGGGATATCTTTATTATGGGAAAATAGTCTTATTATATTCATGTAATTCCTTCCATCCACTAAGTGTAAAACCTCTTTATGTCCCCAAACCCTGTTATGGGAGCATCCACTCTCTTCTCCAAAGAGTAAGACCCGGAGACTGGCTTGAGAAAGCCTGTGGTGAGATCCCAAGGGATGCTGTGAAAGCAGCTGGACAAGCTCCTCTCTGTGTGTGCCCAGAGCTCAGAGGGAGCCAGGTTTCATGGTGTCCCCAGGATCTTAGGTCACTTGTTTCACTGCCTGATAGCCTCTTAGGGGTGCAACGTTACCTTGTGATCACAGCTGGTGCTGCTTTCATGTTGTTAGCCCCATCACTCCCAGGTGCACCTTTGGCTAAGGCTTCACTGCTGGTAGTTTCTGGAAAGAAAAGCAACCCCCTTGGTCAATGCCCGGGCTGGGCAGAGCTGCCCTGGCTCAGTGGCTGTGCCAGGGGCTGCCTCTGACCCGAACCACACACACCCTCCCGGGCTCCTGGCCCCCCTCCAATCCAGATAAGAACTGAATGAAAATTGTTGCTGTTCACTGGTGATTCTGTGACCCACATGAAAAGAGCAATGACCCCGGGACCAGTCTGAGCAGACAGCTGCTGCCTGCCCCAAACCGTGCCAGGAGAGGAGCCCTGGTGGGCAGACCAAAGGCTGGCAGGACAAGCATGGTCCTGGCAGCTCCTCCTGCAGATGGAGTGAGCTGATGAGCAGGAGCTCTCCTCACTGCCTGCCCTGCTCAGTCTGCAATCGGATCTCTATGAGGTGTTAATGGAAAAGTGTGTTATAAATTAAAACCAACCCTTGCCTGTTCTCTGCTGGAGGATCTGGTATTTGCTGGTGGTGTGTGGTGGTAGGAACAAAGCCCTCTTCCCCTGGATGCTTTATATCTTAGTGTGTTCTCCTGGAGACCCCTGTGGTGCTGGGGTTCTGCTGCTGGCACTTGCCCTGCAAGGAGGTGGAGATGCTGCAGGGTACCCTCATGTCTGCTTCCAAGGGCTTCTTGTGGTGCACAAACCTTCAAGCAGTTCTCCATAGGTCCTTCCTGCAAAGTTCCCTTTTTAATAATGGGCAAAGAAATTTGGAGGGAGTGTAGCCATGGAGCTGAACCTGAGGTTGCCCATGAGGGGTGACAGCATCATTTAAACGCTATGGTGCAATAAGTGTAAAATCATAGAATAGTTTGGGTTGGAAGGGATCTTAAAGATCCTCCAGTTCCAAGCCCAAGTTCATGGTCAGGGACACCTACTAGATCAGGGTGCTCAAAGCCTTGTCCAGCCCAGCCATGAACACTTCCTAGATGGAATCAACTGTGCATTATATGGTTCTAAGGAACTATTTTCACCATGTACTGGGCTTTATGGGCTCTGGCCAACAAGGAAAGCTTCAGCCTTAGCCACTCAAAATGCCAAAGGAAGGGACTGTGGTTGAAAATTGAAGGGTTCTTGCAGCCTGGGGAGGAGGGCAGCTAATCCTGACACCATCCTGCAACTTGTTTCTGCTTCATTAGATGTGTGTGACCTGTGAAATGCTGCTCAGGAAAATGGGAACCCATTGGTGGATGTAGATATGAGAGATTTACAGAAGTGTTTTGTAGCTGCACATTGACAGGCCTGTGCCTCCTGATGCCCTTGGCTTGCTGGGGTTTTTTTTCTTCTTAATTCTCAGAATTCCTCAGCATATTTATTCTGCCTGAATCTGACTCTTGCAGCCCTGTACCCTAGGGCTGGGTTTGTGTCTTCCTGGGGAGCTGGAGTTTCCATTTTAGACACTGAATTTCTAGTTATAAGTCTAAAGAGAAATGATGTGCTCATCAGAGGCATTCCCCATCCCTGACACAAGTGTTTTGGGTAGCAGTTCAGGTGGGCATCTAGAAGCCCCCACAGCTGCTCTTGGTTGATGGCAGCTATCCCAGACACTGAAGATCTCACTGGCATGTGGAGGTGGCCCCTCCAGGAAGGGGAAGCACCTGGAGGAGAGGGCAGATCTTGTGGTACCTGTGCTGCTTACAGGTGACCCTCATGGTCAGAGGGCTTTCATCTCCAAGTCTGCTCTGGCACTATTTTGTTTAAATGGAATGGAGATGTCTAGGTGTGAGCTTTCAGAGTCAGGAGTCTTCTCAACTTGGTTTAAGCAGTCCTCAGGTGGCTGCTGAGGAGAAGAGGAGTGAGTCAGGCTGGCTGAAGGTACCTGCTGTCTCTGCAACTACCCAGAGAACCTACTGTGCACCTTCCCCAATGTTTTCTTAGAAGGATGGAAGGATTCAACACCCTTCTCTGGTGTAGCCTCTCCAGCACCTTGATCTGAGAATCTCCTACAGCCTTGTGGTCACCATGACTGGGGAAACAAGTCCCTCTGTCCATCTTGTGTTTCTAAATCAGGCATACATCCTTCTCCCTGCATCCTCTTCCCCCTCAAGTGTTCAGAAGACTCGTGACCACCTTGGTTGGTTGGCTTGGGTTTGTTTTTTTCCAAAGCAAATTATACATTCCTGATTTCCTCCTGTTTAGTTTCTCCTGAAACACTGGCTGACAGCATTCAGGTAACTTGTGATGCTGACTAAGCTTTGTTTTCTCCCTAATATTAATATTGCTTAAGTGAAAACTGTTTGCAGCTAATTTCTTGCCAATACAGTCACAGTTGATGATGCTGCTTCAATGTTGCTGCCACGGTATCTTGGGTGATCTGATGAACCTAGGAATGATACTGGGAGTTACTTGACTGAGAGCCAAATACTGCTTTTGGAAATATGAAAATGATCAGTACTCCTAAGGAAGGAGAACAAACACCTTGTTGGGGAGCTGTAAAAATCTCTAAACAAATGTGTTCTGCCATAACAGGACATTTGTGCAGATAAATTTCTGAATTGTCTGGAAAAGATGGCCTATTATTGGTTTAGGCTGAGAGCAAGTATGTGGGAATCTACATGGATCATGCCTGACTGAATTTTTGGAGGTCATCTGAGGATAAAGCCCCTAAACCTCTACAGGGGAAAGGCACCATGTCACCCCCCTGCCCCACCAAGCATAGCAGATCACAGCCAGGTCAGCTCATAGCTCTGTCCTACCTGTGGGGCTGGTGAAGAGCCACACAGGGCAAAGCCTTTGCAAGCAATTTGTTGAGCACTTGCATTTCCAGGGCATTTCATAGGGACTGTTTATTAGAGCAGCTTTGATCAGGGAATGAACTTGAAGCACAATACAGCTCTTGCTTGCAGGCTCCTAAGTGCAGGCTCTAACAGCAAGGAGCATTTTCCCATGGGTTCTTCTGCTCTCCAAATAGAATCGTGTGTGGAAAACCCTGATAGATCTGGATTACAGAGCAGCCACTGCAATTACTGAATTTGGGACTGCTGAATGATCATACTCCTGAAAACTTCTACCTTCCCAGTGCTACGGCAGCAGAGAGATTAGACATACATCCCTGTAAAGTAGGTCAGTTTTAATAACCCTTTCTGCTTTGTGTTCACTCAGCAGATCCTACAGGCCAGCCCATTTTTCTCCAATCAAGTAGTAACACTCATAGAGCTGCTGAAGGCAAGGAACAGCCTTTGCTGTTTTTCATGCCATCATTACTGTGTTTGGTTCCACCTGTCTTACCTCTAGCTCACCCCTGAAGCAGATCCTCAGCATGACCCCAAAAGTAATGGACAGAGCTCAGGAGTGTCAGATAAGTTTTGAAGGAGCAATTAATGTTATTGCCTTTAGATAAGGTGTATGTACATGCAGCTGAAGTTAAGTAGGTCAGGCATGGTTGGTTGTGTGTGGTTTCTGAATGACAACACTGCTCTCAGAGCTGCTGCTCCCTGAATAAGGCACCCTAACCAAACACCTGAGAATAGCTGCCAGGACAAGCAAACTGCAGGTACCTGCTCCCTCCTTACCTTCCTGCCTCTCCCAGCACTGGAGGCAAGGGTGGAAGGGCTGACAGCACCTTCTGCATGGCCAGGAGAGGAGTTTCCAGCACTGAACCTGACTGGTCTCTTCTGTACACCTGCATCTCCCCATCCATCATCTCTTGCACCAAGTGCTGGGTTCATAAAACATAAGTGGGGAAAAAACCCAAGCCTGGAGGCTATGCTGTGCTGCTCCTTATTCCCTCCCACCCATGAAACCTGGTCCAGGACAACCGCCTTGCTGCTCTATTGCTGCCCTCTCCCACCCCTCGGGCAGAAGTTGCCTTGAGCACTTCAAAACAGATGCACCTTACAGCCCTGAAGCCATTTATAAATAGATTTTTTTTATTTATAAAGTCAATTTACATAAAATAGGATACTCTTTTAAAAACTGCATATGTACAACTTATGAAACCCTAGCAAGTGCATACAAAAATGCCTTCAATACATTTTAAAAAAAAAATAAACCCAACAAACTTCAGTTTTGAGAGAAGTGGACCTTCACACCAGGCAAACTCGGACACCACGTTAAGACACAACATAACTTTACAGCCTTTTGCTAAAGTGTTTGGAGGGGGGGGGGGGGG
>VYZX01033804.1:119836-163763 GCA_013401335.1 Brachypteracias leptosomus
GTCACTGCTCCTTTGTAGCTTTAATATTTTAATTTTATTATTATTAATAACAATATTCGGAGGAGGGGCTCCCCTCTCACCCTGCAGCAGCCAGGGCTCCACCTGCCCCCTGTCCTGTCCCTCTAAATGTGCTGTTTCCCCCCAAAACCCCCCCCTGTCTCCTCCCCCCCGTCGATGGCAGTGCTGGGGGAGGCAGAGGTGGCCCTGGGAGTGGGGCTGTGTCTGCCCCCCCATCCCATGGAGCAGTGGCTGGGAGGACCCTGCCAGAGAACACCAGGTGCTGTGCAAAGGGAAACACTGGGACTCGACCCCAAAATTAATAATAATAATAATTTATAGCACTTGCGTGAGTTGTCTTGTAAAAGCCATTCTCTGCAGGGCAGCTTCCAATGAGAGTTTGGAGGATAAAGTCATGGAGAGGAGGAAAATGTAAAGCTTTGGTGGCCCAAGGTGGCACCCAGGCTCCCTTGTGCCATGGCAAGTGGTCCTGCTTGGTTGTCCCTCAAGCCAGCCTTGCTTCCAGCTTCCAGCAGCAGCAGGGTCAGGTGCTCCTGGGGAGCTGAATGTAATGGGGAGGAGAAGGGAGCTGCACCTTGGTGTCCTGGGAGCTGGTGGTGGGAAACAGCTTGCACGGTGATTTGCTAAATGGAACTTCAGGACCTGGTCTAGTGGTCATGGCAGTGTTGGGTTGATGGTTGGACTTGATGATCTTAGAGGTTTTTTCTAACCTTGATGATTCTATAAGTAATTGGGGTGGATGGAAGGGGTGCTGCCTGCACCCAGGGGCTGAGGGCTGCTTGGCTTCAGCATCGCTTGCGAGATGTGCTGTCCTCTCCTGCCCAGCCTTTAAAAATCATTTAAAAAACAACCAAAACACCCTCAACGGACCCTTTCACTGGCTTTGGTAGGTTAGCTCTTTCCACCTCATCCCCAGTGCCAGGCTGCTGCCCCTGCAGCCCCATGACCATCTGCAGGAGGTGAAGGGTGCTCATCCACCTGAAAGTTTGCAAAGGCTCTTAATTAGAAGGAAATGCTAATTGCCTCCCGCAGGGTCTCCCTCCCCCCAGAGGTGTGCAGGCAGGGAGCTTTGGGGCAGTTCAGTTATGAAGCTTCATTTTTAGGTGGGGAGTGTAACCCCTTCTCAGGAAGATGCTCAGAACTGGTGTCTCTGGCAGCAACTTGGTGGCAGGGGTGTGTGGGTGCCCATGGCAGAGCCATCACTGCACAGATGGGTGCCAGCAAGGCTCTACAGCCTGATTTGGGTGTCAAAGTAAGGAGCTGTGTCCTCAAAACCACCGTGGTGGTGCTCCAAGGGAGTACCTAAGCCAAAAATAGTCATGCAAAGAGCCAGCCATGAGTTCTAGGCGTGGCATGGAGGGGAGTTTTTTCTACCTGCATGGAGTATTCAGGACAAGAAGTGATGGTCTCAAGTTGTGTCAGGGGGGGGTAGATTGGATATCAGGAAGAAGTTCTTTGCTGAGAGAGTTGTCAGGCACTGGAACAGGCTGCCCAGGGAAGTGGCGGAGTCACCATCCCTGGAGGTGTTCAAAAAACGAGTAGATGTGGCACTTCAGGACATGGTCTAGTGATCAGGGAGATGTTGGGGTGAAGGTTGGACTTGATGATCCTAGAGGTCTTTCCCAACCTAAACGATTCTATGTTCTTGGCTGTGCTGTAGACCTGGGGGGAAAACCATGAGCAGCTCTGAAGGTCTCTCATGTCCCAGCACTCGCAGGGTCGTGTGGCTTGAGCCATGTAATGCTGGTGTGTCCTCAGCATCCCCAGATCTGCCTCGGCTGGCTCAGTGGCTTCCCTTGTGCTCACCAGCAATGGTGGCTTGGGCAGAAAGGGCATTACTGGAGTAATCTTGGGGTTCTTTTATGACCCTGTCTAATTTCTGGTGTGAGCCTTTCTCACAGGAAAGAGGAAGCTGCTCTCCTTTGAAGCTTTTCAAGAGAAAACCTTCTGTATCAAAAGGCCACGCTCAAGAGTAATAACTGGATTTTTATTGTACAGAAATAACTACATGGAAATTTTTTTTATCATTAATGACACCCAGTTCAAACACCAGTAAATCCAGTCTCAAGGGAGAGCACACGGCCTCCAGCCCCAGTGGTTCCACACTCAGCTCAGGGGCGAACTTGACCTGTCCAAATAAGCTCCAGGGCTGCTGATCACGATGCATTTCCAGACAGATGTGGCTGTTGGGGCACAAAGTAGCTGTTTATGGGTTCTTACCCATACAGCTGGTTTCCTGACAGTCTGGAGGAAGGTGGGTTCACCTCCTACCCTGAGAAATGTAATCTTCCTTGAAATCTCTTTATAAAGTTAATGGCTGTGTAAGATCCAGTAGAACAAGGCATCATTAAACACTGTCTGTGTTCACAGTCAACTTCCTGATGGTAATCTGGGGGGAGAGAGCACCCAGCCACGTGCTCCTCGTCCCCAGAGGGTGGGGGGAAGGAATTCTCCTCCCCTGGCCAAAGTGGTGAGTGCATGGTTGGTGTGGACACCTCACAGCCCTGAGCAGCTTTGGCTGGCACGGTGCAAGGTGGGTGAACTCTGCCAAGGTGCTGGGTCAGTCCCACCATGACCCGTGCACTATAGGTGACATGAGCTTTTTAGTGTTTCTTTTTTTGCCCAAACTTTCTGGACCTGTGGCAATAAGGCTTGAGAGGGTGAATGCCAGGATTAACTGGAGATGGGCAGGGGAGCAGCCTCGTTCTTGGTGAGCAGGTGAATCCCCGTTTGCCAGGCTGGGCTCTGCTCACACTGGTTTTGCTGGGAGCAGGGCTAGACTTGTCTCTTCAGGTCTATCACTAGTTGGGGATGTGCTATAGGGCTGTGAGTGCAGTTGTTTCACTTTTGTGGGAAGGAAAAAAGTCTATTTGAGTTTATTCTTTGGAGGGAACTCCCTGTCTTTAGTTTATGTTGTTTTCGAATGTCATCTTTCTTGGGCTTGGTGAACTTTTTAAAATAACTCTTCTGACATTATTTTTCTGCTCACCTATAATTAATTTCAAAATGCCTGAGAATCACTGGCAGAATTCTGAGACACACTTTGGAAATAATAATAAATAAATAAAAAATAATGATTATTATTAATAATAATAATAATAAATAGAAAAGCCCCTTGGAGGTTTTCTGATTTCTCTCGTTTTGCTCCTCCCAAGGCAGCCTCCCACCAGCCTTGCTCCCATTCACAGCCCAGTCGTAGGGTGCATCTGAAGTTTGGCAAAGCCCAGCACCACCCCTTTTTCTCCTTCCCTTCTTGAAAAGAGACAGCCCAGGGTTTAAAAGTTGATTTTTTTGCTTTGATTGGTGCTATATGAATGCTAAGCAGCCTTTACAATGCATCCTTGTGATGGGAGGCTGAGGGGGCTGTGAGGTCTCACTGGCTTCCCCTCATTCCTACGGCTCCGGCGCAGTTTGACAGGGACATGGTTTATTTAGGAGTGAGCTCTCGGGTGAATACAGCCTGTGAGGGGCAGAGGGACCCAATAAGCTGAGCCAGGGGTTCCTGCCACATTTGGAGCTGGTTTCCACTATGAAGAAGAGGTATTTTCCCTAATGCTGGTGTGGGCTGGCAAAGGAGGAGGCTCCCGAGAAGCAGCAGGGACCTGGTTGTGTCCTGCCTGGATGATGGATGTAGTTTGGCCTCTTCTCCCCTGCTTCCAGCCCATCCTTTCACAGGATTAGCAGCACCCAAAGCCAAGGTGGGGTTTCTCTTACCTGCTGCCTCACTGGAGTTCAAGCTGCCGGGGCTGGGATGTTGCTGTTGCATCACTGGGGGCTGCACCGATGGAGCAAGAGCCAGAAAAGTGAATGGTGAGAAAGCACCATCAGGAATTCAGCCTCTTCTCCTCCGTTCATGTTCAGTCTCCCAAGTTCAGCATGAACACATTGAATCCCCCAGCTCTTTTAGGAGGTCCATCTGACAGCGTGGGCAGCGTTTCCCTCCAGCTCGAAAGAGAGTTGAAGGTTTTTAGCTCTGCAAAAAACACAATCTGGCTTGGTTCCCTTTTTGAAATCAATCCTTTCCTTCCAGATGAGGTGGCACATCCTCCCGACCCCCCTGCAGCTGGGGATGCTGGGGTGTGTTTTCACAGCCCCGCTGGAGCTGTGAGCTGCCACGAGGCTAGAGAAGAGGGCACCTGGGCTCCCCAGGGTATTTTCAGCCTCACTACCCTCTTCCTGTGCCCCAGCTGATAACCAGAGATAAGGGAGGAAGCCTCAGGCAGAGCTGTGGTCACCGGTGGTTTTTGCACCACATTTGGGAGCGATAAGTTGTGTTCTAGTGAAGGGAACCAACTGATAAAACCCAGCAGGGCAGGCAGGAGGTCGAGTGTTGCTGGGAAAGCCACACTGCTGCCCTCCAGCCTGCGAGGAAGGCTCCCAGTGTGCCACCAGCCCTGCCTCTCTTCCCACTGGGGTGGAGTTGGGGGGACACCCTGCTCCTCAGGGGGCTGCCAAGGCAGGCGTGTGCCAATGGCATGGAACCCAGAGATTTAATTGTAGAGATGTTGTAGAGACCCCCTCTTGATGGCCACCATTGAGAGGAGCACACATGCTCCCTCTGAGCTCACTTTGGTAGTGCCCGAGTGTGCCTTCCTCAATCAGAGCCCAACCTCTTAATGCCCCAGGTCTCGTAATGCTCCTACTGTTGAGTTGCTTTTGGGGGAGGGAGTAACTTCTTTTGCTCGCTATTGTATTTTGATGTTAGAAATTCACAGATGTTCTGCTCCAAAAAGAAGTCCTTCAAGCCATACCTGTATAGGGTAAAGCATGAGACAGAGGAAAGAGAAGCAGCAGAACATGCCTCCATTCCCACATGCAGCACAGCTCTGGAGCAGGTAATGGAGGAAAGGGGTACAAAGGCAGGTGGGAGAAGCATCAGAAGTATCACAGGACATGGGCAAACTCCTCAGGAATAGGCATTTGTGACCAAACCAGAGGAAACATTTGCTTAAACCCGTGTTTTTAAAGTTACAGACCTGCTTTGAGGGCTTAGTGAGGAGGTGAAGGTGTGTGTTTTTATGGCTGGAGACACAAGGAGGTAGAGCATCTTTTGTGGAGAGACCAGGAGCCCTTCCAAGGGGTGTAGGTAATGACTTGGTGACCTCTCAGGAGGTTCTGCAGTGAGGTCCAAGGCTCCTGCATGGACAGAGACCTTTGTGGAACTAGGAAGTGCCAAGCTATTCCCTTCAGAGAGCCCACTTGAATCATCCAGGCCTATGGGAAGGGTTTCTGCTGGCCTGTGGGGACCTCTAGTGTGAGATGTGGCTTTGCACAGGTCTCTCCAGTGGCACACATTTAGGGTTGGGGAAGGAAACGAGTCTAGAGGAAAATGAAGACGGGCTGCATGGTTTTTCTCATGACCCTCACTGTGAAACAGGCTCCAGGTAAGCTCCCGGTCGGTGGCTCTGTCCTCACTTCTGGCTGTCACTCTTGGTCGTGCTTCTGTAGCTGGTTCTACACACAGAGCTGTGCTTCGTACCTTCCTGCAACCCTTCCACATTAAACCTGTAGCTCCACCTGTGCACCAACCCTGCTGCCTTTGCACCCGTGTCCCTTTGGGGGTCATTCCCCTTGGACATGCAGGTGACAGCACAACTGAATGTCCCATAGTGCCAGAAGAAATGGCAGGTGATAACAGTTTCTCACTCCACCACAGTGGTTTATGGGGCACTTTGACCACCTGGCCCATGGTGGGCACCATGTCCACATGGTCACCTCACAGCTGTATTCCTGTCCCCAGGGAACCTGTGCTGCTGGAGATGGTGTCTGGTTCCTACTCCTGGACACGTGTGGCTGGGCATCAGCTGCCTCCCCAGCCTGTTGCCCTCTCTCTATAGTCCTCTCCCCACTGCTCTCCTTCCGTGCAGTCCATCTGTTGGTCTTTCTCAGGTGGTTTCCAGCTGGTGGCTGCAGTAGGAAGGTCTCAGTGTGCAGACAGATACCTCAGTGTCTCTCACTGGACACCAGGAAGCCCCAGCAGGGCAGGGACCCACAAGGCTGTTTTCAGAAATTACTGTGGCTGCTCTCATTGGTGGCTTTGGAGGTTGCAACCAAGACGTTTTGCAAGAAAGCTTGCAGGAAAGCCAGTGATGCAGCCAGAAAATCCTGACGTGCTTTTTCCTGTGGCTTTGTGCAACTCTCTTGCTCTTGCTCTATGCTCTACGAAATGCACCTTCCTTCCTTTTTTTATTCCCCTCCTCCTTCTTCTCTGTTTTCCTATAGTTACAGTGACTGATGTGGGATGGTTTTACCTTCCCCCCCTCACCTTTCTTTGCCATCTGGGGGGATTGCAGCTGTTCTCCATGATTCTGTTTCACCTCTTTTCTACCTGTCTCTCTCCAAAACAAAGGATGATTAAGGCACTTGGTCATTTGGTCTCCCTTTGGTTGTTCTTGAGGCTTCTTCATGATTTACTCTCAGAAAATGTGCCTCCAGCTGCAGCTGGTTCTGAAAGGCAGAATTCACCTGAGTCTTCTGCAGCTGATGGGGTCTTCAGTGCTAGGAGAGGGGGAAAGGACAGAGTCAAAATGTCCATGGATGGTGAGGTTCTCCTGAGCATGGGGTATATTTAAGCAGAGCTATTTTCCTAAATAAAATATGACACAAGGGATTTTTTTTTTCCCTTGTCTGCAAATAAAAGTTTTAATAGAGCCTCAGCCAAAGGTGGTGGTTTCTAAATGGGGAGGGAAGATCTGTTTGGGGGTTTTGATCTCTTCCTTAAACAACAGGTTATTTTTTCCTAAATAACATTTCCCTAAACTTTTTCCCGAGATACTCTTTATGCAGATTTAAAATAGAAAAACAGTGACAATGTTCATCAAGCAAAACTGTGTCCTAGTGAAAGTGAAACACAGACGGTTTTGATGCTGACTCTTGATTGAACAGTTTTTTAAGGAGCTTTCTCCCAAGTCCATGAAGGGTTGGTTTTCTGGGTGCCTTCCCTCCTTTCCCAGCTGGCTGGGTGCTGGAGCTGATGGCAGCCCACCCAGAGCCCGGGCAGAAGGCAGCTGATCTAAGCAGGGTTTAATAATCGGGCAGGAGGAGGTGCATCAGCACGTGGTGGGGACTCCACTTCCCGAGAGGCCCCGCTGTGGCCATGCCTCCCTTTGGGGGAAGCCCAGGCTCTATCGAGAGCTGGAGGGACCGACCAGCTCCCTCTGGGGACAACCAGCCATGGGGCTGAGGTGCGGGATGAGGACCACCAAGTGCCAGCTGCTGGTGACCAGCCTCTGCGTCATGGTGAGCAGGCAGGTTTGGGGGGGTCTCTGCAGGATCGAGGGGAACCGTTGCCTCTCCCGGCCCTGCTTGGGGAGGGTCGGGGTTTCCCACCTTCCATTTTTCAGAGGTGGAGGGCAAGCAAAGCCAACTGCCCGAGTTATCATCGCACCCTGAGTGGTTATCGCTGGCCACCAGCATCTCCCCCCTCTCTGCTGATAGACTTCTGGTTTCTTAGGGCTCTCAGCTGCTGCAGCTCTTTCACAACCACCTCCAAGGAGAAAGGAGAGGTGGCTGCAGGCAGAATGGGTGGTTTTCAGCAAAAAAAAAGAGATTTGCTCCTGTCTCCTTGGAGCAAAAGAGGGAGGATGGAGCTGCTGCAGCCATGCTCGTGCCTGGGAGGGTGGTTGGCTGCAGGTGGGATCAGTGAGGATATGAAACCACAAAGCTTAGATGGAAGTATAGGAGAGAGCTGCAGATCCACACTGCAAAGTGAAACCAATTCTAGGGATCCTTTTTATCAGCTTTTGAAGCAAATTCAAGGGGAGCTTCTTGACATCTGCTGTTAGAGCTGATAAGAAATGGTGGGAACTGGGGAATGTTTCTCCTGGATGTTTTCAAGTTACACGTTCGTTGCCTTTTCACTTCATCAAAGCTTGCAAGCTTAAAAAAATAATAACAAGAACAACCTGTATTTAGTTCAAAGAGGGTTGGTGGCTTGGAAAGAGTGTGATTAAAAGGTAATACCTTCTTTTGAGCCACATGTGAAATTTATGGGTTGTCCAAATTTCAAAATTTCACATCCATTGGCTGTAGTGACTGTGCATTGTCATCTCTTCCAAATAGCAAAATATGCCATTGGAAGGAAGGTACCAAATATGTTTAGAGGAGACATTAAGGCACAGCCACTGTGGATGGCTAGAAACACATTATAGCTGCTGGGAGGGTTTTAAACTGGTGTTTCTCAGAAATCTGAGCTAACCAGTGTTGTGCTTTGCATTTTGCTGGGCGTGGGTCGAGAGATGCAGTGATGAACAGCATGAAGCATCAGTAGGTGCCACAAATTAGGTTATTTCTAAGGAGAAAATGCTATGGTTTGGGTTTTTTTAGTCTCCAAAACTGTAAGTCTCCAGCCAAAGCTGTTAGAAAATGTCATACAGCGAGGATTGTGTTGACACCAGCCTGTCATGTTTGACACAGAGATAACTGCCTGGTGTTTCTCTATTGTAAAGGCACAAAATGATGAAACCTTATCTGAGGAGCTAGGAGTGGCCTCACATCTTGTATTTTCCAGGTTTGTGACACTAGATTTGGAGCTGTTTAACTGTCCCACTGTTGGTGCCTCCGTCCCAGCTCTGCCACCAGTTGTGTTGCAGAGAGCTCTGTCCTAGAGCCAGGTGCCACCAGAAATGTTCCCTCTCCATTGCCTGGAGGGTAATGTGCTGGTGGTTGCCCCATGGCTCAGGCATACCAGTGCTCTCAGGGATGGGACAGAACCATGGACAGCCCAGCAGCAGGTTGTGGAGACAGCAACCAGCACTTAGAGTAGGACCTAGAGTAGCAACCTACTGTGTGGGGCTCAGGAGTATCCAGATACACCTCAAAGCTTCGTGTGTGCTCCGCAGGAGCTGCTGCTTTGCCAATCCCTTCCTAAAATCCTTCTTTTGCAGCTGCTGGGGTTGTCCATCGCCACGCTGAGCACAGTCACCCACTATGGGCTCCACTTCACCCTCATCAGCAACATCTCCCTGGAGAGCAACTCCTACAGGGCCATCCACCACGCAGGTACGTCATGGTCCCATCCCAGGGAGACCTTTGGTGATCCCAGGAGCTGCAAAATCCCCTAAAGCAATTGAAGGAAACGCAGAGGTACCACAGGGGTTGGCTTTTGGAGGATGCATTGGGACTACTAGAGTCCCACAGGCACTTTTTTTCTGTATCAGACCCACACGGTGCTGTGGGAGCACAGGGTGCTCAGGTGATGCTGCCTTCACCCCAGTCCCTCTGTTCACCATCTCCCCAGCCTTCCCCTGTGGTGAAAGCTCAGGGGAGCTCAGCCACAGACAAGACCTGAGGGTGCCATGGAGCTGGAAGAGCCCTGGGAGCGTTGGGAGAGGGGCTGTTGAAGCACAGCACAGAAAATTGAGGCTGGGAGGAGAAATGCAAAGGAACACCCGGGTTTGAAGGAAATGTGGGGAGAAATACAAACTGAGTCTCGGGTACAAGGCAAGAGCAAAGAGGTAACAGCCCAGGTACTAAAATACTCTGTTCACCTCTGCTGCACTTAACTCTGCTGCTTCTCCCAAGCCATAGTCTGGGCTTAAACACGTTCATACCCTCTCTAGATCCTGCTTCCCAATGTCAGTCTATAAAGGTGGGTGTAAAAACTGTGTTAATCCAAATCTACAGCCCTCTCCCTTTCCTACACACTTGGCTCTTAATCCAGCCTTGCACCAAGCCACCCCTCTCCAGCAATGCTTCCACTTGCTTTCCTTGCCACCATTAACTCTTTGCCTGGTTTGCCCTGAGTGAGGGTTGCAAAGCCCTTGGCAGCAGGGTGGCCCCTGAGCCAGGGTACTGGCTGTGACCCTGCCTTGGCCAGGAGGAAACCAGAAGACAAGTGTTGCACCAGATTAGCAGAGGACAAAGTCCTGATAAGGACCGTGGGACAGCTGCTGTGTGTCAGCTCTCCCTCTTTCAGGAGGATTCTTATCAGAGTGCTGAAATAATTGACAGCTTGTGGTCTGTCGGGTGGGCTGACACCCTTTTAGGGTGTTTCACTCACCCTTTTGTGGTGCTTTGCTCTGCTGAAGCTGTGGGAACAGCTCGGAGGTTTACAGCCCTGCCAAACAATACACAGATCATAGAGTCATAGGCTGGGTTGGGTTGGAAGGGACCTTTCAAGGTCATCTAGTCCAAACCCCCTTCACTGTTCAGGGACATCTTCAACTAGAGCAGGTTGCTCAGAGTCCTGACCAACCTCACCATTGTTCTAGGGATGGGGCATCAACCACCTCTCTGGACAACCTGGGCCAGGGTCTCACCATCCTCAGCATCAAAAATTTCTTCCATCTAGCCCCTCTTCTAGCTTAAAATCATCACCCCTTGTCCTGTCCCAACGGGCCCTGCTAAAAAGTCTGTCCCCATCTTTCTGACAGGCCCCTTTAAGTACTGAAAGGCCACAAGAAGGTCTCCCCAGAGTCTTCTCTTCTCCAGGCTGAACAACCCCAACTCTCTCAGCTCTTCCTTATAGTGAAGCTGTTCTAGCCCTTGGATCATTTTTATGGCCTCCTCAGGACACGCTCCAACAGGTCCATGTCCTTCTTGATGGAGGGCATAGAATAAATTATAAAATATTTTCAGTTCTACAACCTGGTCCTCTTGGACCAGCTCCCCAAAATGCACTTTTTGGCCCCTCTCTGGGTGAAAGCATCAGGCCAGGCCTCCGTTAACCTTAAAGTCTTCATGTTTGACCTCGGCTCCCATGTCCAACTTCCTTCCAGCTTTCTACTTTGGGATCTGCCTCAGCATGACCCTGATCCTCGCAGCCCTGCTGAGCTCTGCTGCCACAGTGCGGGAGTCGCAGTGCCTCACTGCCATGGTGAGTACTGGGGGACACTGCCTGGGGGGTTCCTCGGGCTGGCACCCTTAAAATGTGGGGCTGGGGGCTGCTTGGCCTTGTGCCCGGGAGTGTGCACACCTAGGGAAGGATGTCCTGTTGCTCCACCCAGGAGGTTCTATCTGAACAGGAGAAAATTCTTTGCTGTGAGGGTGCTGGAGCCTGGCCCAGGCTGCCCAGAGAGGTTGTGGAGTCTCCTTCTCTGGAGAGATTCCAAACTCACCTGGACATGATCCTGGGCACCCTGCTCTGGGTGAGCTGCTGGAGGCTGGACAAGATGATCTCCAGAGGTCCCTTCCAACGCCACCACACTGGGATTCTGTGATCCACCGCTGCTCTCAGCAGGTGATAACGGGATGCCCTCTGGTTGCCTTCAAGCTCCTGCCATCTCCGGGCGGGTGAAGCTGCCGGGCAGGGGACAGGGACAGAGGGGGCAGGGGCAGAGGGGGCCGCTCCAGCTCCGCGGAGCATCCTCGGGAGCGGCTGGTCCGGCTGCGGCTCTGCCACTGGAGGGGGCCCCCGGGCCACGCAGCTCCTCTCCCAGCCCCGCTTCTGGCCCCGCTCCCGACCCACTCCCAACCCTTCTGCCAGCCCGGCTCCCAGCCCCGTTCCCCGCTCCCAGCCCCGCTCCGGGAGGTGCGGGCAATGCCCTGCCAGAGGGAGCAGGCACCGTAACCGCTGCTGGAGGGGGGTGGCATGTCCCCATCCTTTCAGGAATTAACGGGGAACACCCAAGAGCTGGTCACCAACAGCCTTATTCTCAGCTCTTTATTCAAGCAGCTCATCAGCGTCTTAAACAGAGGAGCTTTGCTTACTCCTATAAATTGTCCACCCTGTTCTAACTATCAAGGTCTTAGCACAAGGGCCAGCCCACTGCTTGTTTCCCCACCGGTTCCTACCCCCTCCCACAGCTTGTATTTTAATTTCTGATCTGCAAGCAAGAAATGCAGGCAGGGGGAGCCAGATGGGAGCCCCAGGAGCGGGGCTCAGCCCCGTGGGGCTCAGGAGCTTGGTGTCGGTGTGACACCCTGCCCTGCCCTGCCCTGCCGAGCCCTGCTGGGCTGTAGCCTGCAGAAGTTTCCAGCCCCCCCTTCCCACTCGTAGCTTTTTTTCTAGTTAACAGAGAGGATTTTTCACCTTCCTCCTCTATTGATTTTAAAGGACTTTTCCTCTTCTGCAAAGTGCGTGTCTTGTTTAGAAGACCATTTAATTCACTCTTTAATCAAAGAGAGAAGACACCAGAGCGTTGGGGCCTGACAGTGTGGCTGGGTAGGAAACCAAGACATGATGGGACCTCTTTTGAGGTCCCTTCCATCCCTAACATTCTGTGATTTTGTGATGGGGGGGTGTCTGCATCAATGTGGCTAACCACCACAATGGTAACCCAGCTACCCTGGAGAAATGCAGACAGGCTTAGAGGAGCATTGCCCTGGTCGTGGACTTGTTGGGTGGATCCCATCTCCTCCTTGTGCCTCAGTTTCCCTCCTGGCTTTTTTGGGGGTCTGTTTAAATGATGAATGTTTGCACTGCCTGGCTATCTGGAGGTTTGGGTGTATAGAGAGGAGGGGTCTCAGTCTTTGCAGGCCTTACTGGTGCTGTCCTAATAATGATAATGGGTGCACAGTGGTTAGAAACCAGAACAGATTGAAGTGGTTAAAGTGCATCTATGTCAGGAGCTCGTCTTGTAGCTCGTCTTAGCAGCACCTCCAGGCCAGACTGATGCTCCTGATGCCTGTGAGGAAGCTGGTTTCTAGAGAGCAACTGAGAACTTATCAATAAAAATTACATTCTAAAATCCTGGATGTTGTCCCCAAAGCTCCTCTTAAACAGGCAGCGTAGTGAGAGGTTTATTGACTGTTCTCTGGCAACCCCTGCTTTTTGGTGATCTGTGGTCATGGTGCAGGCAGTGCTGCTGTAAACATCCTGCAGCCCTCCCAGCCCCTGAAGGCCTGTGGCTATTGAAGGGGAGGAGAAGGAAGGAAAACGGCAGTTTTACTAGAACTGCTTGTGCAAAGGAAAGACTCTGGCTCTGGTGGGCAGAGCACTGGGTGCTGTTATCTGGGCAGATGGAGAGAAGGGAGAAAAAAAAAGCCATGCCAGCCAGAATTTCACAGCTGAAATTCTTACTCCTGAACTTTACAGCCTAAAAAACATTCGTGTAGAGCAATATTTGTGTCCAGGATGGAGCAGCTGCTCCAGGCTCTGGTTCCAAACATGGTAAAAATGTGGATGTCCAATAGAACCCAGTGTTTCTCCGAGAGGGATGTGTCAGTAGGGCCAGTCTGTTTGCTTTACTATTCCCCAGAGTATCATTGTAATCAAGTGTGTCAAGGGTCCTTAAAAGCCCATCTTGCATTTCAGCATCTTGCTTTCTCAGTGAATCCATCTCCCACACCCTCCCTGAGTGAGGCATCCGTGTGCTGGTGCTCCCCGGGGAGCCAGCACAGGCAGGGCTGATGCTCTCAACTGGAGCCAAGGATGGATTCCTCCATTGGACTGAGATCACTGGCTCCTATGTGCTGTGTGGAAAGGCAAAAATATCATGTGCTTTTAGATGAACTGGGTCAGGGAGGGAGGGATGCGACCTGATGGATGCAATCTGAAATTAGCTCCTCCCTTCCCCGCCCCTGGGCTGTGAAGTCTGGAGAGAGCTGGTCCTTGCAATGGCCACAGCAGCACCAAAGAGCTGCTGGAGCTGAGCAGGGCACGGGTTGGATCCTTCCCCAGGAGTGTGAGAATTTGGCAGAGCTACTGAACCCAATCTGAGCTAAAAGATCCCTTCATAGTCCAAAGCAGACTCTCTTAACCGAAGGGGAAGCATCAGAAAGGCGAATTAAAAGATACCCCAGCCAGCAGACAAGACGCTGTTTCTGTGGATTCTGCCAAGTCTCTCGAAAAGAAATCGTTCCTTGCAGCAGGGATGGAAACAAGGTCATCCATAAAGGAGTAATTGATGTCTGGCTGGTGACAGCCCTCCATGATGTGCTGCCTCCTGCACAGGGAGCAGGCAGCAGCCCACGGCTGGCTCCGAGGAGCTCCGAGGCTCTGAACCAGCCTGCTACATTTTGTATGCAAACTACACATTGCCTTTTTATTTTTTCCTCCAAATGTCTTCTAATGTAATTAGAAAGTTGCTCTTCCAAAAGCCTTTTGGCTGGGGAGGGGAAAACAGCCTATAATTCATTTATAAGATGTTCTCGGAGCCATGTAATTGCTCCACACTGGATGGATGGAGGGGGAGCTTCTCAAGGGGCCACATCTCAGTATTCCCAGAAATCAAGGGAGATCTGATGGTGGAGGTGGAGCTGATGTGGGGTGGAGCTGAGGCAGGCAAGATGAGAAGGAGGTTTATAATCTACTGGGGTTTCTGGTCCCAGAGAGATGGCATAAGTGCTGGTGCTAGTGTGGGGAGGAGAGGAGAACAAGGGGGAAGAAATCTGGGTGGTGCCACTGGCGTGCTGTTGCTCTCACTCTCCAGGTTCATGATGGGTCCTCTTGATTAAACCCTTATTGGAATGATGTGTAGAAGGGCTTTCACATTGCTATCAGTGCTGGTTTTTCCATCTGCCATAATTTTCTCTTTTTTTCTTGTCTTTGAGCTTGCTTTAGGTGAAACTGTTGACTTTGTTATGCTGTTTGTTTGGGGAGAAAAGCAAAATGTAGGGTCTGGTCCTAGTGAGAAGCAACCTGAAATGTAACCTCTTCCCTCCAGTTTGTGCTGTACCTCCAGGGGCTGAACATCCCACCCAGCTGGGTTTGGGCTTTGGTCTGTAGCATCTTGCCCTGGGTGCTTGTCCCCATCTTTGCTACTTGTCCCCCCCTTGTCATGTCAGCCTTTGATCAAACTTTCCTCTCATCTTCTTTAGGGTCTTCTCTTATCCCCTTCCAGCTCCTGGCAAGGCAGCGGGTGATCTCACCACCTATTTGGCAGCTGCCAAAAAAATAAAAGAAAAGGAGAGACTGGACATACATAATTTAAGGTTTTTCATAAGAGCCATACCAGGGTTTTCCCCAGAGTCTGATGCAGAGCCTGAAACAAGGTAGCCCCAAAAAAGTGGTGAGATCCCAAGGGCAGCTTGTTCCTGGAGCAAAGCCCCCAGGCAGGGCATTGAGAGACACAGCAGCCAGCAGATGGATAAGCACCAGCAAAAGGCAGTTCATTGGCATGTTCCCATTCATTTCCAGGATTTGAAGTAACACATTTTCCTTTCTTGCTGCATATGGAGGAGTTTGAGGTGCTTTTTTTAAACCACACTTTTTAAGCAAAAGTTTCTTGCTGAAGCAGATTTGGTAGCAGCAATGTTCTTCTTCCTCTCCTTAAGCTTGAATCTGATAAACTTTCATGAAAGATTTAACCTTTTTTAGGTGATTTCAGCTGTGCCATGTTATTAAAGCACAGAAAAAAATTAGAAACTAAAATAAGTCAGTTGGGTAATTTTCCCCTGCTACGTAACTTGGTGTTGGAAGGGGGATGGTTTCATGGAAACAAGGGCAATCATTTTCGACTGGTGCTTATTCATCATCTTTTGCCATTCCAGGACTAAGCTGTGGATTCATATTTGATGAGCCCATTTGGCCTTCAAAGGCTTTGCAGGCACTTTTTTCCTTCCTTTTTTAAATCTTTTTTTTTCTTTTTTAATGTGAGCAAGATGCTTTGGTCCAGCTGTCACAACAGGAGAGCTCTGTTTACATCAGGATTTTCTTTTTTGGGCCCAGATTTGTTCAAATAAAGAGACAACGCGTGTCACTTCCAGCTCTGCAAGCCCAGGGAAGAACACAAGAGTCAAGCTGCCTCCTGCGTGGTTGCTGTTATTGTTTAGACACTTCAGGGTCAGTTGCTGGCCTTGATTATATTTCTGTCATCCTTTTGTCTGACCCGGATGGTGCTGATCTAAGGGAGGCAGCTTGGCCACCTTGCCAGCAGAGTATAGCCCAGCTCCTTTCCCAGAGCAGGTTGCTCTTCATCCTGGTTGCTCCCTTCTTTATGGACTATTCATGTGGATTTTCCCCTCTTTATGGACTATTAACGTGGGTTTTCCCCTCTTTGAAACCAATATCTGAGTTTTAAACACAGGGGATTGAATCCTGTGAGTAAAGAGATTCTATTCTGTGGCACTTACTTACTACAGAAGAGGAACATACTGTAAATATAATGGGTTTATCTCCTTGTTCTTTTTCTCCCCAAGGGAAATTTGGCCAGAATAGGTTAACTGCTCTGCAGGAAGCCAGGTGCTTTTTTAGTTCAATCCCTTCAAATGCCTACAGTGTAATTTGATGGAGAATCAATTATTAGCCATCTAATTTCTTTTAAGTAACCAGCATTATGAGGGATATCAGAAGATGATATTTAGCTCTAACTTTAACTAAACTTGCTCAAGCCTATTAAACACATCCCAACAGCGTTTCCAAATGGATATTTTTCTCCCCATGCTGTAACTGATGGTATTTTCCCTCTTTATCCTCAGGGATTTTTCTGCTTTGCTCTGGCCTTCTGCAGCTCCCTCCCAGCTGCCTGCTGGAGATACACACACGGCACTGAGGTAAGCAGCGACCAGGAAATGCCACCAGCATCTCATCAGATAGAGAGTTATTTGTAGCAACTATTTCTCCCATAAAAGGGACATCTGGCAGTAATTAAGCCATCCATGCTGAGGTCTGTCAGATCCATGCTCTGTCGCATCATCCTTTGCAAGAACGGGGCTGCCTTCATCAGCTGCCTCCCCAGTGGGGTCATCTGAAGGGAGAAGCCATGGGAACCTCCACGCAGGGCAGACACGTTGTCCTGAAGGCAAAACAAAATGCAAGTCTTGTTTCAAGTAGCTTTGGGATTTATATTTTTTGCAGGGGATGTTTTGGGTTTGGTTTGGTTTGTTTTAAATGAGAGGCTTGACTTTTGAAAAGTCATTTCCAGCCAGCTTTAATTCATAGAATCATAGAATTGTCAGGGTTGGAAGGGACCTTAAAGATCATCTAGTTCCAACCCCCCTGCCATGGGCAGGGACACCTCCCACTAGATCAGGTTACTCAGAGCCCCATCCAGCCTGGCCTCCAAAATCTCCAGGGATGGGGCTCATTCCTACCAAGCTTAGTTGGGAGCCTCTATTCAAAGGCAGTGGCAGATTGTGACTGTTCAGGTTGTCTCTGACAATGGCCAGGAGAAACACCCAGGAGATGTGTGTATTAGCCAGCAGCAGTGGTACAAGAAGAACACTGGTGTGAAAAATGGTGGTTTGGGTCGCTGTCATGCTGGACCAGAAGGAGAAGAGTGTATGAGGTTGAATTTGCAAGAAAGTTGGGTTTTGAATTGTTAACCCAGAGCTTGCTGGTGCTGTGGGAGATGGATGGTGTTGGAGATTGTCCTGGTTTCCCTGGGGCAGAATCCCAGTCCGTTAGGAGTTTGGAGCCAGCCAGGATGGTGACCTGAGCTGGCTCCAGGAGTATCCCAGCATGTGGAATGCAGCCTCTCTTTTAGGGTCTAACCCCCCTCTTAACCAATGGCACCAATGGAAAAGGTGCTGCTGTCACTTGGAGAGGTGTCACAACTTCTCTGGACAGGTTGGCTGCTCTCAGGAAAACCTGAAATGAAAATATTTGTAATCTGGATGGGTTTAAGTACCTTTTGTGCTGTTAGACGTAGTGCTGAGCTGTTCATGTTTCAGTACTTCCTAGCTCGGCTTGTTCCTGAGCCCTATCCTCACCTGCTGTGCCCAGCACTCCTCCTTCACCTCCATCCCATCAAGCTCTCAAGCCTACAGCTCCAGAAACACCCCAGCCCAGCCTCCAAGCCCCCGTGAAACTCCAGTGTGCTTCTCTGCCTGGCCCAGATCACTTGAGAGAGTGAGATGTGGTCTTGGTAGGAAACTGCCACAAACCTGAGGAACGACAGTGGTGGTGCACTCAGCCCTACGTGAGCACCTTTGATGGAACAGCCATGGTAGCCATGGAAATGATGAGGGGTTTGGGCAGTTTTCAGCCACATCAGGAAGTCCTGGTTCCTGAAGCCAAAGAGCTGAGTCTTTTTTTCCAAAGTTATTTTTATGGCAGCGCCTTTCCCACAAACCGCTGCCTGTTTGGATGAGGTCTCTTAGTCACTCCCAGCATGCCCAATGCAGCTGGGATGTGGGATGTGGAGAAGGACAGAGGGGAGACTTATGGCACATCTCTGCAGTGGCTTAGAAGAGCCTCCCAGCAGCCCTGTGACACTGGCCACAGCTGGTTGGGGTGGCAGCATGAACCAGTGAAAATAAAATTGCTGCAACGTGAAAGGAGCTTTGCCGCAGAACAAGGTTTTTAATTACAGAGATTCACACACAGGTAAATGTCAGCTTAAAACCAATTCAATTCTGATTTCCCAGCTCAAGGGAAGATTTGAAACTGGTACAAATAGCTGCCCATGCTTCTGGTGTAAAGGCCCAATTTCCCATGTGCTTTGAATGAAGAGCTCACGTGGATCTGCACCGGCTACAGGGATATGGCAACCTCTTAACTATCACATGGCTTCTCAGGTTTCTGGGTGATTTCCAGAGGAGGTTTCACCTGTGGCTTCCAGCTCTGCATGAAAGAGGCTTCAGCCTCTTTGTATTGTGCTGCTTGTACTCAGAGAGTAAACATGAGGATTCAGGGGTTTAGAGGCAGGGAACAGAAGCCGCCCATGCACACTCTGATTCTTCTGCAGTCTTGCTCTGCTTGAAACCTCTTCCAAGAAATCTGTTTGCACTGGGAAGAGCAAACCAAGCCTTTTATGCTTTGCTAGGGAGCAGGGTGGTACCTCTTGAGATGGTGATTTTCTAACAAGGCCTGGGGTGCAAAGCTGGGATGAGCAGCTGCAGCTGCTGGGTAATGAACATTGCTACACCTGGAGCCTGTTCTTCAAAAGAGCAGCTTCCCAGCTCCCTTCCCTGCAGATGGGATCAGCACAGGTCTTCTCCTGTCTGCAGGTCTTTATCTCAGCCAGTATCTTTGCAAAGCCAGACACAGCATTGCTTGGTGTCCAGGAGGCAAATCCCATCTTTATGTGCACAAAACCAGCATGTGTGTCCTTTGCTTCTACAGATATGTGAGGAGTGACCCAGAGCTTTCCAGGTAATCTCTTAAATGGGGTTGTAGAGGACCTTCCAGTGGCAAACAAAGTCTGTGTTTGTGTCTGCTGCTGCTGGTGCGTGTTGGGGCAAACTCTTAGAGGATCTGATCTGTCTCATCTGAAGGTGATGCTTAAATGGAGGCTTAAGTCCTAGAGATCTTAATGGGGCTTAAGCACAAGCTGAAGGTGTGTTCAGGTGCTCTCTGAAGCATCCAGGTAGTTTCTTTTTGGTTTTTGGTTCAGTGGGGCTGAACCAGGATTGTAGCCACTCTTGGGCTTTTTCAAGAGCATTTTCAAAAAGCAGTGATTTGGCTGTGAAAACCCAGTGAACAACCTGATGTCCTCCTTGCCCTGGCTGTTTGCTGGGCACAATCTCTAAGGTAAGCACTGAGCTGTGCCTAGTCCCTGAAGTCCATGGAAAGAACAAAAAACGGGGGGGAAATCCCTCCCCCTTCCTTAGGGTTTTGGACATCGTGACTCTTTCCTAGTGTTTCTGTTCCCATCGCCCAGCAAGGGCCGGCTACCCCCAGGAGACTCAGCCCTCCTTTGTCTGAGGTGTCACACAGGCATTCCAGCTCACAGGGTTTATAATTTATCGCTGCCCTGACACTGAACCCACGGCCCCGTTTCTGCTGCTTTCCATGGCAGAGCGTTCGCTCGAGCTCCGTCTCCAACAGCATCAGCCATGGAGACCTGGATGGTCCCCGGGGCACATCCAACCTTTGTGCTGCTGTAGGGTGCTCAGCAGGGCAGCAACCACCATCTCAGAGGTGACCATTCCTGCCCTGGGGATGACACAACATTTTTTAAGCTAAGCCTGTTTCCCATGTTTTTCTATGTTTTAAGAAGCAGACTTGCCTGGCGCTGCTGTCAAGTACTACAGGTGAGAGACTGGGGATGACTAAGTTGCTTTGACTTGGACATTGGGAGGTTTGTAAGCTGCTGGGTTGTGCATCTTGAATGATGGGAGCACAAAGGGGCAGTGTGGGCCCTTGGCAACTGTGGTTTTGGAGTTCCGTTATGAAACGGACTGAAATACTTCAAGTTTGTTTAAAACAAACAAAGAAAAGCCCAACCCCCAAAAAACAAGAGGATCTTGATATGCTGAGGCTGGTGACACTCAGAAGGGGTGCAGCTCTAGGTCTGAAGGATTTAGAGAAAAAACTTGTTGGTGTTGATTAACTGCCTGCCTGGGTTTTCTGTGCTTCCCTCTAAAGCTTCTGGTGCCCTGCCCCAGTCACCAAGTGCTGCTCCTGGCTGGTCTCACAGGTGGCCTTGGGGTTTATGGCTTGGTTGAGCATGAGGCTCTGCTGTCCCCTTGCCTGTTGTTTTGGGGTGTGGAGATGGGGAATGAGGAGGAGCTGAGCAGTATAAAGCTCAGCACTGTCTCCTGTTCTAGATGTTTTGTGCAAGGACCTGGTGGAAGTGCTGGGACTAGAGAGAAACAGCTTTGTCAGGCTTTGCTTGTCCTGATCTTTTTTGTCCCACAACGGTTTTTTTTCTCTTCTATGTGTTACTTCAGTGATGGACCAAAAGATGGTCAGGGTTTGCCTGGTCCTCTTGCAATAACAGAAAGGGGAAGGAAGTGGGGTTTTTGTTTGTTTAACAGATAGATACAGACATTGAGGTAGGACAAGAGGAAATGGCACTTAGTTGCATCAGGGGAGGTTTAGCTTGGACATTAGGAAAAATTTCTCCCCCAGTAGGGTTGTCAAGCCCTGGAACATGCTGTCCAGGGCAGTGGTGGAGTCCCCATCCCTGAAGGGATTTAAAAGCCATGTAGATGTGGTGCTGAGGGACATGGTTTAGTGGTGGACTTGGTTGTACTGGGTTAATGGTTGGACCCAATGATCTTAAAGGTCTTTTTTAACTTAAGTAATTCTAGAATTCCATGTCTATATAGAGATGTTGGAAAGAAAAGGTGAAAACCATTTAGCTAAAAGCCTCACTTGGATCTTCTCCCACCATTGGTCTCTAGTGACCACCAGCAGTCAGTGGAAGCAGCACCTTTTTATCTTATGCAGTTTTCCACAAGGGGCCTCAAAGGCCACTCTTGTTTGCAATGCTGGCTGGATTTCTGTGGCTGGGCTTGAGTGGCTTGAGGGAGGCTGGAGAAGAGAGGAGCTGACAGGCAATGGAGGGTATCCAAAGCTGCAGCAAGCTGTGCTGACTGGGTTAGATATGGCCAATGCTGTGAGGGGAACCCATCTTACCATGTGCTCAATCCACATGGTGGGATTTTCTCTGCCACCCAGCTGAGGCACCCCGAGCAGTCCTGTCTTCTCAGTCCCATTGCAGTTACATCATCCCTTCACCCAAACCCAGCCCGCCCTGGCTGCTGTGAGCACATGCCTTGCTGTGGGCTGGGGAGGAAGGGGAAGGCAGGGGCAGCAAAATGCAGAAGTATTCTCCTTGCTGAAGCAAGGAAGGATTTTGAGTGAGTTAACCAGTTTACCCCAGTTTGACACCACAACAGACTGACCAGCAGTTTCTAGCTGAGTGACACGTCTGCGGTAGCCGCTGCTGAAGGGGTATTTCCAAGTGACTCTGGGGAGCGATGCCGGGAGAACATGAAGTGCTGAGGTTGCTGTTTCTTCTGAGGTTACAACATGTGCTCAGTTTGGTACCTCAAAGGTCAAGGAGCCACAGGAGAGGAGGGTCCTCTCTCTGCCTGCCATGCTTCTCCTCCTCTGCCATGTCAAGAGTGTTCCTATTAAGCAGAAAGGGGGATTTGTCTTTGAGACAAGCCCAACATCCCATTTTATGGTCTTCTCCTTGAGCTCCAGCTTTGTGGAGGGATTTTTGTCCAACAACCTTTGCAAAGATGGTTCACTGAGTAAGTCTCAGATGGTTGTTCTTGGTACAAGTCTCTGTTAGTTTTCCAATGTCCATCTTAGCACCCAGCTCAGGTTGCCTAGACATGGGTATTCACCAGCAGCAGAAGGGGGGTCCGTTGACACCACTGGCTTGCAAAGGGATCAGGAACTGAAGGCTGACCTCCTTGATTGATCTCTCTGTTCCAAATCCATCTACAGGAAAAACTTATCCTTGATAAATGACCTAAGTCAAAAAATGTCAATTTTTCTCTTGAAGGAGGTAAGACTAAAATTTGCTTTATTCTAGTAGCCAAGGGCAAGGACACTAATGGCTTAAAGTAAATGCCTTCCTGCAGTCATAAATTCTGCTTCTTGGGGGGGAAAAAGGATTTAGAGGATGATAAACAATCTCTAAGTTCCCTTTTTCTTTTACTTTAAGTGAAAAATGCTACTCTATTGAGTCAGCTGGAGGCAGCTGCATCAATCTCAGTGGTGATTTTCCATTTGTTGTATCCAGCAACCCATCGATATCGTCCCTAAATGAATGTTTCATTAAGGAATGCAGACAGAAATGGGAGGCAGCAATTATTTGACTAATTTAGAGCTGGAACATTTCACTCTGCTTCTTCCAGGAAAAGAATTGCTGTAAGGTGTGACCTCCATATCACTTAACCTGGAGATTTTTCTTAAGCCAAAGCCCAGCTGATGCTCCATCTTCAGCTCTTGGTGGTTTTTACTGTTGAGCATCACAGACATGATCTTGTTCCAAGGGAAAGCTTTGTCCAGAAATACTCCCCCAGCAATGGGTCACAGCACGGTCCTAGAACAGGAAAATCCACTTGACTATAATGATGCTTATGAGTGTATGGGGAGTGTAAGACCTTTCACAAAGAAGCCCAGACAGACTTTCTCCAGCTGTCTCAGCCCATTATGAACTAACTACAATCTGAGTTAAGGGATGGAGCACAGCTCTGGGCTCTTCAAATCCTCTTATTAACAGTATCAGCATAACCACTCAAAAGGCATCTTATTGCTTAACCATGAGAAAAAGCACCCCGAGTATTTTTAATTTTTTTTTTCCTCCAACACCTGGCATAAGAAACGGAAAAAGAAATTATTTTGAGACAATGGACCCAAAATTGCCCATCAGTGGAGTGTGTGATGGGAACCTGCTGAGGGTGCAGTGCTGCAGGTCAGCTCTTCACTGTGCCATGTCCCAGATCAAAGCAAAATATAGGGAAGAATTTGAATCACAGAATGTCAGGATTGGAAGGGACCTCCAAAGATCATCTAGTCCAATCCCCCTGCCGGAGCAGGAACACCTACATGAGGTTACACAGGAAGGCGTCCAGGCGGGTTTTGAATATCTCCAGAGAAGGAGACTCCACAACCTCCCTGGGCAGCCTGTTCCAGTGTCCTGTTACCCTCACTGAGAAGAAGTTTTTCCTCATATTTAAGTGGAACCTCCTGTGTTCCAGTTTGTACCCGTTACCCCTTGTCTTATCATCGTTTGTCACCGAGAAGAGCCTGGCTCCATCTTCATGACACTCCCCCTTTATATATTTATAAACATTAATGAGGTCTCCCCTTAGTCTCCTCTTCTGCAAGCTAAAGAGACCCAGCTCCCTCAGCCTTTCCTCATAAGGGAGATGCTTGTTGGATAAAATAATGCTGCAGATGAGGACAGGTCATGAAACCACCCGTCTCATGCTCTCAGGTTGTATTTTTTGCATCATTAGGCATGCATGAGTTGGGATGACGTTTGGGGCTGTCTGGGTGCTGCCATGCATGACAGGGCTGCAGAGCTTGGCTGCAGCTCTGAGTATAAACACAACCCCATCCCAGGCAGAAAAGGTGCTAAGATGGTGGTTGATTAAGGCAATGTTTCCTCTTGAATGTTCCCTCTTATTAAACCAGAGCTCTCATGTGCTCTGTGGCACAGTCTCCTGAGCAGAAGGAAGCAGCCAGTGATAAACACTGAGATTTAGTACCTTGTACCTACCTCCAGTATTGACACAGGAAAGGTCCCTGCAGTGATCTTTGAAAACATACCATTATGTTTATGAAGACAGCAATTTTCCCCTCCAGAATCAAGTGATCCCAGCAAAAATCAGAAAGAAAATGTGGAGGAACTACAGTCAAATGACCCTTTAAAAATGAGTTTGTANAGTATTTTTAATTTTTTTTTTCCTCCAACACCTGGCATAAGAAACGGAAAAAGAAATTATTTTGAGACAATGGACCCAAAATTGCCCATCAGTGGAGTGTGTGATGGGAACCTGCTGAGGGTGCAGTGCTGCAGGTCAGCTCTTCACTGTGCCATGTCCCAGATCAAAGCAAAATATAGGGAAGAATTTGAATCACAGAATGTCAGGANGCATGACAGGGCTGCAGAGCTTGGCTGCAGCTCTGAGTATAAACACAACCCCATCCCAGGCAGAAAAGGTGCTAAGATGGTGGTTGATTAAGGCAATGTTTCCTCTTGAATGTTCCCTCTTATTAAACCAGAGCTCTCATGTGCTCTGTGGCACAGTCTCCTGAGCAGAAGGAAGCAGCCAGTGATAAACACTGAGATTTAGTACCTTGTACCTACCTCCAGTATTGACACAGGAAAGGTCCCTGCAGTGATCTTTGAAAACATACCATTATGTTTATGAAGACAGCAATTTTCCCCTCCAGAATCAAGTGATCCCAGCAAAAATCAGAAAGAAAATGTGGAGGAACTACAGTCAAATGACCCTTTAAAAATGAGTTTGTAGTTTGATGTTTCCTTACTATGATCTAAGTACCGTTTTCAGATAATAGCTGGATATAACTGCTAGATGTAATTATTAGATAGAAATGCTGAGAGTGACTAATCAGTAAATTGTACTCTTAGGCTTGCCCAGACACACTTTCTAAAAGGAAATTATTGTTATAAAACATTTTCCATTTAATCCCTTGTGCTTTCAGTTCTTGGAGGCTGCTTGACAAAATGGGGAAAAAAATAAATCAGTAAATAACTGAGAAAGCAGCTCCCAAGCAAGCTCAGAAACAGGGTGCAATTAAGTCTTTAGTAGTCATTGTGAACCTGGGGATTATCACCCTCCTCCTCATCATCATCATCACCATCCCTGTAGTTGAGTTGGCTGTGAAACGATGACTGCTCATGGTTTCTTCTCTTCTTGTTTCCAACAGCTGGAATAATTTTCTGCCATAGCTTGTTATGGGCATCTTGTCCCTTCATGTCTTTCCCACCCACTCTCACCCTTCAAACAGCCACAGCCTCAATGTTTAGGGTCATTGCATGGTACCTAAAATAACAAGGAAGGTACAGAGCTGCACCTCTGCATCAGACAGGACATTTCCTGATCAAATTGATCCTCTCAGGGTTTCCTGGACCTGGCAGGAGCTCAGAGGCCCCAGAGGTTTATGGTCAGCACAAGACACCAATGAGGAATGACTTTCCTGCCCAGGAATCTGTTCTGGGGGAGTGGTCAGAGCCTGCTTTGCTTCTGGGGAACCTGTGATGAAACATCACTGGACAAAGTCTCATTTTACCTCGGTTGAAGCTGAACACAGTTGTAAAGTTGGCAGAAAGGTCCAGCCCCAAACTCACTGCGGTCAAAGATGCAACATTCCCTGGCCTGGAGTTCTGTAGACCTTTAGAAGTAGTTCAACTTCTGGATTGCTTTCAACCCTTGAACCTTTGCTTGAACCTAGCAACTTGCTTGAACCCTTTAAAAATGTTATTTTCTTTTAAAGTCATCCAAATTTAGGCCTCTTGGAGGGAAGCTCAGCATCCTGAGCCTGTGCAAAGGCAAAAATTGCACACCCAGCACCATTGCTTTCCTGAGACCCAGGTGTATGTTGTCACAGCACAAAGTACTTATTATTCCTGTGTCTTAGACTGGGATACTCAAGTCTCCTGGGTTAAGAAACCAGCTGCCCTATTCTTTCTTCCTTCCTTCCTCAGCAAGATGAGGCCACAAGAGGAGGTCAAAAGATTATTCTCTTTTCATTATTCTTAATCCAATTCTTCAGTGGAAATGGATGCCCTTTTTATTGAATCCATTTATTTAATTGCTGCTACTGCTGGAAAGCTGCTTCATCACCCACAAGAAGTTAGAAAAGCTTGGATATTTTCCTTTTTATTGGAATTTAAGGCTTGCTCAGGAGAAGGATGGTGCAGAGGTCTGCTAGAGACCTTGCCTTGCTGCTGCACCCATCCTGCTTGATATTCTGCTGCACAGGGGTGACAAAAGCATCTTCCTCCTCACCTGTGTGGGACAGCTCAGCATCACACCCCTTGCTATGGAGGAATAGCTCTGCCCTGTCCATCATCAGACCTCTCATTAAAACTGGGTTGCTCCTACCTCACCTACTGATTGTTCCATGATGGAGCATCCTGGGGGGACAGCAGCTTTGCTGTAGAGAAACCCCCAAACCCCTCCACTTCTGTGCCATGCTAATAGCCATGGAAAACCTTCCAATGTGAGCCTTTAAACTCTGTTCCTGGTGGCATGGAGCTGAGTCAGATCTCAGTCTCCCTCTCCTTGGTTATCACCTCTGTTAATTGCTGGCATTCTGGACAGCCAGGCAGGGTAGAGCAGTGTTGCAAAAGTGACCCTGGGTTCACCCCCAAGCACACAGCATTGGGTTTTCCTCCTGATTTCCCAGCAGATCCCCTTTAAGCCTGAGCTGAAAGGTCTGGCTGAGAGCTGGCTCTGCTCCCGGAGCACCCGTCCCTCCCTATGGGGCCACCCACCCCATCTCACCCATCCATTTCCCTCCCGAGAGCCAAGTGCTGCCCGTGGATCTGCTCGGATTGATGCTCCAAGGAAGGCAGGGAAAGTGGGAGGGAGAAATGTGGGTTTGACTCCAGGCACTGAAGGCAATTGTCATATTTTTCCCTTTGAAACCCCAGCAGGAGTTGGCTGGGATCTGTCGAGCTGTGAGATCTCACATGTTTGGTTAATATTTAGGGTCTGATTCATCACTGAATCACTCTGTTATGTTTTTGGCTCTGTTTGGAGGAGCTCCTGTGTCACTGGGATAACACCAGCCATCTGAGGTCCTCTCACTTGCTTATTTTAGCCTCTCACAGTTGTGTGTGTCTGTCCTCGCCATCACTCATCAGGAAAGGGAGATGGTGTCATCCCTGCCTGGCAGAGGGTCTTGGAGTCACACTGGTCACAAGCACTGGAGTTCTTCTCTGACCCTAAATCCAAAACAACTGGCCAAAAGCTCCACCCATCAGCTGATGAGCCCCTGGTGTGATGTTGAATGGTCCTTGTGTAGCAGAAGGTGATACCTGTGTGGCATTGCAGCCTCTTTCATGGGACTCACCATGCTGTAGGTGCCCCTTGGTCATGGTGGGTCATACACCAGCTCCTGTTGCTGCATGGTGATTGTTTAATAGCTGCACTACCTGTCTTGCTATACCTAGGAGACCTGGGGGGATGCAAGGAGCATGTGTCCCTCCAGAGATAACTGCACGGATCTCTGCTTTCATTGCAGGTGGAAGAGAGCATGATGGATGTGTATGATCTTGTGTACGAGGAGGTGCGGAGGAACATCTCCAGCTTGAGGAGGCACGAGCTGACTGCCATCCATGAAGCAGTAAGTTGTCTTTCAGCCTTGGCAGAAAACCTTGCCCTGGGGTATCTTCTCAACGATTGCAGCAGGCTGGGGCTGGTGCCTTTGCTCTGCCTTGTGTGTGCTGCTTTCCATCAGGAACAGAGTCCTCCAGCCTGCTCCTCCCTTCCTACTCTTCTTTCCCCAGGTTTGACCAACCAGATTAGCACCAGGAGGAAAGGGTCACCTCCCTGAGCATCGATCTGGTGCAAGATCTTCAAAGCTTCACTGTAGCTGACATATATATAGTCTCTCAGCAGGCCCTCTGCCATGCTCCCTCTCTGTGGTAGGAGAAGGTGGATACACACCTCCCTGGTGTCCCCAGTCAGGTAGAGAGAGGCAAGGAATCCTACACTGTCCAGCAGAAATATTTAGACTTGGTTATTCCTGTTGACCCTTGAGCTGAGGAGCACTGGGGGCTCCGTGACCTCACACAGTGCTGGAGGCTCTCAGCAAGCTCCACAAAACCACCACCCAGGAGGCTGTTGGCACAGGGGACTTCTGTAGCTCAGCAGGTGGGCGAGGGTGGTTGCCCAGAGCACAGGAAGGACACTTGCCCTCAAAGCCACAGGAGATGAGTGAGGATGTCCCCCATGGTGAGAGACCCCGCTGCGTACAGGCGATGTCATCTCATGCAGCAGGGCCTGTTTGGGCAGTGGGTTCATGGCACACAGCAGGAGGGTCAGCTCCACTCGCTGCTTTCCAGACACCTCCCATGCAACTCCCTTTTTTCTTCTGTGTTTTCTTAAATCATCTCAACAAGGACTTTCTGAAGCTGCTTTTATCCGTGCTTCTCAAAACACAGGAAAGGCCAAATGTTTCTCACTGCAACCATGGTGGTGGCCCTCAGAGCTGTGACCAGGCGTGGTGGGGCTTGCTCTGCAGGGTTGTGAAGCAGCACACCCAGGGTCCCCCTGGGCAAGGGGAATCAGCCACAATATCCAACTTCATCAGTTCCTTATTTTAACTCCTTTAATTGGTGGAAGAACAGTTCTTCTATCTTTTCTTTTTTTTTTTTTTTTTTTNCCTTCTGCTAGAGCTCCAAGCTGGCCAGGTCACCCTGGTTATGGGAAACCAGCTCCACAGTGGGTGTTTTGGGGGACTCCCAGCCCATAACAAGCACTAGAAACATGAGTCTGTGAATCCCTGAGTTTTCCAGTGCAGTTACTGTGACAGAGACATGTTGTGACCATGGAGGGAAGGCTCAGCCACAGCCCCAGGCAGCAGTCCTGCAAGACCATCAGCAAGTTTGGGGACAGATCCGTCCATCTCTTCTGAATTTAACCTCCATTGCTGCAGCTGTTGATTGCACAGCTATGTGCTTCACTCCTTGCAGCCCTGGTTGTGTAGACCAGGGCAGCAGGAACAAAAGATGGTGGCCCATCACCATCACCTCCTGCTGCAGGAGCTGGTGGTGAGGGGAAGGCCTGGGTGGGTGGCTGACAGAGCTCCTCTTCTCTTCCAGTTCCTGTGCTGTGGGAAGCACTCTCCATTTGGGGACACGGGCAACGTGGAACACAAGACATGCCCACCTGGTCAGGAACATGAGGGACAGGTAGGGGAAGGGTTTCCTATGCTGCGACCTGATAACCATTAACACCTCCCTGGTGTTTGTGTTAACAAGAATAGTGACATTTCCCTGGTTTGGGGTTGCTATGGGTTGGGGTTTGTTATCTTGAGGTTTTGTTTCGATGAGGAGGTGTCTCACCCGCGGGAGGAGCCACAGTGGATCAGCAGGTCTCCTTGTTGCAGATGTGGTTTCCTTTGCAGCTCTAGAAAGCCTTCAAAGTGCTTGTGTTTTGCAGCTTGTCACTTCCCCCCAGCTTCCTCCTCATCTCCTGTGCATGCAGAGGTCACAAGGTATCAAGGGAATTTATCTGAGTTTAAAAAAAGTCAAACTGTTGGACTTTCCCACATGACACTAGTTTCTGAGGTTTAAGTGTCCCACCCGCAGCACGTGTGAAATCTGCTCTAATCCCTTTCTCTCAGGGTATTAAATAGATATTAACATGAGAAATGCCTGAAGTAGGATGATGATGATGAGGGTGCCCAGCAGCAGCTTCACTCTTCCTCTTTACAGTACCTCAGTGAGGTAGATGGAGAAGCCACCAGTATTACACTGCAACTGGGCTGAAGCTGCAACTCAGACATCACGTTCTCTGAGCAAATCTCTTGTATGAGAGGGCAGCCAAATCAGCTGGGGTAGCAAAAGCCACCAGCATCAACATGTATGTTGCTGTAGGAAGAACAAACCCATGTAGCTACAGCTGTAGAAAACCACTCTTTGAGGTGAAGATGTCAGGTGCTAATTAACGGGGTGCCACAATGTGCTAATGGGTCTCCATCACATCAGCGTGGGCACTCATCAGCCCATGGGGCAGCATTTCAAAGCTCTGCCTCTGGAAACATCACATCTTGAAGCAGGGTTGAGCTCAAAGAGCAGGAAGAGAGAGCAGAGCACAACCAGCAATGTAGGAGTGTCTGTTCCACACACCCCACCACTGATGGTTTCTGTTTCCTCTGGGGGAGGTGGGTGGGAGGATACATTTTGCAACCTGGGGAACCACAGTTTGGTAGCACCATGCAATCACCCTCTGGCATTGAGCACCCTTAGCTCACTCTGCAAATCCCTTCGTCAAGGGCAGGCTCTTGCATTTTGGAAATGGCTCTCTTGGCTCTCAGCCCCTGGATTTCCCTGGGGGTGCTGGCGTGCTTACAGCTCGTGTATTAATGCTTGTGACACCCTCTGAGGTGGAGCTGTTCATCAGTGTCTTTAGGGAACATATTTAGCATCATGGTGGGCTCTGCTTTGCCATCTTTCTCTCTTCTTTTTCTAGTGGGTGGAAAGAAAAAAGCTTGTGCATGGCCACGCTTGCCTGTGTGCATGTCCTCCCAGCCCAAAACACATCTTACTGAGAAAACTGTGGGTGTATTGTCTTATTAGAGAACATACTGCAGGTGTTTGTCTTCCCAAGTTGCAGCAAGCAGCAGAAGAAAGGAGAGTTGCCCAGCCATGCAATGTTGTCTTCTCACCTCTGTTTTCATCTGGGGCCACAGTTGGGGGGGATGAAACCCCCCCCCAGAGCTCCTACAAGGGCTGTCTCTTTCCTTCCAGGACTGCCTGCAGGAGATTCGGGACTTCCTGAAGAAGCACATGGACTTCATCTCCACACTAATGGGTGTCACCATCGGCTTCACGGTAGCTATGTGGTTCCATCCCATTTTGACCCCAGGAGACAGGTTCCATCATGGAGCCATATCCCAAACTAGCACCCAGGAGCTGGGATTTGGAATGATTTTGGAGGCCAGCAGCAAAGAAACAAGTGGTGGTAGACTCCACCATGGAAATTAAGAAAGGTCCAGGCCCTATCTTGGCCAGGCTGATGGCTGAAGGGGTTTTCCTGCAGGAATAGGTTTGCTTCATGGGTTTTCTGCCCAAACTAGGCACAGCAGCTGGGAGCAGCAGGAGGGAGCTGCAGCAGCTTTTACATTTCATCCACCCAGACTTGCCTGTGCATCTTCTGCAAGTGGAAGGCCGTGTTGCCTGGTGCAGGGCTTGTGGCTCAGGTGGGAAGCTGGCAGGAAATGGAGCTGCAGTAAAAGCTCCATATTTTAGGAAACTCGTTGCCTCTCCTTGCCTTGCACTCGCTGGCTGCCTCCCAGCTCAGCCTGGGAAGAGGTTTTGTGTGGCCAGAGCTGGAAGGTCTTGAAAGCTACTGAGCACCAGCAGTGGAGCTGGAGAGCTGTACAGAAAGGGGAGGTCTCATCCTATTGATGACCACTAATGAACCCTGTAAGGTACATCTTAGGCAGTGGGTGGATGAAGCACGGGCTCATAAGGAGCAGCCTGCAAAGGAGAGGAGCAGAAGGTGCTGCCTGGGATCCCAGGTGCCAGATTTGAAGGAGGATCTTGCAGAGGATGGGTCGGATCCTCTTCAGAGGGTGGCTCAGGTAGAAAGAGCCTGTATTGAATTTGTGAAGGGGGAGGACAAAAGAAAAAATGAAATGCTGTGGGAGGAGTGTGTCCTTCAGTGGTGGCTGCATGGGGCTGGCTTCTTGGAGCTGGAGAGCACTGCTAATTAAAGCAAGCCTGTTTGTGTGCCCACCCACTGCTTGGCAGAGGTATATCAGTGTAATTACCTCTCCACAAGGGCCCTGCACATGTGGTGAAGCATGTCTGGAGACTCTTTTCCTCACCATGAAGGGAGGTTTGGTTTGCTGTGATACCTCCCTGCTGCTGCCCAGCTGGGACAACCTTTCCTGACTGAATGTGTGCTTGGAGATTGTTTTACTACATGTGGCCACCTTGGCACAACTATAGGTTAGCAGACTCCTCTCCATCTAGACAAAACACAGAGGAACAGACACTTTTGCATTTTATACTGCAGATAGTAAATTAGCAAAACCATCAGGCATTGCTACGGGGCTAGAAATGTAAAATCGCATGTGAATATTTGGTGTTGCTTTCTAATTTTTCTCATGCACAGGAGGAATTTCACTGCAGCTATATTCAGGCAGAAGCAGGAGCGTTTTTATTATATATATTTATTTTTTTTTCACAGCTTGATGCTATAGCCAGATAAGTCTTTGAAGTGTGTGCAAGAGGAAATGTCACTGCGTGGTTCACTATTGTGGTGACAGGAGGCAAAGGAAGCGCAGGACGAGGGCTAGAGCTGCTCTGATGTCACTGTCCCTTGGCCAACAATGCACACACGTCCCCAGATCAAGCTGTGAGCAGAGGCACTGGCATGTTAAGAGACTTTTAGGAAAGAGCCTGTTGTACAGCCCTCGTTATCCTTCCCACAGCAGCTTTCCCTTCCCTACGCTGCCTGGGTAAATCCTGGTGTGGGGTACACCAGGCAGAATATCACTATATGGGATGAGGGTGATGGTTTCCAACAGGAAGAGGGGAGATTTAGATTAGATATTGGAATAAATTCTTTACTCTGAGGGCGGTGAGACACTGGCACAGGTTGTCCAGGGAAGTTGTGGATGCTCCATCACTGATGTGTTCAAGGCCAGGCTGGATGGGGCTTTGAGCAACCTGGTCTAGTGGGAGGTGTCCCTGCCATGGCAGGGGGGTTGGAACTAGATGGTCTTTAAGGTCTTTTCTAATCCAAACCATGATTCCGTGAAGTATAGTGTCCTCTACATTCATAACCATGCACAGAGTAGGGGTTGGGGTTTGTTAGGGTTGTTTTGTTGGAGTACTTTTATTCTGAACAGTACATGAGGTTGTTTGGGGTTTTTTGTTTGTTTTTTTCTCCCTATGTTGTTTTTACAAAAAGCTATTGTGAGAGAGAGATGTTTGTTTGCCTAGAGGAACGTTTTGTGGCAGGAATTTGAAATCTGATTTTCCTGGTTTCATCTCATTTCTTGGTATTTTTAGGAATGGGTTTGAGCCGTACTCTGTTAATTCCTATCAGATGCTTTAACCACATGTTTGGATCTTTCTTTCTCTCATGTTGGAATTGGTGTTCACACCAGAAAAGAGCTCTCTTAAGAGAAATATGGCACATTGATATATAAAGTCAGAAGTGCCAAGTGGACTAACAGGCAATGTTTATGATTACTTATTTTCACAGATGGAGCATCATAAAGGGTTCAGCATTTAATTGTGTGCCTGTCTCATCCACTGCCTTTTAGATTTACGGGATGATCCTGACTTCATTCTTCTGGTTCTCCATCCACTTCAGCAGCAACCTGGACAGGAAAGGAAAATACACCCTGCGAGAGAGGTAGAAACCCCCCACCTGGTCACCACTACCAGGCAGAGCCAGCTCTTGGAGCAGGGAGACACCTGAAGTCCCCTGGGAAGGTGTCGCGTGGGGCAGGAGGTGGGACAAGTCCCACACATTTCCCCTTCCTGCACTATGAGCTGTTGTGTGTTTCCAAGCTGGTCAGAACAGATGATGCTCTGGGGAGGAGCAGTCCCACACCTTCACTGAAAATGGATGAGGACTGAGACACATGCCTGAGCTTGGAGATGCAGATCTCCTCACTGGGGGATGGATGGGCTGTAGCTCCACAAGCAGGACACAAGCAGCCACTTTGGACAAAAACAGGGAGAAAAGTCCAGCAAAAATCACAGCATTAAACCAAACTTCTCCTGTGCTGTCGTCCAAGCAGTTCCCCGTGACCCCCAAAGGTGTGATGTTTCTAGGAAAAGGGCTTTGGATGCCAGCCCAGGACTGCTCTTGTGGGACTGGCAAGTACATGGACACAAAGTGTGTCACCTCTGATGGGAAATGTGCTTCCCTAGCCTGGATGATTGTAATGATTGACTTTGGGCACACTTCTAGTCACGCCTAAGTGTGTAGACATGCAACAACTGTTGACTGTTTTTACCCTGTTTACAAATATTGCCAGATTTATGGAGCTTTTGGGAGAGATCAGGAGAAAATCAGAAAGCAGTGCGTGAGCTTTGAAACAAAGGACCAGCATAAGGAGACATCCCTCTGTTATTCCTCCTTGACAACTCAATACACCGTTATTGTTTTAATTCTTTAGCATTTAGTCAACCTCCTAGAGCTTGATGCTGATTTCGCAGGGGCTTGTTCAACTTCCAGCCTTAGCACTGTGTTTATCCAGCTTCACCAACCCACTGTGTGGCTGAGCAACACAAAAGGACTTTGATATTCCACATACCCACAGGGCTGGAGTTTAAATCTGTGAGAGAACAGGACTGATCTCTAGCCAGGTCAAACAATACGATGTCCAACTCCATGTCCTCTTTACATCACCTTATCAATAATAAACAGACATTTTAAAAGCCTCAATCAACTGAAGAGCTCAGCTCTCAGCCTAGCTCAAACAACAGCTCCCTGGTGTGCTTTGCCCTCGTTGCAAGGAGGCAGAGCTGCTTCTGAGCTGAAACCCATCACTGTGACAGATTTAGCACCTGCTGGAAAACCTGCTGAAAACTATATAGCTACGTGAAATGTCTAAGCCAACAACAGCTTTTGTCCCCCCTCCTTTGTGGCTTCTAGCCATGAAGGTTGGCTTTTAGCCATGGGGTTGTTCAGTCTGGAGAAAGGAGGCTCTGGGGAGACCTTCTTTGCTCTCGACAACTCCCTGAAAGGAGGTTGGAGCCAGGTGGGGTCGGTCTTTTCTCCCAAGAAACAAGCAACAGAACAAGAGGGAACAGCCTCAAGGTGTGCCAGGAGAGGTTTAGGTTGGACATGAGGAACAGTTTCTTCTGAAGGTGTTGTCAAGGCCTGGCCCAAGCTGCCCAGAGCACTGGTGAAGTCCCCATCCTTGGAGGTGTTTCAAAGCTGTGCAGGAGGGATGTGGTTTAGTGGTGCCCTGGCAGTGCTGGGTTAACAGTTGGACTTGGTGGTGTTAAAGGTCTTTTCCAACCTAAACAATTCTACGAAAAACAGTCAGTAGCAATTGTTTGTGGAAACCCCCATGCTGATGTTCAGGAGAGATCCTGTCCCTCAGGCAGGGGCTGCTGCACGTACAAGAACAGCAGTGGAGCCTGCAGCTCCTGGTTGGCATTTTAACACGGATGCAAATATCCTGTATTGGAAAGAATTGTGTTGAGAGGGTGAGGAAGGACTATTGCTCTTCATCCTGATCTCTTGGAACCAGTGGAGCTTTTGCCAGTGCCTTCACTGAAAGCAGGATGAGGTTCAAACTGCCCCAGGGTATCCTGCCAGTTGCCAACATGCCTCAGCAGAGCAGGGATTTAGTGGTGACACACACTTGCCAACACATCCACTTCCTAGCAGTGGAGCAAGATTCACATCTATGTATACGTGTATTCTCCAGTATATCACTCTCTGGAGAGAGACAATCTCCATTGTGAGCTCCAGCTGCTATTGTCCAGGCCACTGCTATTGTTATTCCTCAGGCCAGCTGGCAGCTCGCGTGACTCATGGTTGCTTCAATAAAGATGAATTTCTTGCAAAAGGCCATGGTTCCTTCACTCCTCCTGCTGTGCGTGAGGCTGCCTTCATTGCCTGGGGGTTTGCGTCATGAGAGCCCCCACTAATCCTTCCAGTGCTGGGAAGAGACATTCCCTGGGCAGCTTGTGCTGGCCTGTCCCAGCACCCAAGGGGGAGAGGATGGTGTTGGTCCTGTGGAGGAACAGGAGCTGCTCATCAGCCTCATCCTACCCCTGGGGCAGCGGGGTACTCCCCATCAGGAGTAACACAAGCAGGAGCTGGAAAAAAGCTGAAGGACATGTTTAAGCAATAAAAAGTGGAGTATTTATATAGAATTTCACTTTTTTAAACACTAGGGAGTCAGGTCTTGCCCATCGCTTTATGTTAGCAGGACAACTGATGATGTTCTGCCATATCAAAAAACGTTGGAGATTGAGCAAATCAGTGGAGTGGGTGTTACCAGAGAGCGTTACCTGCTTAAGCCTCAACAACTCCAAAGTGAAGTAGAAAAGGTCTCTGTTAAAGCTGCACTACCAGGACTGCTAAAGCTTTCAGTGCTTCTCCTTCCCAGATCAATTTTTGATGTCAAGGGATGATTAGGGACAAGAGTAGCATATATACAATAAAGACACCTGAGAGGCCATCGTATCCCTCTACCCCAGCTCTCCTTTCCTTTGAATCACTTGTGACTGCTGAAATTTCTTCAGAAGCAGCAGGTACCTTTCCAGCACTGGCTGTGGAGGGGGGGTTGTGCATCTCCTGTTTTCACACCTCTGTGATGACTTCTGCTGTGGTAGTGACAGGGATGAGGACATGACCCGCACCAAACCATCTCACAAGGGGGAAATGTGCCTGGGGAGTCATCGCTGCTTCTTTGAGTAGGCAGCAGATTGGAAGCAATTCCTTGTCCCAGGATGCTGGAAGTCCCTTTCCTTTCCCTGACAGCCATTTCCTGAGCTTTATTCCCATCTCACCCCTGGCTGGAGTTCCCCTGCCAGGAGCAGCATCTTTAAGGAGTGTGTGAAGAGCAGTGCTCGTCCAGACAGACTCTTCTCCCACAGCTCTCATGCCATGTGTAGCAGGGGCTCCCACTGCCCTGTGATGGCTTCTCAGCATCATTTCCAGTAGCAGGAGAACAGGTACCTTCGACCCCTTGGTTTTCAGAAACCTGCTGCAACACAGTGCAGTGTTACCATCTTGTTGGCAGCTGTAGAAACGGCAGCACCGGGGGACGGCTGGATGGAAGCTATGAGGGAGGAGGGTGTTAGGTGGATTTTTTCACACCTCAGCCAACAGAAAATCCCAGTTCTGCAGTCACTGAACTTGCACTTACTAGTCCCTAATCTGCTGCTCGCTATGGGCAAACCACAGCTCTTGTGCAACAGGAGCAAAACCCCAGGAACCTGCCTGTGAGCACTGCCCAGATTTACCCAGTGTGAAGAACAAAACAGATTTTCCTAGAATAAAGGTGTGGAGCTGAGCGGTGGGGATGCAAAGCCAGCAGCCAGGCTGGGAAACACCTGCAGAGCCAGGGAGCCTTCCCAGGGCTTGCACCAGCAGGAGCTGGTTGTTATAATCATGTCAACACCCAGACTCTGGTAGGAAAGAAATCGCTCTTTATGTAGGCATGTGCAGGAGAAAAAAAAAATATTCAAAAATTAAAGTGAAACTAAAGGTGCAAAGTTAAATATTTAATTGTGAATTGGCTCCAACTAATTGGTAATTAAGCTCCAGCAATTACCAATTAGTTCCACTAAGGTTACCTGGGCAATCACGGTTCCATGTCTCCGTGGGTATGTGTCAGTTTGTGCTCTTGATTTACCCTTTTCCTTCTATTTTAGACAAACCTACAGCTCTACCTGAGGACACAGGAAGAGGGAGCAACCCGAAGCCAGGTGACCTTATTGCAGGTGACCTCTCAATGCTTAAAGATGGGACAGACTTTTCAGCAGGGCTTGTTGTGACAGGGCGAGGGGGGATGGTTTTAAACTCAAAGAGAGGGGATTTAGACTTGAGAGAGGGAAGAAATGAGGGTGGTGAGCCCCTGGCCCAGGTTGCCCAGAGAGGTGGTTGATGCCCCATCTCTGGAACCATTGCAGGTGAGGTTGGCCGGGGCTCTGAGCAACCTGCTGTAGTTGCTCAGTGCAGGGAGATTGGATTAGATGACCTTGAAAGGTCCCTTCCAACCCAAACCAGTCTGTGATTCTATGATTACCTGCAGGGCTGGGGAGCATCATTCCCTGGCAGCAGCAGGAAGCCTTTAGTGCTGCTCTCCATCCTTAGCTGCCCACACAACGCTCAGGTCGTGCTCTGCCAGCAGGAACATTCATTTTCCCTGAGGCTTTACAAGAGGCTCCCCAGGTGCCTGTGGGTGGCCTGACCACAGCTTGCTCAGGAGCCAGGGGAGCTCTCCCAGTGCCTGCTGCGAGGGCAGCAGATGCTGCTGTTCCAGCACAGTGCTCATGCAGAACGTCAGGTGAGCAGGACCCAGCTCTGCACAGCAGCTCAGGGTGCTCAGGGCTTCTGCAAATCGGGTTTTCCAGCACCCAGAAAAAACCTGAGGAGCTCGGAGCACTCGTGAAAAGCACAGGTTAAGCAATTTACTGACTCTCTAGAGGGACTCGGTGGTGAGGAGAGTGGGAATCTCTCAGCCTCATGGTGTGCTGGCTTGGCTCCAAAATGTTCTGCTATTTCCTGCCCAATTGACTGTGTGTCTGCCAGCTCCCACCACTGCTGAAATACAGCTTCCTCATCCAGCCTTTGATTCATGCCTGCAGCAGGCTCCTAAAGCAGACACTGCTGAGCAAGCCAGATAAATTGGCAATTTTGGTTGGATCTCTGCAGTGCTGGTGTGATAAGGAAGCCCCAAACTACTACAAGAAGGACGTTGAGGGGCTGGAGTGTTTCTAGAGAAGAGCAATGAAGCTGGGGAAGGATCTAGATCACAAGTCTGGTAAGGAGCAGCTGAGGGACTTGGGGGGATGTTCAACCTGAAGAAAAGGAGGCTCAGGAGAGACCTTCTGGCTCTCAGCAATTCCCTGAAAGGGGATTGGAACCAGGTGGGAATTGGTCTCTTCTCCCAAGGAACAAGTGGTAGGACAAGAGGAAATAGCTTCAAGTTGCACCAAGGGAGGTTTAGGCTGGACATTAAGAAAAATTTCTTCCCCCAAAGGATTGCCAAGGCCTGGCCCAGGCTGCCCAGGGCAGGGGTGGAGTCCCCATCCCTGGAAGGGTTTCAAAACCGTGTAGCTGCAGTGCTGAGGGACATGGTTTAGTGGTAACCTGGCAGTTATGGGTTAATGATTAGACTTGATGATCTTAAAGGCCTTTTACAACCTAAATAATTCTATGAAATATTTTTTTAAGGAATAGCTGATAGGTGCATTCATTTATAACCAAGTGCAGAAGCAATGTGTTTGCAAATGCAGCTGGCTTTAATTCTCCTCCAGAACCACTACCAGGTGAGGTAGATGTTCTGTGCAGGAGATCTCCACCAGGACAGCCGAAGGTAGGTAAGGTCAGAAGCTGCTCTGCATACATGGATGGACCACACAACCCTGCAACTTTCACATCAACTCTCACTGCAGTGCTCTCTAGTTCTCCATAGTAAAATGCTCCATTGGGGTGAAAAGGGTATTTTTCCTTAAATGTAGTTCCTCTTTTGGGAGGTTGAGCAACTAGCAGCCAGAATCTGCCTTGTCTGCTGGGAGATGCAGCAGCAGGTGGGACATGGGGTAGAGTCTGAGAGCAAAGAGGGGAGCTCAGGAGCAGCCTCTGGGTCTATTTTGGGAAACCACATGTGGTGTGTGTTTTGCAGCTTCTGGCCATAGCTGCCAAACCCGTGACTGGTTGTAGACCTGCTGCTGAGGCTGCTCAGCTCCCCCCCAGCACAAATCCAGTGCTAGTTTTAGTCACCTGGTGGTTTGGGGGCCCAAATTAATGCCTGGAGTCTATCTGTGTATCTACCCCAGCCAGGAGGGTCTAAGGTAGAAAAGCCCCATCTCTTTATCTGGAATTGATACAGGGCAGTCACTCAGTTTGTGAGGAATTGGCACATCTTGGGAGAAATACTTCTAGCCAAGCCTGGAGGTGCCCACCCACAGCTCATACCCTCCTGTCTACCAGATGCTGCTCCCCCAGACTCCAGCAAGGGAAAAGCAAAGGTTCCTCCAGCATTTTCACCAGGAAGATGCACATCCCTGCCTTGCTCTCCTGGGAGTCACTGTCAGCAATGCTGGGCTGTTGATGTTATCCCAAGGCAAAATCCCCCCTCTCTGCCCTCGGCAGCACGAGGTGCTCGCTTTCTTTTTAGCCCCGTTACATCAGCAATAAGCTATTCCAGTCTTTATTCACCTACTAATGAATTATACATCGATTATACAATAGGAGCTCTCTGCATCGATGGGCTGGGCTCTTGCTCTCCCGCACGGCATCTCCCAGAGCACAGCCCAGCTGCAGCTCCCAGCCCTCTCTGATGCCCTGACAGAAAGGAACATTCACTTTCTGGGCTCACAAGCAGCAGAGCCTGAGCTGGGGATAGGGAGAGTCTGGGCTGGATGGGGAATCCCACTCGGGCTTGCTCTTCCTCTGCCATGGGAGTTGATGCTGTCCTTACCCACTGCCCCCCCCTTCCTCCTCCTCTTTATATAACCTGACCCATCACCATAGATACAGTGACATAAATATTTAAAGATGGCAGAGAGACAGACCACGCAGACAGGAACCATTTGTTGAGTTTATTAGGAACAGAAACTTCAGGCTGAGCTACAGGTCTCTGCTTGCTGCATCCCTCCCTCCCCAGAGGCTGCTAGGCCAACGTGACCACTTGGGCTGTCACCATGAATTTGCAGAGCTGGCCACGGGGATTTTTGGATGAGCAGGCACCACTGAGACACAGAAAAGTATCCTAGAGATGTCCCCTTAGGTACATAGATGAGGTTCTTAATAGTATGTTTTCTACCCAAAATGAAGGTGTGGGCTGGCTCCCCAGGGGTGCAGAAGGGCTTGTCCTGAGGTGATGGAGCTCCATCTTCCCACTGCTGTAGGGCAGTCCATGCCCTGCAGCTTGCCCTTGCTCAGTCCCTGTCTTGAAAACCAGTATTGCAGAGTGTTGGCAGCCTGGGAAGTTATTCTTACCCGCTCTGGGACTACTAACCTCCTGCAGGATGAATTTCTGAGCTTTTCATGCATCTCCAAAATGTCCTATTTAAAGATTATTGGTGACACTGCTGTTGGTTTGGGGTTTTTACCGTCACAGGTAAATTGGAAACCGAGGCTATTTCTGTCATATTTTCCACGGAAAAATAAGATGCAGTGGTTAAAAGCTAACTAGGACCTCCCCCACAAAGTGATGTGCATTTCCTTCCCATGGCTTACCCATCATTTTTGCGTTGGCTCTGGGAAGGGCAGGGGGGTGGCTGAGTCCTGCAGCCAGGGTACCACATCAGCAACCAGCCCATGGTCCCCAGCAGATGAGGGACTCCCATCTGCTCTCCTGAACCTCCTGGAGCCCCTGGGTGTGAGGTGTTTAGAGCTTGCCTTGATGTTAAGTGCTTCACACTCTGGTTACCATGCGTAGGAGGTGTGGAGGACAAGGGTCTGTCCTCTCCCCTCATCCCCTCCATTGCTTTTTAAAAAACACGAGGGATTTTTAAGGTGGAGCTGTGGAAGGCTGGTGGGCAAGATGCCTGGGAGAAGCAGGTTCAAAGTCCCAAGGATTAGGTGCCCCAAGTCTTGCTGCTGCCTAAACCAGGGCTGGGAGGCAGCTCGAGCCACATCTGCTCTAACGGCCCCTGGTGAGTCACACCCACAGACATCAGCTATGACAAAACTCTCAAGCATGACACTGACTTTTATAAACAGGTTCACCAAAAAAACCCCAAGAATAACGCAAGCCCAGCAGACAGAGGAAAAACCCTGCAAGAGCCTCTGCTCTCTGCTGCTTCACTGCCTGCAAACCCCATTGTGCCAGCCCTGCTCAGGAGCGGGGGGATATTTTTGGGGGTTGGGGGTGCTTTTTTAAACTTTTTTTTAGAGTTTACTTTTATTTCAGTAATGGGAGGTTGGGAGCTTCTCCACAGGCCTGCCTGCAGCTGGCTGCTCTGTAAAGGGCCATGCATTAGCACGACACACTCAAATTAAGCCCATCCTCCTAACGAGGGAAGTCATCAGCCCAATTCACAGCCCTTACACTCAATACCAGCATGTGACACCGACACATGAACGGAATTTGTGCAAATTAGCTTCACTTATTTATACAGCAGCATCTTATAAAGAGCTGATAAAGCTGCTGAGAGTCTTTGAAAAGCAGAGCTGGCACTTTATGGACTGTACAGCATGACAAATGAATATTCGAGATCCGAGATCCCACGTAATCTTGGGGAACAGTGTGCTATGTATGTTATCTTGATGCTGTGTCTCACTGGTGGTTTTTCTCTTCCTGTAGATTAAGGTCAAAGTTTCCAAATGTACCCAGCTGAGCTGCTTAAAAAAAAAAAAAAAAAAAAAAAGAAAGAAATATTTGGGCAAAGCTTTAAATCCTCTCCCACTTCCAAGTTTTTGAGAGGACTTTGTTGGTAAGGCCAGATGGGTGAACCTAGTTTAGACCCAATAGGCTGTAGCCTGTAACTGGGAACTTCTTGATGCAAGAGATGGTGGGGCTGCACCTCTACTCCTCCAGCCATAGCCACATCTGTACCAGAGCCCTGGGCAGCACGTCCTCCAACACAGCCCAAAGGAAGGTTCCAGGGACAGGACTGTTAGCTCCAAACGAAATTGTTTGCTAATATTTGGAAGGTATGAGACGGTTTATTTCTCATTTTCCATTTTCCTCCACTTCTCAACTTAGGAGAGAAAAAAGCAGAAAGGAAGAAAAGAAAAGCAACACTGACAAAAAACCCCAACAAACCAAAAGCAATCCTGAGCTGGGTTGAAGCGTTTCAATGCCAACGTTGCAGCTGGGGCTGCCTGCTCTCCGGAGCACAAAAGTGGATTTGAGAGTCATTTTCCTTCGTAGCTGGCAGAGCTGCTTCTGCTTGAAGGCCTCAGTTTGCAGCTGGTTCCTTCCTCTCCCTCGCACAGACATTCCCAGCCCTGCTTCTGAGAGGTTTTGTGGGAAGAGCCACACACGGACACAAGAGGCTCCTTGGTTCCTGTAGCCTCCTGTCTTCAACGTCTCTGTTTTCTGGGGGTTGTGTGTGAGGGGTATTTTTCTCTTAATATTTATAGCTGAGAAGGATGAAGGTGCAGAAGGAAAGATGTTGTGGGATGCTCTGATGTAACAAGTGAACAGCTCCTGGATCCTGCCATTATCCTTTGGGTTGATGAGCAGGAGCTGTGCAGGATTCCAGCTATTGCCATAACCAGCTGGGCTGGACTAATCAGTCGGGACAGCAGCTACATGCACAAATAGCCCCGTGAACCTCCGGCCTCCTTGGTGAGACTGGGTGAGTGAATGTGGCTTAGAGACAAAGGGTTTATGCATCCATGGCAAGCCGGCAATCAGGGACGTACTCAGCATAAGTAATCGGGGAACGGGGCCAACTTCTATTCATCCCCTGCTGCCGCAGGGAGCCACGGGCTGTTACTGGGGGGCACAGAAGGGTTTGGTGAACACGCCAGAGCCCTGGTCCAACTCATCCCTGAGGACCATGGGCTGAGTTTGGAAGAAGTCGACTCATGTTCAGCATCTGTGCGTAGGGAATGTGGGCTTAGCTCATGGCACATTCCTGATTATGGGATGTGTGGCAGGAAAGACTCCATCGAGTGGGACAAAATCTGGCTCAGAAGCTGCCCCCTGAGCTGGTTTCTCCAGGGAGCAGTGCCCAGGCAGAGGAGGACAGGTTTCCACCCCAGGTGGATGCCGAGTTTGGATTTAGCATGGTAAGGTCCTGACCCTTGCTGGAGCTGCTGGCTGCTCTCATGCTCTCGTTGTGTGACTTGTCCCGCTCCTAGAAGACACCAAGGAGCTTTTTTTGCCTAATCTTATTGCTTCAGCAAAGCATAAGCAGAATGTGGGATGAGAGTGATTTGTAATTCTAGGACTGAGCAAATGGGCCAAAGCAGGCTCTGGCCAAAAGAGTGGGAAAGTTCATCATGCAGAAGGAAAAAGGAGAAAGAAAAAAAGGGGGAAGATAACAGGGGAAAAAAGAAAAATGGACAAAAGAAAAAAAGGGGGGAAGATAATAGGGAAAAGAAAGAAAATGGGGGAAAAGGAAAAAGGAGAAAAGGAAAAAGGAGGGAAAGAAAAGATAAAAGAAAAAAGGAAAAAGGAGGAAAGAGAAAAAAGGGGGAGATAATAAAAAACAGAAAAAGGGAAAAAAGGAAAAAGGGTGGGAAGATAAAAGGGAAGAAAAAGAAGGGATAATATAAAAAAAACAAAAAGAGGAAAAAGNTCCAGATCTCCCGCCACCGCCCGCCGCCCGCAGCAGAGGTTGAGCGGAGCCGACGCACCCGCGCCGCCATGGGGGTGGAAGGCTGCACCAAGTGCATCAAATACCTCCTCTTCGTCTTCAACTTCATCTTCTGGGTAAGCCCCGGGTCGCGGGGGGTACCGGGCAGGGTCTGTCCCCCCCACCCCTCCCCTCCTCGGCGCGGTAGTAACGGGGGGGACTCCAATATGGCTCCCCCCCCCGCGCCGGGGGGTAACCTACTCCCCCCCCCCCCCCGCCGCCCC